>CM052202.1:8525040-8600646 GCA_028455805.1 Lasioglossum figueresi
CCAATTCCCTGACTCAACCTATTTCCTTTATCAAAATTATTGGACTATTTCTTATTGTTGGTCGATGATTAACACTAAACCTACCACCACCGGTCGAAATGACCGATTCCAGATTTATTATTTTACAATTATTGAAATAATAAAAATGATTTTATAAGAATTGATTGTATAAATATCTATAGCAGAGCACGTATTATAATAGGAGCCGCAAAAAGGCCAAATAAAATCGATCTTGTCATTTTTATAAGGGAACATGTACCAGTTACTTTTAAGGCTCGGTAGGTTCAGTGTTAAAAACCCGTGTTCCCCAGGAACCCACTTACTTGTGGTTAAGTGTTACGTTTAGCATGTTTGCTGCGCTTCGATCGTCTACGGATACACGCGGGAACAAGCGAAGGAAGGAGTCACGAGCAACGAGCGTTCGAACGGTTCGGTGCTCGTTCATGCGCTTTTTGAGTCCCGCCTAGCCGTCCAATCTAGAACATCGCAACGTTCTCTTGTCTATTCGATAAGAGTGGATTCGAAACTGAACAACTTGGTGTATCCTTTATCCTTTTTTAATTTTGTTCGTGGCAGAATTACGGAACAAAATGTCAAATTAAAATGAAACAGCAATCTTCAGGCTCGTCGAGGATTTTTAATGGGTTTGCATGTCAAAACAATTTTTCAATCAAGATTAGTGTAATTTCGTGGACAATTATTTTGTACGAGATGTTCGGTGAAAAAGTAATGTTTTTCAGTGAAAATCGACTATGTTTAAACAACGATCGATATACATCGGTCGGGAACTTCTAGCCTATCAAGTGTGTTTCTACTTCGAAGGGATCTCGTTCGCTTACCGCTATCTGCTGGTTTAGTGTGAAAAACCCGTATTCCCCAGGATTGTGTGGTTAAGTGTTACGTTTTGTATGTTTGCTGCGCTTCGATCGTCTACGGATGCACGCGGAAACAAGCGAAGGAACGAGTCACGAGCAACGAGCGTTCGAACGGTTCGAAGCTCGTTCATGCGCTTTTTGAGTCCCGCCTAGCCTCGCAATCTAGAACTTCGGAACGTTCTCTTGTCTATTCGATAAGAGTGGATTCGAAACTGAACAACTTGGTGTGCAGCTGCAGCATACCTGCAACAACGGTTTTATTGTAATCCTGGCGCAGTTGGTACGTGCTAAGTACGCACAGTTAAGGGCCCCCTATCGCGACACAGCCATTCCCGGTGGCTCGGTTTATTCGAGGACAGGTAGCTACGTGTTTTCCCGGGAAAATCACTTTTTTCCCCTGTTTTTTTTCCACGAGAAACGATTCCATCGAATGTTTCATGGTCGCTGATGAGAGGCCGGAGGGAACAGAAAGAGAGATCGAGATCGAAGAGTAAGAGAGAAAGATGAAAAGAGTGAACCAGATAGAGAGAGAGAGAGAGAGAGAGAGAGAGAGAGAGAGAGAGAGACCAGTATCGAACCGACGACGAGTACACACAGGATCGTAGCAGGCAGAGGCCACTTATACGACACACCGTGATGCCGTTCCGCGAAACGATACGCAACGTTAAAGTATGATGTAGGGGATTTCGCTCGAACGAACAAAGATCCTGGCAGGAACGTCGTTCGAGTAGCTCGGCGTACGAGATCCTGGCCGGTTGCCAGCATTTTTTCCCAGGGCTTTGTTAGGCCGGGCCAGCGAGTTATAAATTTTTAATTGAGCTGTTACGTTTCGTCAGGGCTTTCGGTAAATATTTATTAGCTGGTAATTACCGGGAGATAATTATTCGGTCGAGGGCGAGCCGGTTGGCCGGGTTTTCCAGCGAAAATCACCGGTCACCGACGCGACGCCGATCGAGAAAAGTCGATCGGCCCTTAATGGGAGCAATTAAATCCTCGGCCATCGGACGTTATTGTCCCGGCAGGCCGCAACACCTTGCGGGACTTGATACCTCGCCTCGCCCGTCGCCTCACCCTCGCCTCACCTCGTATTCCAATTTTTATACGGGTCACACACAGATCAGCACACTAGCCCTCCGCACGCTGTCTCTCTCTCACTCTCTCTCCCTCTCTCCCACTCTCTCTCTCTCTCGGCATCCTACAAAGAAGTTAGCACTCCTTTTATGACCGTCGAAATTGGAGCAGGGAATTGCGGTAGTTTCGCGGGCGAAAGTATCCTGGCCGGTATTACGTATGAAGTAAAACGGAAATAAAATTTCGCCGAAGTCGAAGTGAAGCGAAGCTGGAACGACGCGTATCAAGATAAACAAATATGTCTGTGTGCGGACGCGCGCGTGCGCTCCTGCAGACTCGGGTTTATTTAGCAACCTCCTCCCGCAGCCCGCGGGCAACATGTCGACAGGGATACCCGTGACATCGCAAACACGACGTCCATAGAAGTAGACTGCGAAGTTAATTCGACAAGTTTATGGGCAGAATCCGATCGCCTGCGCCGTGGAAGTAGCGCACGGAAATCTGCACTCTAAGATAAACCACGCCGCATCTGCCTCTCCTCTTGATCCTCGATCACCAGACTGCGGGTTTTTGTAGATTGGTTGGAATCTTTCTCGCGCCATCGTATCGTAATATAAAAATATTGTTGATCGCGATTGCAAGTTTTCTATCCTCAGATTTCGCTCTGTTAAATGAATTACTCGGATTTTATGGAACTCCTGCGACTGCTGAGTCGACAATCAACGTGCTAGATAGTTCTGGGTGTGCGCTATACGATTTCCTGGTGCCAAAGCCGTGTTTGAACTCACAATCAGCTCGAATTTTCTCTTTCAGATTTGGAACCGGCTGTACTTTCGAACGCCACCGGCGGCCATTAAGATGAAACTTGACGATGGAAATATAAAACCTCGCGTGGAAGACAGTTAACCTGTATTTCATATTGGTGGACAATTAATCGGACAACTGACAATAAATCGGTGAAACTGCTCACCAACTCGTCAACGATAACGCGAATTTGTTGAACTCTATTCGGATCGATTGGAACACACGAGACCTAAAAAACCCACAGGAACAAAATGTCGAAAAAATTGGACATCACCGTTAAGCTTATAACTAGACTGCAGATTTTAATGGCGAACGCATATAAATGATATAGAAAACAGTGACGACGTTCGAAACTGTTAAATAACATCATTTACCTTGGCTAGAATAGCGGCAAATCTGGTCCTCTAAAGGTTAACCCAGTCAAATCTAGTGTTAGCTGGTTCGCACCAGTTAACTCGGGCTTAGGCTCTATCCCGAGCATGGTCTCGCGAGACATGGACCATAGTCAAGAATTTCCTGAAAACCCGGGGATTTTGTATCGCGCTCGATATACCTATCAAGATCGATCTCTCGAGACGATCTTGAAGCTGGCGGATTCTTCTCGCGTCCGATCTCCTTGGTCGACGGGATCGATAGCCCCGTCGAAATATTATCTAATGCACGGCTGGGTTCGCGCGAATACAATAATTTGATTGATGGGTATAAAGCGGTTTAAAACAGCGCGCGACCCGTAGCAGGCGGCTACGAGGATCGCGCGAGCTCGGTCGAGGGGGTTGGCGCGGGCGGTTTTAATCGCGAGAGTCGGGGGTTGGCTTTCGCTTCGTCTCTCTCGCTCTCGGCGTCTATCGTTAACGGATTGACAGGGGCAACGGAGCATAGCCGGGCACCGGCACAATGTACCGGTTAAAATTTATCTTAGACCGGTAAAGGGGAGCCTCGGGATGATAGTGTAAAGCCATAAATCTGCGAACAGCGGCGGGGGGGCAATGGGGCAGAGAGAGGGGGTGATTCAGGGGTGGCAAAGTGGCGTTGGTGTACCTGATTTGTTGGCGGCTGTCGCTGCATGGGTGAGGGTAGCTGCTGCGGTCAGCTTAGGCGGTTCTATCTTCGGCGGCACGGTGTACGCCGGTATGGGCCCCGGGTTCGTCATGGTGGTCATCGTCGTGGGCATCATCATGGTCGACATGGTCAGCATCTTCGACCCGTTCCCGTGTCGCCGTGGCGAGCTATCCTTCCTGCAGCGATCCCCGTCACGTGACGGCTGAGAGCGAATTTTCCGCGACGTTTTCTACCGTTTTCAACCGCGTTGTCCGCGTCCGATCGGTTGTAGGGCTACGGTGAGGAGGGGGGGAAACCGTCGGACGTGTCGGGGTCGAAGAGACGGTCGAAACGCGTGCGGCCTGCACGCCGCGTGGATCGATGCTGCTGTGTGACAGCGATCGCGGGATCAATCGGCCACGATACCGTCTCGCATGTCACTCTATCGTTGATCGGTTCGAGGAGCCGACTCTAACACAGGTGTCTTTCTTCTTCTGTCTGTTCCCGATCCAGGGGGCTACTCGCGAGACACTATCGCCGGCGATTCCTTAATCTCACTGTCACAGAGATCGCGGCGAACCCTCCTTCCTCGCGACATCACCTTACATCGTCGGCGGACACTCTCGCCTGCCGATCTCCGCGGACGTTCGCTACCGCACCGGATGATCCCGAAAGTTTACTCTTTCTCTCTCTCTCTCCTTCTTTCTCTCCGCGAAACTTTCCTGCTCCGTCGCGCACACAGTTGGCTGTCGTCGGGTCTCAAAACAATTCTACCGTCACGAGTTTAATCTCCGATCGAGCATCGCAAGTTGCGCGCAAGAAGCTTCCGTCCACCGTTCGTTCTTTATCAAACGTGTCCCACTACCGATTCGAACGCACCGATTACACGTGATCTCTCGTTGATTCGTCTCGAAACCACTAAACAAACTTTCTATCTATCTATCTATCTCTATCTATCTATATATCTATCTATCTATCTATCTATCTATTTATCTATCTATCCATCTATTCATCCGCGTCACTCACAAAACGGTTCGTAAACCTCCCGCCCAGAGAGAGAATTCTTCGTTCACACTAGCACTTTCCTCTCTGACGCTTCATCCCACGCGAACGTCAACACGATTACAACGGAGAGTGGCGTGCGGAACGCACGCGGTTTCTGCGTGCTGCCGCCCGATGTCTTCGCGGTGTCACTTCAATTGGCAAACGTCATCGAGAGTGGCAGGAGTCACACGGTGCGTGTCTGTCTCTATTGTGCGTGCGCGTGTCCCCGTGTCCGTGGCTATGCGTGTGTACCCTTTTGTAACCGAAGTACAGCTGTTCCCTCCGTGGTCAAACGAGAGATAAAGAGGGGCCGACGACGACAACGACGACGACGACGACGACGACGACGACGACGACGACGACGACGAAGAGTCGCGACGGCGACGTGTCCACGACGGATGGAACGGCGACCACGACCACCGACCACAACGACTACGACGAAACACGACTATGACGGCAAACGTTCACGACAACGACGACGACGACGACGTTCTCTACGCTCTCCACGCTGCGCGCGTTACGTCACGTCCGGCCGAGCGTAGAGTCGGAACTCGTCTGGCGGGGAGAGCGCGAAGGGATGCCTGCGTTTGCCTGCCTGCCAGCCTGCCAGCCCTGGACGCCCGCCGTCGCGACGCCCAGAGGCGCCGGCGTTCCCGAGCGTCCGCGAAATCGCACGAGTTAAGACGCGAGCCAGTAGTCGCTCGCTCGCCGCCAAGCCGAAAGGGTTGCCCGATGCGGCGGCATTACTATGCGCCCACCAAACCACGCACGATACTACTATTTGCGATCACATACTATCACGCTTTCACTATACTTTCCCACTGAACTTGTCTACTGATATTACTCGTTCGCGCTTATACTTTTGTCCATGTGCTGAAAGAGGGTTGAAAGATTCGATATATATTGTAATTTTCGGTTTTGTGGATCATTTGGTGAATTTGAACATTTTTTTTTGGAGAGCAAGGTTAGGTAACCCTGCTCTGCTGGCGTTCATGATTTGCTTTACGCTAAACTTACCGAGCCTTTAAAAGAATTGGTACATTTTCCCTTATGGAAATGACAAGATTGATTTTATTTAGACTTTGCGCGTCTCCTATTGTACTGCGTGCGCTAGTAAAGTAAATCAGTTTTATTATTTTTCGAATTGTAAAATGAGAAACCTGGAACTGGTTATTTTGATCAGTGTTGGTAGGTTTAGTGTTAATATTTTCGGATTTAAACATTTGAGAGTTGAAATTTTTCGCATTGTCTTTTTTGTGAAATTTATCACACTGTCTTGTCCATTTATCTATGGGTGAGAGTCTGTGTGGTGTATGGCTGGATACGAGGGGTGGCAGATTGATAATAAATTGTAATTTTATTTGTTTACCTTGCTCTCATTTGTGTTTTGCTGATCTATATGTGAGCGAAGAAAGATATACATTTCAATTTCGAATTTTATGTTATTTTCCACATAGTCACTCATTTTGCTGTAGAACTTTCCACACTGTTCGTTTCGGAGAATTTTTCACGCCGTCACTGACTTTGCTACCTGTCTACAGACAACGCTATTATTTATTTACCATGCTGCTTGCATCCGTGTGCTGGTAGACCGTGTGCACGCACGTTGAAAGAGTGTAAATAAATTATAGTTTTCGTTTCTCTCATGCATCTTTTAGGGTTGTTCGTTTGGCAGTCGTTATGCGGATTGTTGAGATTTTTGGTTCTATTTAGTTCACGATGGTTCTGGCGTAGACTTTAAATTTTGTTAAACTCGGATTGCATCTCTGAGATATTCTAGGTGGTTTCTTTTTCAAATATTTGCGTTTAGAAATTTGATTTTGAGAAGAGTAAGGTAGAAAGGTTGAATTTTTTTAATGAGAATTAATACAACAAATTCGTGTTGAATAGGATTTTGGAAATGCTTTTTGGAAATCGATTTAGAAGGCCTTTTACGAGTATTTTTAATAGAATTGTAATTATAAGAGCTAACGTTGGAACTGATTGATAGATTAATTTGAAACTGCTTGAAATTTGTGATGAACCGGGAATTGGATCGTTCGAATAATTATAAGAGTGGTGAATGGGACTTTGATGACGTTGATTCATGGAATAAATTCTGTCAGTCTAATATGTTCGAGATGTAACGCAAATTTAAATATTTATGAAGCAGGTATAAATTCTGTATTCAAATAAAAGTTGATTGCATCTGACCATATTTTTTCGCGGCGCAAAATAACAATAAAAAGAACTGTCAGTTAACCTGCTGCTGGCATCTGCTAAACAACAAATTAATCAATTGCTGTAATGCCGAGTGATGGTTTTAAAAAATTCGACGGAATTAACAAGTACAATGTCACATTTGTAACAAGTTACAAGTTATATCTGTATCATCGAAAGGCACGGCAATTTGCTAACAAGTGCATATAAATGAAATAAACAATGAATGAACAACGCTAGAGCAATGCTACAATATTCAGAAAACTATCACGGAAACGAGGTCAAGGTTAGATGCTCAAACGACCCGTTTTTAAGTTTCATGTTCTGAATTCATCTCTGTAATAGATCTCTCGCAGTACAGAACACTTTATATAATAAAATTAGAATCCTCAGAGAAAAAGTTATGGAACAATAACACCGATGTTTGATCATCAACTTGTAAACTAGACGAGCAACAACAGCTTGATCTTTCTTTTTTCGATCTCCATTTGCTGACGTTACGATGCGTTTTGTCGATAAGAATGTTTTATTCGTTGCGTTCCAAACGTGACAACGCTTCACAAAACTTGCTCGGTTGCATCGCACTGCTGAAACGCGCGAAAAATGCGCACGCGACAAAACTCGCTCCACTGCACCGTCTCCTATTAGCATTCTGGTTGATAATTAGATATAGACGAAAGTATCGGAGTTCAGCCATGTTACCGAAAATGCACTTCGTCGATTTTTATTCTCTAGACGTCTACCTCGGAAAATCTGGCGTATCGATTGAAATGTTCCGAATTGACAAATCAAATTATTTCACAAATTGACAAGGAAATATTTAAGAAATAAATAAATTCAATACAAATATATCACAATATACAGTCACGAGATTTACTATGTTTTTAACAAAATTGTCAGACGCACAATTAAAACAAATTTCTTAAAACTGGCATTTACTTTGAATTCAGCGATACACGATAATTCATGTATCTGATAACGTGATACAGATGTTTAGCATAATAATGGTAGTGTTGGTGGCAAAAATGTCGATAATAAAGATGGTAATGTATAGAAAATTTCTGCGGACCATGAATCAAAATATGTTTACCACGCCTCATTATGGACTCAAAGGATTATCAATTGCAAACAATTTAATAATTGCGATGCGAAATACTATCAACTCTACGATCGTTTTTTCGTCTCTGATTGCGATATTGGAGTAATGGGATATGATTACTCCATTTGGACAGCCTCTTCATCATTTAAGCTTGTCTCGGTAGTCGCAGTTTTGCCTAATCGATTTAAGAAGGATAACTGGCGTACATAGATGTATTACCTCACAGGAACTGCTATAGATTTATTGCTTGTCCCATAAATTCTTCCCTTGCTCGTGCATCTTCCGCCCCAAAAATAGACTTTTTTGCCGTTCTCTAGAGGATGGATACAGTCATATTAACCCCCATTACATATTCAGAATTGAACAGTGAACAGTACATCAATTCTCAAATTTCTATTGTCCGTTTGATACTCTGTTTTCAGTACATTCAACAATGCATGTACTTTTCCGACGAATACACCACAGTGTTGCAAAATATTATTGTATTACAAATTCGGCGATATTAATATGCAAATATTTTACATTGTGAAAGCTACATTGAATTTTTGTCAATCGTAAAACAAGCTTTACTAAAAATTAAGAGACAGCTCAAGTCAAATTATGCATTTTTATTTTGCATGTCTTTATTAGATCCTAGTTTTCAATTTTCCAAATTAATGGAAATACATTCTACACACAATCATGGAATTCTTTATTCCATAATATTTTCATCTTTGTTTTCTACACTTAATCATGGAATTCTATAATGTTTTCGTTTTTGTTTTCTACACATAATCATGGTATTCTTTATTCCAGAATGTTTTCATTTTTGTTTTCTACACATAATCATAGAATTCTTTGTTCCATAATGTTTTCATTATTGTTTTCTACACATAATCATGGAATTCTTTATTCCATAATGTTTTCATTTTTGTTTTCTACTCATAATCATGGAATTCTTTATTCCATAATGTTATTATTTTTGTTTTCTACACATAATCATGGAATTCTTTATTCCAGAATGTTATTATTTTTGTTTTCTACACATAATTATGGAATTCTTTATTCCATAATGTTTTCATTTTTGTTTCCTACAAATAATCATGGAATTCTTTATTCCATAATGTTATTATTTTTGTTTTCTACACATAATCACGGAATTCTTTATTTCATAATGTTTTCGTTATCCTTTTTTAATTTATTCGTGGCAGGATTACGGAACAAAATGTCAAATTAAAATGAAACAGCAATCTTCAGGCTCGTCCCGGATTTTTAATGGGTTTGCATGTCAAAACAATTTTTTAATAAAGATTAGTGTAATTTCGTGGACAATTATTTTGTACGAGGTGTTCGGTGAAAAAATAATGTTTTTCTGTGGAAAACGAGTATGTTTAAACAACGATCGATACACTTCGGTCGGAAACTTTTAGCCTACCAAGTGGGTTTCTACTTTGAAGGGATCTTGTTCGCTTACTGCTATCTGCTGTGCAAACGCTTCGCATTATGTCCTGGAAATATTCACTTCACTCGGAATATACTCTACAGATATTTGAACTTTCGGCGATTGGCAGCGCTATTTCACATCTGATGGTTATCGGCTGCTGCTTCAGAGTGCTTATAAATGCGTCACAGCCAAAAAAAATATGTTCTCGCGGAGGTTTACATACTTTTCGAAAGATGTGTCCAAATTCCCGTGAAGACGCAACATTGTACAAGCAATTTATTTATCAAATGTTGTTCGACTTCTATTTCCATTCCCAATAAACAAATTGCATGAAAACAACATAATTACTCTTGATGAAAAAAGACTACAGAAATTCTACAAAAATTTATAATAATAGTTATGATTTATATATATATATATATCTATGCAAAATTATATGTATTTATTTAGTCTAACGAATGGTTAAGCCATTATGGTATACAATGATACCATCATATAATGAAGCCGCCAATTTGTTTCAGTCGATTAAATCGACTGAATAATTAAAAGCAAAGTGCTTCGTTTAATTTTCCTGTGCATAATGTTTTCTTTCGCTTGTACTATTCATAGATGATCATTTATTAAAGTGTAAAGTTATAGAGTGTCGGTGACAATATTCCTGACTAAAAACCAGTTACTGGTTGTTCTTTTTCTTGAAAGTCTTGGTAAATGTAGTTACGTTTCCCGAACCTTGTTAATTATGTTAATCTGAAAAGTTTAACATACAAAGTCCAAGATCGTTATACATTCTTAAATTATTGACAAAGATTAGGGTACAAGTTTTCTTGATCTTCCGACGATCTTCTACGAAGAATCTTATCAGGATCTTATCAACTCTCGACTGGCTTTCGCAAATTTTCATATAGTTATAAAATCTGCTTAAATTTACATATTAAATGTCTAAAAATTGAAATGGAACAACAGTTTACAAATTGTTCGTACATATACAATTTCTCAGTTTTAATCCCGATTTTTTTCTGGCTTTCCGAGTGTTCATAAATATGGAGGTACAGGCATTATTTGTTATTTATCATTCTTTTTTCGGTATTGTCCGTACCGCGTAAAAGTCTGTATGTTTGATGCGCCATCGGACGAGAATTTTCTGAAAACGAAGCACCATTCGAAAAAGGAAAGTTAAATCTATCTTTTCGATTGAACTTCGCATTTATTCCACATGGATCGATGGAATAAAGCTTGAGCATTCCCTTTCGTTAACTGCACACGAGGCGTACGTTACGAGTGAACAAACACATTGCGTTTAGTATTTGTGTAAATACATTATCACATATGTGCACGCCTATTAGGTATTATACGGTAGGTAAGCTTCACGAATTTATATTGAAAACCATCAGCGTTAAGAGCAGCTGCATTAGTGCGTAATATTCATACACGCGAAAATGTTATCAAAATATTCGAACATTTACAGCGTGTGCAACATTAAACAATGATTATAGTACATTCGGAAACAAAATGTCAGTAATACGAATGAACCATCAATTTTTCAATTAGGAAGGTAAACTTTTCAATTCGCAGCCCGATTAACCACCATTAAAAGGCTGTGATTGCACAATATTAAACAAATATGGCTTCGTGCACATCTTTTACCGTCACTTATATTTTACAAACTATTATGTTCATTGTGAATCGTCCCAATATGTATTATGTTATGTTATTTGCATGGATAAACAAATTCATCTAATAATTGATGAATTGCTTTCAATCGTTTCGAACGAATAGTTTAGAATTTTATTGATCGGTCTGATAGTTCTAGAGTGAAATGAATTTATGAACATGGTGCTTATGTTATCGTATTATACTCTACAATGCGTACGTTCAATTAAATTGAATATATTATACAATAATGCTGGATATTATTATTTTACATGGTATAAAATAATATTAACATTAAGTACATCGTAATTACAATATTAAATCTTACGCGTTGCGTATTTATAAGGCACTCAGAAATGCAGCTTTTAAACAATTACAATTGATTAAATTTTATTACAATCATTTTTGTACGAGTTATTCCACATTGCACTGAAAATGTCTGATATTTGAAAAATTGTCAAAATACGGAACTTCTGTCGGATTTTCTGATGATCTTCTGAAAAAATCTCGATAAATTTCAAATTAAAAGCTTAATATTCTATTGAATTGAAAGTTAAAATTTGAATTACTGTCAGTGGCAAGTGATCGTTACAGTCGTCTGGTCAACTCGAGCGCCACGTCTGACCAAACACAGTCCGCATCCACTTATCCACTACGTGGCGCCGCTCCTTGGTGGCAGATCGAACTACAGTGATTGCAATGCTACTCTCCGTTCGAAGACTGTAAGGACTGCAGCCCCGTTTTCGGTAACATTGATGCAGGGCAAGAAAAGGAGCCGTGGAAGATGTTTCCGCGGAAACCGGTGTTCAAAGCGCCACTCTGTCGCCACATTCCAGTCACGCGTACCTTTGAACACGCTAATTCGATTTTTCGCTGCTTTGTAACGTCGAAATTGCATTAAGCGCGACAAATGCGGCTGAACAACTTTCACTGTACAGCGTTTTAATTAACGGTTCTTACAAGATGTAAATCGAAATCCAAGCTTCGCAACAAATCCGTCCGAAAGGTGAAGAACACGAATGGCTTATCGAATGAATAACTCTTTAAATATCCAAAGTTCAATTAATTCCACGTTACAGATTTCAGAAATTCTATTCAAATTTTCAATGAGTTTAAATAGCTTTCCGTTCAAACATACTGCCGGAATGTTGTATATTTGTATTCAAAGTTTACATTTTATTGAAATGCTTTTATATATTAATCTCGACACAAGTACTTTAATATTGACACAAGTACTTCACAGTTTCCTAATAAAATATTTATGAATCTATGCTTGCGCAATTTCTCTTATTTATATTTATAGAATGTATTTGAATAATTTGATATGTGTTGCACGTTGATCGAAGGTTCGAGTCATTCAATCAGAAGTTCGTCGATCACGTCTCAATCGGCGCGTGATTATTAAATAATTCATTACCCCGATTAATGAATCCCGCGTTCCTGATGTATTAAGAACGACCGGTTTCATTTTGCATCGAGTATCAAGCTGAATTTTAATTTTCTGTTCGCCGATGTTTAAACTCGGATATTGTTGGAGATATTAATGTCCGTGTATCCAGTCTACCATATCGCTATTAATTTTAACGGCAAGCAGAAACAATATAGATTAAACGCAACGGGCTTTGTATGATAATTTCATAATAACGAAATCAAATGAAAACACGGGGCACATTATTATACAATTAAATGAAAGGTAAATATTTCTCGTGCGATAATTTCAACATGAGTAGCAGTTAATTGTAAGAAGCATAAAGTGAGGTACACCTGCGGCGTCAGGAACACATGTCTGTTTCATAATTCATGCGCTGATCATACCTTGCTAAATTTTAATTAATGCCAATTTTTCATCCGAATCTCTCGAATACACGCGCGACTGTAACAGTTCGTTCGACGCAGCGAGATCAAATTACAAACATAAAAACATGATCAGCTTCTCCGATGAAACGGTTTATTCGTATCCCTGCATTCATACGAAACGATAACGGCGAAGTGAATTTTTCTATGCATCTCGAGAATTGTAGTTAAATTTCCTGATGAATAATCAACGAAAGAGTAAACTTTGTCTGAATTTTGATTGCCTCGTAATAATAATAGAAGTATACAGTTCAGTAAAGAACATCGATAACTTTGAAATTTGGAAATATCCAGTAGGAATACAAATCTTGATGAACAAATTGATAGAAAAAGGGATTGGACAACATTTTTATCATGCTATTAGTTGGACACCCTGCCAGTATACGTATAAACAACTGTGTTGCATAGATTTGCTTTCGATCGCGTCCGAAACGAACAGGAAAATCATAAATCGAGTTATGTCGTACGATCGAACGAGTAAGAATTTCATTTTCTCTACCCGATTAATAATTTAGGTGCGCGAGTAGGACGTATCAATTATTAGTCCGTAATAACAATAACTTAAAAAAAGCACGAATACACGTAAATACGCTTCGGGCGATGATCGAGACCGGGGAGCCTATTATCATACGAATGCTTATCAGAATCGGATTTTGCAGCGTGAGGATCATGCTCGTTATGCATCTTTAATTTCAGCCGGGATCGCGGTGAAATTTCAGAATGTGCTTGCCGACTGCCTCCGGTTTTGCATCTGCCGCCGATATTCGGAGAATGCGACCAACATCGGCGAGGGGGTGGGGGCCGCGTCTTAGTGGCTTGCGGAAAAGCTCTGGCTCATGTTCAAGCTCATAAATAATTCCGTTTGTGATCGTGGGCGTAGCAGTTGTCGACTCGATAGAACCAGGAGACAAACTGAGATGCGGAGCATATACGCGGTGACGCGTACCCGACTGCTACAGAATCTATGAGCTATCGGTATCAGCCTGCCAAAATACAATCTACCACTCTTCACGTTCAACGCGACACGCTTCTTCTTCGACGCCGCTTTTTTCGCCATGCCGCGCCGGTCCACGGATTTTCTACTTTTCCCGAGCCGTCCCGTTCTTCACTGACAACCGACGCATCGCTGCGAACGCGATTTTTGTCGACCCACGCAGCGTTCGTTCCACGAAGAACGCCGTGGACCAAACATTGTTTCGTCATTCTTCCCCTCGCTTTTGCATTCACATATTTAACCCCTTGCCGTATCAGTTTCTTTACAGTTACAGCGATTGAAACGTCTTCGTTCCGAGAAATGTCGCAGAAGAGAAAATTTATATATTTTACATGGCTACATTTATTTCAACGCTTAAACGTCGACTACAAGCTAATCAAATTTTCTTTCAGTTAAAAAGATAGGCGGAACGTTCATATTTGTTAGACTTTGTTCAGAATCTTCCCGACGAGTGTGGCTCGTTAAAATACGGGAAGGGGTTAATGATGGCATTTTTGGACGCTGCTCACAAATTTATTTGTTAATCAACCTGTACATGGATCCTGGAAAATTATCATCGATTCGGATAATCGAGGTTTCACTGAATCGACAATTAAACGAGTAACTATGATTCAGCGCCGTGCATCAAACAGATACTTCGTCGTTGTTCTCCTCGCTTTTGCATTCACTTATTCAATGATGGCAATTTGTGGACGCTGCTCATAAATTTATTTGTTAATCAACCTGTACATGAATCCTGGAAAATTATCATCGGTTCGGATAATCCAGGTTCCACTGAATCGACAATTAAAAAAGTATCTATGATCCAACGCTGTGGATTAAACAGTTACTTCGTCGTTGTTCTCCTCGCTTTTGTATGCACTTATTTGGTAATGGCAATTTTGACGATGATGGTATTTTCTAATCACCCTGTACACGAATACTGGCGAATTTGGATATCATCGGTTCGGATAGTCGAGGTTCCACTGAATGATCTAACTCGTATCGTGTGTGGTCTCATTTTGATCAGAAAAATATCACAAATTTGTTAGTAAATGTATCATAAAAAAATCTTCTTCTTAAAGGAAGTTTTATTTACACGCCGTACAGACGTGTCCAAGAAGAAAATTTGTATTAGGCAATTTTCACTGCGAATTTTCACGTGAATTACCATTTTTATACGTGTAATCAACGAAAGCTATGTTGCATAATTATACTTTTGATGGCAAAGGTCCTCCCGGTGTAAATCCAACCCAGAGCTCTTTGAATTCATATTAAAATTCATATATTTTCGTGATTCCTCAATTTTCACGAGCTACAAGCACACAAAGACGCACGACTCAATGCAACAGATCTACACGAACATCTAAAAACGAGAACTTCGATGTATCCGTGAGTAGTCAATAAAAATTGTATTTTAGAACACGATTGGTCGCTCCCATTAAAAAAAAAACCTTGTACACTCGTTATCATATCTTTGATCAAGGTTCATTATTCCAACACCGTACAAATGATGGCCGGAGTTCGCACGGCGAACCAACAAATCCGCGCGCATTGATGCGAACGGGGTTAAAGCGGTGCAAAAAAACCGGGTCACGGGATTTAAAGTAAATTGACAATTCATATTTAATTTTCTTTTGTATACGAAAAATGCGAAGGAGGGGGAGCGAGCTAATACCGCGGAGTCCGATGTCGCGTCGCGGAAAAAACGCGGTCGTGCTGCACAGCTAATTGAATTATATCTTCATAGCCGGAAGCTACAGGCGAAACATGAAAGTAACGAACGCGATACAGTCTACTTTCTATTAAAGGGGCAGAAGAGGGGGGAGAAAAAAGTATGACGCACAAGTAAACCGAGCTAAGAAGAGAGTTGGCTTTCTCTTCCGATGCAAACTAAGCATCAAAAGTTTCTCAGAAGGATACCGATACAACGGGGCTGTACCATTATACCAGCGAAGATTCCTCATTATCTGGCTAACATCTCCCCTAAAAAAAGAAACCCGGGCAAAAGAATGCCGGAGCACGACGACGCAACGGGGTATGTCAGCGACAGAGAAAGAAACTGCTTCCATATGTATTCTTTTGTGTTTTCTCGTAAGATACAGAGAACGTAACAGGACGCGTTTGATTATGGGATCGAGAGGAATCCGACTATGACACTTTTACACATTTACTACACATTTACACTATGGTGAAGGGTGAAAGTGTATCGACACTTTTTGGTGTAAACAATGTTATCTGGGCTTGTATTGAAAACTTTGAAAACGTGTTTTATAGACACAAATAAATATATGCTGAAGATTTCATTGATATTGGCTAATGTTTTTAGTTAAAAACCACTCAAAGTGGACAAAATTGCAGTTACAAGTCGAAAATCGCGAGAAACTGAAAACTTTCCCGCTTATCACCACATTTCGTATTCAATATAAACAATTCAACGAGAGCACACGCGTTTGATTACGTGGATCTGGAGGAATCCGACCACGGTCGATTTCCCTTTGCATATTAGTTTAAATTCGTTCGTAAATTGGCTCTTTTACAAGGGAGGGGAGCAGCCTGAAGGTGGGGTCCCGTAAGGGGGCCAACGGAATCATGGGGTAAATCCACGTGACGACGAGCAAGAGCAACGAGAAGCGAAGCGTAGATGGAGCTGGATGGAAGGACGAAGGATGAGCCTCCGGCGATTCGCTCGACATTGCTATGTTGCAGTAATTGAAGCTAATTAAGGACTTGAACTCTCCTTTCCTCTTTCTTGCCCCGCTGTGCCCCTCTGTCCTAGCCGACCTAAGAACCATACCCGCGCCATCTCCAGAGGGTAGAACGTAACGTCCGTCCGCCGCGTCCTTTCATCCGAATTATCTCTTCCTTGTTCTTAAGCACCGTAAAAGGTTACGTCGAAATCCTACGAAGAGACGTTGCCTGTAGTTACCACATCCAGACAGTCTATTCCTTTCCTATTTCATCGAGTCCTCGAATTAATTATGCTTTTTCTCAATCTATCAATTTTGATTCTTCTACTAAACAGTTTGGCTCGAATGCGTTTCTTTTTATTTATTGAGTAGTCCTGGAAACAGTTCTCTTTAAGAACCCAAATAAGATTCATTGTTTGAAACACTCCGGTGAATTTTAATTTATCAGATTCTAGATTATTTTTTTTCTTTCCTATTTCATTGAGTTGTCGAATTAATTATGCTTTTTTCTCAATCTATGAATTTTGATTCTTCTACTAAACAGTTTGGCTCGAATGCGTTTCTTTTTATTTATTTGGTAGTCCTGGAAACAGTTCTTTTTAAGAACCCAAATAAGATTCATTGTTTGAAACACTGCAGTGAATTTTAATTTATCAGATTTTGGATTTTGTTTCCTTTCCTATTTCATAGAGTCGTCGAATTAATACGGCTTTTTTCTCAATCTATGTATTTTGATTCTTCTACTAAACAGTTTTGCTCGAATGCGTTTCTTTTTATTTATTGGACAGACCTGGAAACTGTTCTTTCTAAGAACCCAAATAAGATTCATTGTTTGAAACACTGCAGTGAATTATAATTTATCAGATTTTGGAGTTTGTTTCCTTTCCTATTTCATTGAGTCGTCGAATTAATTATGCTTTTTTCTCAGTCTATCAATTTTGATTATTCTACTAAACAGTTTGACTCGAAAGCGTTTCTTTTTATTTATTGGGTAGTCCTGGAAACCGTGTTCTTTTTAAGAATCGAAATAAGATTCGTTGTTTGAAACACTCCAGTGAATTTTAATTTCTCAGATTCTAGATTTTTTTTCGTTTTCCATTTCATCGAGTCGTCGAATTAATACTGCTTTTTTCTCAATCTATCAATTTTGATTCTTCTGCTAAATAGTTTGACTCGAAAGCGTTTCTTTTTATTTATTGGGTAATCCTGGAAATCGTGTTCTTTTTAAGGAGCCAAATAGGATTCAATGTTTAAAACAGTCCAGTGAATTTTAATTTATCAGATTCTAGATTATTTTTCTCCTTTTCTATTTCATTGAGTTGTCGAATTAATACGGCTTTTTTCTCAATCTATGTATTTTGATTGTTCTACTAAACAGTTTTGCTCGAATGCGTTTCTTTTTATTTATTGGGCGGACCTGGAAGCTGTTCTTTCTAAGAACCCAAATAAGATTCATTGTTTGAAACAGTGCAGTGAATTTTAATTTATCAGATTTTGGATTTTGTTTCCTTTCCTATTTCATAGAGTCGTCGAATTAATTATGCTATTTTCTCAATCTATCAATTTTGATTCTTCTACTAAATAGTTTGGCTCGAAACGTTACTTTTTATTTATTGGGTAGTCCTGGAAACCGTGTTCTTTTTCAGAACCGAAATAAGATTCATTGTTTGAAACACTCCAGTGAATTTTAATTCATCAGATTCGGGATTACTTTCTTCCTTTCCTATTTCATCGAATAGTCGAATTAATTATGCTTTTTTCTCACTCTATCAATTTTGATTCTTCCACTAAATAGTTTGGCTCGAATGTGTTTCTTTTTATTTATTGGGCAGACCTGGAAACTGTTCTTTTTAAGAACCCAAATAAGATTCATTGTTTAAAACACTCCAGTGAATTTTAATTTATAATATTCTAGATTTTTTTAAAATCTTTGGTGTCTCGAGGCAAAAGCTGAGGAAAATAGATGAATAATTTTATTTGAAATGTTTCCAGCAATTTCAACGTTGAACGTGAACATATGATACATCGTGTGAACACTCCATTTCCTACAACAAACTACACTAAACGCCCCGAAGCTACAGCTACCTGTTTACACAGTGCAAAAACTTTCGATATGCATTCAGAAGGAAATTCGAGAATTGTACTCGATGTTTAGATAATAAAACGTAACGCACTTAGAAGGCTGTCTGAAACCAACAAATATTCCAGACCATCGACGGTGTAACACACACGTGGAGGATGTTGGTACCGTTCTCTGATTTATACATCTCCAAATGGAACGGTACGGGTCAGAACACCGGGATAGACGTAGGCAGTGAATCTTTGGCTGTGTATGCTACTGTATACAGTGGCCAGATGCTCTGTACATTAACATGCTCCTTTAACAAGTTACCCAGCCCGAATCAGGATATTGTCTCCCGAGTTTCGCCGTCGCGTCGTTACCACCGCTCGCTTAGGTTTGATCGATGACTTCTCCATCGAGCTGATAGAGACATCAGCTACAATCCACTTTGCGCTAGATAGAGGAAATTCGTGTACCAATCCTGTATATGCATTGTCACTCAAAAATTCGTTCCAGAAACTGTTAATTTGATTTCACTGACGAACAAAGTGTGAATTATTCTTTAAACGTTATGCTGTTCCCATTCCCTGCCTATCTTCTCAGCTGTAGGGAATCAATTCAAAAAATAATACTTCTTCGATTAAAATAACATTCCGAAGATTTTCAAATCTCCTAAGCTTTTCTCCGGATTACTATGTGAGATATCTGCATGAATCGAAAAGCAGATAATTACGGTAAAATAGTTTCGTTTGACTTACTTTTGTTTCAGAATTTTCGATTAAACATTTAGGGTTAAACCATAATAGTAAACTTCGAATTGAGATGTAAACGTGTTTTTGTTAAGCAGAACCTGCTCAATACAGGTAGACAGAACTCTCCCTTTCTCCCCTGGAAATGTTCATCTTGTTAGCCTAATACTGCCCAACACGCTTTCCATAGCTAAGAAGCTTTCCTCAATTCGCTTTCATTAGATCCTAATTTCTGCCTTCATTAGTTACCGTGTTCCGTCTGAGCATCCTAAACGCAACGCGGCACGTAAATGGCAATTTCGGTGCATAAACAATACCAGACGTAGATAATATTCCCGTCTTTTCAAAAGTGGTGGAAGTATATTTAAAATCTGAATAGTTTACCTGTAGTAAACCCTGTAATGTGAACGAAGAGCTAATATTCTTAAAAGAAGCTAATTCAAAGAAACACAATAACACGAAGAAGTCAATTCAACACAATTTCTAACATTTTTCAATATTGCACGTTTTCCCATAATTATTATTTTACACGTTTCAGTAAAATTCGTGTGTGCTTATTCCATATATACGAAACGATTAAATATTTTAACGTACTAATTTTATTTTTCGATTATTTTTATACTTTTCCAAGGGTCAATTACAGTGTTCGAAAGCTCGAACGCGAATATTTCAGAAATAAAATATTACAACGGCGGCCAATTTGCTTGTTAACAATTTTACATGAAATGTCAATGCATGCAGCGTTGGTTACGATAAAATTATGTGTTTCGATTGTAAGTTTTTTTTTATTTTTTCCTTTCGCTTTTTTTTTTACACGAGGTTTAACCGTGCAGCAAAAGTGTTCCAACCACATGTATTTGTCTTTTTCATCATTCCGTATTTTGGTATCGTTTATCGTTGCCATTCCAGGTCGCGCCGAATCATTCGACCAGGTAAACAATTGTCCAATCGTTCCTCGCGTCAGCAATTTGTAAATTCACGTATCGGAAAGAACGAGAAGTCGATACTACGCCGAAAGCATATACCTTTATTTTTCAATTCGCTTTTTCGAACGAGGAATTTCAACGTGCATTTTTTGCCGTGCCGTGCACCGGATACATTTATTTTCATGTTTTATGTTGCGAAACAAAACGGGGAAAAAAAGCTAATGCGTATCCTTCGTTACCGTGCTCGACGCACTTTGGAACGCAAGTTGAATTTCAACTAATTAACAGCTGTTTGCGTAAGCTGCTCACGTATTTCTTCGTTACAACAATTACGCGAATTTAATGAGAAATTAATGATTTTTTTTATTACGGGGAATAATATTAGACGTGTCGGAGATAACATACATTTTCATAAAAACGTTCTACGTTGTATCATATTTAATTTTCGTATGCAAATGCATTTATTAAATTCAGTATTCGCCATTGTTAAATATGTTATAAAAATTAATTTTGAATTTACACGGACTTTATTATAAATCCTAACACTATGGCACGCTTAAAATAATTACGGTTCGTAGCGTTTATGTGAAATCAGAATTTTCTGACACCGTATTTAAAGCTGTTAAACAGATTTTTCAAAAATTTGAGAAGCAAATGTATCTGAAATTGAAAATGTATTCGATTACTGATGATATTCTCCTGAAGAATTCTTAATTAATCTTGTGGCTTACAATCAAAATATTATTCTGTATAACGTAATAGTACAATCGCCGAATAAGTTGTTTATCTTCATCACCATGAAAATTTAAAACTCCATCGGATGGTAATGCACGGCTTAAACGTAAGATATATCAGCTCATCTTCTAAGTAGCTGCTACGTGTCCGTGAGCATCTAATCTCTCTGCAAAAGATCCGAAGTGACACATTGCCATACTCGCACTGCCAAGCCGCAGTTGCACGTTCAAACTTCATGGTGGGTAACTTTTCACATACGTTATTTTCTTACAGTGTCGCAATCGCAATTATTCTCAATCGCTCTTCAATTTTTCATGCAACCGTTTCGAATCAACACGTGGTACGCAAAGACGAAAATTTTAGAGCATTTCAATATGTATATTCAAAATCATATAATTGTCTTTTAAAATTGAATATTTTACTGTCTTTAAAAATGAATTTATTCTTTTGTTTTTTCAAACAACCGTGAACTATAAGTAATGTCTGAAGACAAATTCTTGAAAGGTAATGCTGAAAATGTGCATCCTGTTTTTAGAAACTAATTTTGGAAGAAACTTCCAATGTAGAAGTACTCTAAAAATAATTACAGAGATCGACATTTGCTTCTCGAAGGACGAAGACTGTTTTCAGGAAATCTCAATAAATGCCAGAGCATGAACAGTCTAAAAATAATGACAAAGGTTGTTACCCTTCGCTTTCTATTTTCCACAAAGGTTGCCTTTAAAATATCTCCAGCAACTATGAATACCTATGAATACCCATTTTCCAAAGCACAAAGTGGTTGGAAAACGAAAGACAGACGACTGCATTATGCTTCGAATCGCTCGAAAAACATTTCGGATCAGGGAGATCTACTTTCGCCCAGTGGCAAAGTGAACGTTCACGACCGCTGTCATCCGGAAACGTATATATCCATCCATCTACTGGGTGGCAGCGATAATTTAGGCCATGCGCACGCAAGAGTTTCCGTGCGATGTACGCACACTCCCACGGCATTTTCACGTGACGCATAGCATCGGCGTGCCGTGCGAATGCAGGCCAAGGAATCAAGCAATGCAACAATCCTATCTATCAAATATTATATTCCCTTAACAAACCTTTCACTCGGAATATGTAACTTCATTTTCGTTCCTATAATTATCTACTTTCATTCGTTCTCGTTACAAGTTGCAAATCTGTACCTTGGCAAAGACAGGACGCGATTTGCCCCTTTTCTAATATAATAATCCCCGGGTCGCTTAATGAAATACACTTTTAGAACACTTTACAAACCCCCCACCCTTTGTGCGCGCATTTTTTAATTGATTAAAAGATTCTACGGTTGCAAGTCACTCGAGGGGTCTAATTGCAAGTATTACGGTTATTTATGGACAGTGCTCCGTAAAATTACTTCCGAACTTTCCGTGTACGAAGTTCAAAGCATACTAAAAACTTGTTCCGTGAGAGAAGTCAATTTCGTGTTAGTATAGGAGCGCCTAACGATAATCTGTTCCCTTTATCACTGTGTCGCGAACTCATCTATATGATAAAGCCTGTAGTTTGAATGTTTCCGAGTGTAGTATAATTTTCTTATGTTTCCAGCAAGACTGCTCCACGTCTTTCAGTTTCATTGCCGAGCATTCTGGGACAATTTGATAAAATCTGCGCGACAGATATGTAGGCCGAGAATCTGCAGTAAAATTAAATCCAGAACGATCCACTGATCGGAATATGACTCTTGATGATTAAATTTTTGGAATATACAGTTAGGAGCAAAACTGATGAACTGTGTAACACACACTTTAAATCGGAATAGCTTTTTTATGAATAGACCAAGCGACATTTCCCTGTAAGGTTAGAAGAATTAGTTTAGTAGATCACGTTTTAAAATTATGTTGAAAAAATGCATTTGGTCGGAATTGTGAAAAACAATAGTAAAAATTGACTTTTACGACTTTGTTAGCTGGGCCAATAATGAAAATTTAAAAGATGTGTTTGGTCGACTCGTGTAAATTATATACGTTCTGAAAATTTCATTGAAATTGGTTAATTGGTTTACGAGGTATAAACAATCAAAAGTGATAAAAATTGCAATTTTCCCAAATTTCCGGCCTTTTTACCACTATTGATCGTTTATAACTCGTAAACCAATTAACCAATTTCAACGGCATGTATAATTTAGACGAGATGACCAAACGCATCTTTTAAATTTTCGTTATTGGCCCAGCTAAAAAAATTGTAATAATCAATGTTTACTATTGTTTTTCACAATTCCGACCAAATGCATTTTTCAACATATTTTTAAACGTCATTTACTAAATTAATTCTTCCAGTCTCACAGAGAAATCGAAGTAGTTTGGTCCATTCATAAAAAAATTATTCTGATTTGTAAGGAGTTGACACGGAATTGATACTTGACAGGACGTGATGTATCCTCGATTGCTCGCAGAGGATTGTCGTTTTTATTTTAACAAAATCATAACGAAGCAAAACATTCATTTAACAAAACATTAACGTGACATGCAAATCAATAAAAACATATATAACATGTAAATCAATAAAAACATATATAACACTTAAACATATATGCACACTCACACTCAGTCATATGACATGCACACTTATATCATTCTTACAGATTTAAAGTGTGTGCGATCAGTTATGCTCCTAACTGTATATTTTAATCCAATTTTGTCGAGAACTATAACAAATGAATTTCTCTCTACATATTCGACTGTGTGTTCCGCAAAAAGAAATTTGCAAACAATAGTACACTGAAAGAGAAAATTACGAGGAATGTTGATTTTATTTTGTAATTTCTTCGACAATGGCTCCTTTCATTTTCCAGTTAGTAGTTGTCCATTCAGCGAAACCCAAATTATATGAAATAAATGATCAACTGCATACGATTTACGTCCTCCCAATTATTTTACTGATTACTTGCTATGCTTTAAATACGACAATACAGTGACGTATTGAAATAATGTCAATGGAACTTCTCCAGTGAAAAAGACGAGGAACGATTTTCAACATTTTCTACATTTCCGTGCATGTACATTTGTCGTTTTAATGCTATGCGTGTTTCCATGAAACTCTTTGTGTAAACTGTCAACTATTTTCAGGAACAAACTGTTCCACGATGTCGGGGATTGGTGATCGAAAAATGTTGATTGGTCGATATTATCTTGGAGGTGGAAAGCAACCATTCCTCCAGGTTGAACCGCTTGCGGGGTTCTTCGACCTAATTAAGGGGCCGATTCCGAGATTAGTCAAGGGTGTCTCGCAGGGGTCGCGGTTTATGGCGCCATTGTTCAGCGAATCGAGCGGTGCCTACCTATACATCGCGACCCACGAACGCGGTAATTAATTTTCGAACGTTTCGCTTTTGAAACCAATATTTGTGGCTTCTGCAATACTCGCGTTAACCCGGACCTTTTTTACAATTACACAATAGCTTCAAACAATTTGCAGCTTCGTTCATCAATTTTTCAAACACATTTTTCGCGGAGTTTGCACAAACGTTCAAGCTGTCTATTTATTAATCGATTTATCCAGTGGATTCGCTAAAACAAGAAATAATACTGCGATTAACGTGAAGTGCATTAGATATTCGAGTTAATCGTACGCATTCGGCGCGGATTTCTGTATCCATTGAATTCATAGACCATTGTGGCAGACCTTTACAGGATTTTACAACATCATGCTCAATTTCGATTCTTCAAAGCCTCGAATCCGCGCAAACATCCGCCCCCCGATCGCTAATTGTACGATCACTTGTATCGGAGCGTATCCCGCGTGGGGTGCGTGCTCCTGGGTGGTTTACGCGTGCACGTATCAGGGCGCAGGGGGTTGGTTGTGTGACGTACGGCCTCGCTGGAGGGGTAGACAGCGGCTAATCTACGTGTACGAAACCATTTAATACAGAAAGCGGACAAAGGCGGATCGTGCGGGGAGGGGATATGGTTGTGCACGCGTGCACGCTTACACGAGGGGTAGAACACCGGGGCAAGGGGGGTTGTCGCGTGTACGTAGACGGGGCCAGCAGCATAGTCGGCGGTAGCAAGATAGGAAGCAGTCAATAATTCATGCATTACTCTCGGTTATTATGCTACTGTGGTCTACCGTACTTGTGCGGTCGGCAATTCAGCTTTACGTTTGCTTTACTAACCATGGCGCGTACTAGTTAGATGTCGACTTGGCTCAATAACGTATAGTACCTCAGATGCGCTAATTTGTGACCGCGCGCCTGTGCCCGATAAAATTCTATCAGCTTATTTACGAGAGACCCTGTGACTCTACTCTTTTGCCAGTCGCTCGTTATTCAACTGCGAGAGAACCACTCTGTTCCGTACCGAGACGAAACAGATGTTTCATCATACTTAGACATCGGGGCAGTAGACCTCGTCGAACCGTTAGCGTGCCACTATTCAATTTGCACAAACGTAATAATGGTATGCCCACACGTAATTCTTTATATAACGAAGTTACTAACATCGAAAATATAATTGGTCACTGAATTGCAGGATCCTTCCAGATTGGAGTTTGTGCAAACTGTTATAGTTGATCGGCCGACAATTGTACGCTTGGAGTACTTGTTCGTCCAGACATCCACTGAATTCACTAAAATAGGGAATATAATTGTATACTTGACATTAGGACCCTTGTAGACTTTAGTTTACGGGCCCCCCTGACCCTCCTCTTTTGCCAGTCGCTCGTAATTCAACTGCGAGAGAACAACTCTGTTCCGTACCGAGACGAAACAGATGTTTCATCATACGTAGACATCGAGAAAGTAGACCTCGTCGAACCGTTAGCGTACCACTTTTCAATTTTCACAAACGTAATAATGGTATGCCCACACGTAATTCTTTATATAACGAAGTTACTAACATCGAAAATATAATTGGTCACTTAATTGCAGGATCTTTCCAGATTGGAGTTTGTGCAAACTGTTCCAGTTGATCGGCCGACGATTGTACGCTTGGAGTACTTGTTCGTCCAGATATCCACTGAATTCACTAAAATACTAAATATAATTGTATACTTGACTTTATGTCCCTTGTAGACTCAAGTTTGCACAAACATATCCAGCGGATCGACCACTAATTGCACATTCAAAATATTTCTCTAAATTAGCAAACACTGGAAAGATCGCTACACTTAATATTCTTTAAGAATGTTTGGGCAAACATTTTCATCGACCGTTAATTACATTCGGGGTACCACTTTATTCGAAACAGGAATGAAGCTCTATCAGGTTATTTACGATAGCCCTCTGTCTTTCTGTACAACCGTTTTGCGAGTCACTTGCAATTCAACTGCGAGAGATCCTCTCCTTGCCTTTTGTTGAGCCGACGCTTGTTCCTCCGCGGCTCTTTGAACTGAATCCGGGGAAATAGAGAAAGGGGGGCCGTGGCGTGTACATCTTCCGAAATTGTTACGCGTATATATCTGCATGATAATGGAGCGTACGGATAGCTCTTGGCTGCGATCACATCTTTGGCCACCGCGGTAATTTCCGAGCCTCTCTACCCAGCCGAGATGAAACATTAGACCTGCGGAGCTCGGTATAGTTGCCGGGATCGGCCCCTAGAAATGCTTTTCGTATACCATCTTGATTTCCTCTATGGTTCCCTCGGACCGATTCTCAATCTCCAGAAGAAATCACGTTTTATTCGAACATAAATGTAGTTTGATTTAATGTTATCGGTTTATTAGCGTCGCGTTCGCCGGTTAATCGGTTAATCAACGACGCGTGACGGCAACCTATTCCGACGCGAATCAAGTTTCCAATAATGTCTGTCATTTGTACCGTGCACGCCGCTCGACGATACTGTGTTAAGGCTGCTCGCGGAATCGTTTCCTGCCGACTGAATTATCTAATAAACCACCCCCCTACCCCCACACCGCTGTTATTGTTAACGTTTCTGGTCCAATTGCTTGAGAATTTCAACTCTACTTTCCGCGTCGTGTTTTCTTTCACGTACTTCATGTACGATTGTATAGAAACTGTTTTATTATTGAGGGGAAAACATAATTTGTCGAGTGAGAGACTTTAATTGGGATTTAAATGAATAGACAATAGAGAGGAGAGACTCTGTCAGTGGGTGGTGGTCTTCTGGTAAACCGTGGTAATAAATGACCCGATGACAATAGATTTGTCCTGCTGTTAAGCCAATATGATCTCTTTTTCGGAAGGTTTAGGTCAAGGCTGAACAGGTCCTTCCCGTAAACTATGTGAACTTCTAACACTGGGAATCGGTTACTGGGGCATTGGAACGGTCGAGTCCAACACAGTTCACTTGCTTGTTTTCTATCTGTCCCAACGATTAAAGATGTCTCAAAGTGATCTTTTTTTAGTCCCAGTGAAAGCAAAGAAACAACTTACACAATTTTGTTGTCAATTCTAACGTCATAAAATCATTTTGAATTTAAACTCTTTAACAATATTAAGACTTTATATATATATATTTATATATATAATGTATATAATGTATATATATATAAAATATATAATGTACATAATGTATATAATGTATATATAAATATATAAAATATATAATGTATATATATAATATATAATAATATAATGTATATATATAAAACATATAATAATATAATATATAATAATATAATGTATAATAATATAATGTATATATATAAAATATATAATAATATAATATATAATAATATAATGTATATATATAAAATATATAATAATATAATATATAAATACATATGTATGAAATAAATATATATAAATATATATGTATAAAATATATATACTGGCAAAATACGAGACGATTGATCAACTATATCATTGATCATTGATCATTGATGAACTATAATGTATATATGTTGATGAATCGTCTCGTATTTTACCAGATTTAAGATATTAAAAAATATATAGCGATTCCTTTTCCACCTCTGATTGATTGCAGAATGTAAATGCTCTGTAAATGAAGTATATTTTTTAATTTGTTTATGGCATTTTGAAATTTGGACCTCTTGGGGTTCGTTGCTTGGACCATCACGTCGTTTAACGAAAGATTAAAAAAACCCGTCTAGTCGTTGTTATTCTGTATGCTAAAAGTGAAGAAGAGGAAACGGGAGAGGAAGAGCCCCTCTTCTCCATTGAAGCCGTAACTTTCACCTGTTTGTCTTACGCTAATTAACAGAACATGAAATATTTTCCGAGGACGCCTGGGGACCTTCGGGTCGGTGAAAAGGAACAGTGGAGGAAGTCGAGCGTCATACTATTGTTTTCGCGTTTTGCCGAGCAAAAGTTAAATATTCTGCAATAATCCACGTAATCTTTTCTTGGAATATTGCGAATCTTCCGTTTTAATTAGCTATTTAGATAAATACCAAAAACAGTAAATAAAATCGTACTTAGAAAATATTGAAACTACATAAAAATTTTCCTTTAATCATCGTTTATACATTTTTAAAATCTACACTCCCTAAAATTCTGATGATTGAACAATTCAATTTTTCTGGAAGGAAGCCCAAGCTGGAATAATAACAATCTTAGGGAATAAACATTCTCACAGGAAACAGCGCATCATCGGAGCTCGACGGGCGCGCATTATCGTAATTATTTGCCTTACTTCTGATTCATTAAAGCAGCTTCGCCGGCTAATTCGATTCACCTTGAAAGCAGGCGCGAAGTTAATTCACACTGTCGTGAGTTACGTTCCGCGTGCCGGAATATTTAATTCGCCATTACAAAATGTTAATCCCGTATTACTCGGCTCCCGGGAGATACAACAAGGCCCCGGCTGGAGGCACCATGAATTTCGCGCAAGAACAACCGGCTGCGATCGCCCGAGGACACTCGCGGAAACAATTCTGTTTCCATTACATCTCGGCGGAATAATCGAATTTTTTCAACGAGCAAAATCGGAGGAGACCGCTGGAAGACTGTCGGAGGGGCTGGGACCAAAGAAACGTTTACATTTCCGCGGTTATGCTAGCATGTGATCTTGGGAATGAATCGTCTTGTGTGTTTCTGTTCGAGAACGTCCCGGCGAAACGCATAAACGATTCGTGTGTTTCCAGAAAGATTGCAATTACAAGAGCGACCGGATCTCCGTGGCCTCTATCCGCAATCGCGTCTTCTCTCTTTCAATTGTTTAATCCTTGTGCGCAGGAAATTGGAACGTTTGTATTTGGAAAATTAAATTCGAGTTGACGTTCCTTTGTTGGAAAAATGCTCAAGTCGTTCGCAATGTGCACTACCAGGTGATATGAAATTAATTAATTCATTTATAAAGGAAGCATTGGTATATTAACGGACGGTTGCAAACGGTGCACGATATTTGGAATATAAGTATCTTGAAAGATGGCTGTCTTTAGAAATTTTTGTCAGCAAAACTGACTTTTTTCTTAACAAATTTTTAACTTTCTCGGAATAGCACGTTCCTTGAACTTCTTTCCCTAAAAATTTCATGAACATATATTCAATATTATAGTCGAGGTGATTATCAATGTGAGAGAGACTTTTAGGAATTCATTGATTAAAGGCAGACGTGTCTGCAAGCTTCGAAATGAAAAATCTTAGACAATACAGTTTCAGGTAAACATTTTTAAACGTGTTTATGATTTTGAAAAAAATCGGTATTTTCTTTATCATTGCTTAGAAACCAATCATCCGATCGATGACGTCGTTCGAGCAATTTTGCAATCATCTCTTTTGAAAGCGACAGGAAATATTGAAAACACCGTGTTGTTCCTCCGCGGACACGTATGAATTGATTTTACAGAATAAATAGAGAGTCGGTGTTCTCCCGCGGTATGTTCCGAGTAGGTTTTTCCCGGGGAAAGCCTCAGGAAAACCGGCAGTAGTAGGAAGGTACGGTGGAGTCGCGTTTCGAAAGTACGTACGTAACGGGAATTCATTTTCTCTTAAAACGTCGGCGAGCCTCTTTCATCATAAATGTTATTAATCGCCGGAGGGCCTTTCGTCCCGGCGATGTTCAACATTTAAGCGTCGAAGTTTTTCCACTTTCTTTTGTGAGTTTTCCCGTACCGACCCCCTCTTCCTCCTTGCTGACCCCATCGCCCCCTTGGAACGTCACCCCCGCGATCCCCATCGGTTCTCCTCGTCGGGACGGAAAAGGGAGGGAGTTCTGTTTAAAACGTTTGTCTTAACGAAGTTAGACTCCCGGGTTCCGAGGGAAGTTTTCGAGTTCGTGCCGCACGATTTGCAACCGGAGTTTCGCCAAGTCCGCGAATATATCTCTATACCTGTCCGCTGTACAGGCCCCGGTGTGCTAGAGCCACGGCCAACCCCCGCAAACGGAGCCGGATCGCGAGGCAACCAATTCTTAAGATTTACCCTCTGCCTACCCTTTGACTTCGATGCTTCTAATTAAGTCGCCATTGCGATAATAACAATTATCCTGGCAACTTTCCGCGCGGAAGTTTCGCCGATGGTACTCGGCCCTTTAACGCGATACACGCTAGGTCCCGGCGCAAAACATCAACTGGCCCGTTCGATGCGAAAGTACAGAGTGGGGCAATAACTATGACCACTTTAAATATTGCCGTTATTTGTAATAATATGAAAAAATGTTGTGTACTAAACTTACACGTTATAGAGGGGGACATATTGTGACACAAACATTTTCTACGTGGGCGGATGCATAGAGGAGATTTCAAGGTGATCTTTAGTTTTTTAAATAGAAAGATCTACTTTCTGTGTCATGAATCGATAGATTATCGAATTCTGAGTAAAAATGTATTGACCTCCATACGTCCTAAATCTAATAGTTAACGAGATATCATCGAAATAATTTTCATTCTTCCTTGGATTATATCTCGTTAACTAGTAGGTTTAGGGCATATGAAGGTCAATACATTTTTACTCAGAATTCGATAATCTATCGATTCATGATACAGAAAGTAGGGCTTTTGATTTTAAAAAATCAAGGTGACCTTGAAATCTATACCGTGTAAGTTTTGTATACGACATTTTTTCATATTATTACAAAGAACGGCAATATTTGAAGTGGTCATAGTTATTGCCTCACCCTGTACATGTCGCTATGTACATAATTAAATTATACATTTACATTATTTAATCATCCAGCAAAAATGTGCAAAATTCTCCCCTCTCCTTAATCCTGTTCTTTACGATTTATTTTACGGTTTCAGTGATTAGAATCTTTTTGTACATCGTAATTTCCTAATATGTACAGAATTACACTTTATACATTTACATTCTTTAATCATCCCGCAAAAATGTGCAAAATTCTCCCCTGTCGTTAATCCCTTGCCTCACGATTTATTTTACGGTTTCAGTGATTAGAATCTTTTCGTACATCGTAATTTCCTAATATGTACATAATTAAATTATACATTTACATTATTTAATCATCCCGCAAAAATGTGCAAAATTCTCCCCTCTCCTTAATCCCTTGCCCCACGATTTATTTTACGATTTCTGTGATTAGAACTTGTTTGTACATCTTAATTTCCTAGAAAAGGAGAAAACTTATATCTATTTGTAAGGAAAAGTCGAAAAACCGTAAGGACACACGGATAACCAATCGTTGGTGTCAGTTTCTTGTCGCGAGCATTCGTTTCGATCTGATCTTCTTCTTGCGATACGTTGGCGATCGTAATTCTACAACTCTACTGTTATTTCCCATTCTCTGTTATTACAAATTCAGTCGTATAAAGGGCTGTCTGTCCACGCGCACACATACCCACATACAATACACACATACATCATCAGTACTTCAACCCTATAATTGTATGCCTATATGTTGTCCAATAGCTGTACATTAACTAAACCAAAATAGAATTTTATTTCGATTATAGGAAATTATTGACATACATTTTCATTAGAATCTGTTCAGAATCTTCATCGCGTGTCAGGTACGATATTGCAAGGCAAGGGGTTGAAACAAAAATTTGACCCCAATAAATTTCTGTAAACTTCAATAATTGACTGTACACCTCAAACACGTAATCACCAACGATTAAGTACCTAACTTGCGTCTGCGCATTCGATTATATGATCCCAAGGTCAACACACTTGGTCCGCAGGTACACAACCGAGAACCAATCCCGGCATAATGCACCATTGTATTCCAATTTCTATATCCGAATCGCGCATAAAGCATCTCGATTGAAATTCAATTTGAACGGGATGATCGGCCAGAAATACGGCAACGGTTACCAACGAACCGGCACCGCGAGATGACGTTAATGTGACTGCAGGAGCTTTATAAGTCCCTGCTGGCGCCGTGCGCCAAATAGTCGTGACATCTCCAGTCGATAGTCAGGACAATGGTGGGTAATACGTGCCCGTTGAACAAAGCTGATGCATGCGCATTTAAAACACGACGGTCGCGTTGCCAAACACAGATGGGGGCATGCATTACACACCATGACACCGAGTATCGTTTTGTATCGCCGCCGACATTGATGAAAATATCGATTTTCGCAGGCTCTTGACAAATTGAATGCCGCGCGAGTTGTATTTAGTTGTGTATTTGGTCAAAAGCCTCCACGAGTTTCTTAATCTTCAATCTCCGATGAGATTGGCCGGCCGAAAGTCGATTACGCGAATCGTTTAAAACCACCCGGTCGGCCAGCGCGAGACAGATCCGAACAGAACTACAGTTTCCGTTTGTTTTTAGATCAAGACTTTACTATATTCAACAACAGGTTATTCGAGAGGTTCAGTTGAAGATATAACACCAATTGAGCTCTAAAGGATAATAGGACTGAACACCATTAGAAACAAACGCTCACAATTTTTAGCAAGTGTACAGGGTGAGTCACCTAACGTTATCAGCTGAAATATCTTTGTTTGTTGTCAAAGATACATTAAACGTCTTGAGGACACAGAAAAATGATAAAATAGGCTCGTACGACATCAAAAAGATTTTTGTTTGTATGTAATTTCTTTGGAGATATCAAGTCTTTGGCCTTGAACGACCTTGAGTAATAATAGTCACTGAATTCGCAATGAAAGGGACTAACATTGTAGAAGTTTAAAAAAAAGGGTGGTTCCATTTTAAAAATGAAGGTGATTTTGATATCTCGATATCTAAAATTTTTTTAGTGTCGTGCGAGCCCCATTTTACCATTCAACTTTTTCCTCAAGACATTTAATGTATCTTTGAAATCAATAAAGATATTTGAGGTGATTACGTTAGGTGGCTCACCCTGTATATTCCGAAGCCACATAGATAGTGGAAGAAATCGCCGATTTTGCGAATTAAATGGCTTCATTCGCGCGGCCGCGCGTTTGTTTTCGAAATTCTGATCCCCTAATTGTGCGGCTCGTTAATGCGTGCGGTATTATTGGTAAACAAATAGAGTGTGCAAATTCGATGGAACTTTAATATTGATACGAGCCCATTTAACTGCGCTCTTCCCGCCGCGGCGCGGCACGCCGTTTCGAGCAATTTATACGGCGCGTACACCTTCGACGTTCTTGTATTATATCTCAGCATCGATTCGCAAAATTGTTGATGCTGCGGCTGCGGTTCGGTACCAATTGCCATTACGATGCCAACAACGGAATCGATGTGTTGCAATCACTCCGGGGCTCCTGCTTTGTTGACACCTTTGCTGGTCGACTGTTAATGACGGAATCCACTTTTTAGTACAATTATTGTTGCTGTGTGATTTGCATGACGGATTAATTGGTGTATGCTTTCGATTTGCATTTGGACCGTTTATTTTGAAAGTGGTGCAAGTCCATTAAAAAAAAAATGACTTTCTATTTACACTAAATTAATCACAAATTAGGCGAGGTCTCATTGTTAAAAAAATGGACTTGCACCACTTTCAAAATAAACGGACCATTTATCGCCAGACGCATCGCAATTTCACATGTTTAGCTTCCGAATATAAAAGATTTAGAAAACAATATATTAACAATAAACCTACCGAGCCTTGAAAGTAACTGATACATGTTCCCTTGTATAAATAACAAGTTTGATTTTATTTAGACTTTGTACGGCTCCTATTGTAATACGTGATCTACTAGAGTTATCTACACGCTCGTTTCTTATGAAATAATTTGTATTATTTCAATAATTGTGAAATAAAAAATCTGTAAACGGTAATTTTGACCGGTGATGTTAGGGTTAGTAATAACCTTTGTTAATAATAACAAAGCTTAAGATGGCTAACTACTGGAACAATTACCATGCTATGACATGAAATGTGATGTCCAGACTGCGGATGTTTACGAAAAATAAAAATTGTTGAATGTTATTTCTTCCCTTCACGATTTTAATAGAGGAGAAATCATATAAATTGACATCTCCAATTTTTAAAATGTTTCAACAATTTTATATTTCATCTACTCAATTTTGCTATAAATGCATAAAGATCCGCAGTCTAGCGATGACTTTAATAATCCATGTCTACTTCTTACTCTCTTCAATTTTTATTGATAAAGTGTGCTGGCACGTATCGTCGAACAGGAGACGTGCAGCAGCTAGTATAATATTTGGAATTGATCATTCGAATTGGAGCCAGGACCGGTTTGATCCCAGGGCGGTATAATCGGCCATAACAATCGTATTTTGTCCTCGGTTCCTGGTTTTGTTCAGGGATGAAAGAAGGCACCGAGACAAAGCGGAGAAACCGGCAATTTCGAGGTAGCGTTACGCAATTTACTACCTTCTCTCCGTAGAAAAGTTCCGGGGCTAAATAAGAGAGCTAAGGTCTTATTAGGAGATGATGGGGGGTGGGGGAGGCGATGTTATGCTGTTCCCAAGCATGGTTCTCGGGAACAACACGCTCTCTTAAGTTAACGGAACAGAGATGTGGAGGGACACCGGCAGATGAAGGTAGTTTGTCAACCGAGGGCTTGTTTCTAGTCCCGGGCGAACCTAATTAAAGTCGTACACTTTTCTTTCATTACCGTCCTCGTTTTGCCGTGCAGCCTTAAATCCAACATTCCCCGGCATGCTTGGGATTACTACAAATGATCCGTAAGGTATCTTACTTCCCTCGTTCGTCTAGAATGAAAATGCTCCCGCGGATTCTGTATGCTCTTTCACACCTACCCCGGACGTCGACGTCCCTAATTAAAAGCTGCTTCTTCTTCGTGAACATGACGCCTTACGCGAGACGTCAACGTTTTTTAATACAGCCTTTTCTTTACTTTTCATTTTACTGTACTTTACATACCACGTACTATACATGTACTTTATACACGTACTTTGTATACTAATTTGGATTTAAAAAAATCATAAACCGGAGAAATGCATAATAATTGTTTGTCAATTTTTTCGAATCTTTCGACGAGGTGAAATTTTTCGAAAGATTAAAAGTCGTGTAATATATAGATTTTCACGATTTCCAATCAATCTTGCCGTTTCATCTAGCTGGACGGAAAAAGTCGTTTGATCCATTTACAATGAAATTATCCTGGTTCGAAGTGCGGGCAATCAATTGTGACTAATTATATATTTCTGTCGAGATAGGGCACAGTGCGAGGCCGAAGGAAAAACAGCCGATCAGAATATTCGATTCGACGGATTCCATCGAGCTCCGTCTCGCATTACCGTCAAATCGAGGCGGCGTCCCATCAACCGAATAGCAGGCAGGCAGGCAGGCAGTCAGGCAGGCACAGCGTCATCGTCCCATGGTGGCCCCATGAGAAGCCCGCGAAACAGAGAGGTTGCACGTACGTGGCGTGGCATAGGGAACGTATTCCCTGATAGGATGGCTCGTCCGGAAGTCGCTTCGATACGGTTCGCTCATCCGTACGGTTTCCGAGCAAAGTTTCTGGTTCTCTCTCTCTCTCTCTCTCCTCCCTTTTCATCCCCCCTCTCTCTCCCGCTCTCTCCAGTGAATTAACAACACCGCGGTCCGCTCTACTTGAACGGTCGTGTAATCTCGCGTATAGGCTGTCCCTTCCATAAACGTGCAGAGCATTGTCGGTTGCACACGAATGCCTGGCTACCCAGTGGTTACGGTAATGAAATTGCTACGCTTCCCCTGCAGCTGATATTATTCCGCTTCCAACAGGAATACCGGCCATTGCGTCGGTTGGTTTAGGGACCGGCGGAGTGATATTTCGAGAAGTTTCCTCGAGCTATTCGCGAGCTTGCTTCCATTAAGCATGTATATTGTCCGCTCTATACCTGCCGGATACGTACCACCCCCTACCAAACGAGCAGAACCACCGACTTTCAAGCTTTTCCTACCCCGTGCCACCCCCGCTCTCCTCCTCCAGGTCGAGCAAGTTTTTTCCACCGTCTAAGTGTCCTTAACCGCAAATTAATGGAAAGACAACGACCGTGTTTTTCGGCGCGTTCGTTTGTGCTCGCTCTACAATGCACGCGCGAATCATGCTCGTCCTGCACCCCTTCCCTATCGTCTTTTGTCACCCCGGTGCTTCTCAACCCCGTGCAATTAATATACTTTTTCGGTGCGACGCCATCCCAACGGACGAGTGCGATAACGTATGATAACGATGCATTTTTGGTGATTTACGAGCCGCTTCACGATTTTTAGAGCTTTTGTGAAACACGGGGGTTTCGGGAATTTGGGAGACACGGTGTCTTGTTTGGGAGTGGTTGCTGGTGTGTGTTGGTGTCTGACTGGTGTCCGATGTTTAACACCTTTGAGAATGATCTATTTGATGCACGCAGTGATTAGAACTTCTTTGTCGTTAGTAATTTTTCGACTGCGTGTCTTCGTGCATTTATGCGCAGATTTTTCAGGTAAAGAAAGCATACTAACAAGCATTAACGACAGCTTTACTCTATGCTTCAGGAATTTTATAGATGATAAATTAATCTTGTTCCTCATCCTGGTTTTTATTAAATAACCCATGGATATTAGATTTTGCACGGAGGACGGCAGTTCGGTAATTTTCTACAGGACAAGAACATTGATGTGTCTGCGTGGCTATATTTTTCTCTAATTGATAAATATTGTTGAACTAAAGTATAAATCTGAATGATACGATGTTTCGATATTATATGGCGAGGGGTTAAGGCGGAGCTGTTCTAAGGGCTGCTCGCAGCGTTGATGTCTCTTACGTCTGTACATTCGCCCCCATTGATCAAACTTATTGTTGAATTAGAACAGCCATCTTTATTCCAGTGATATAAACATCACGTTCGTGATTTTTCGAAAATGTTCAAGAAGGTTAGAAAAATAGTTCTGCGAGTCCTTCTTGAAACAATTTCTGGCATTATTGAAGGTGTTATTATTTTTGTTTAATTTTGCTGTATTTTCGAAACATACATGTTTTCAAACATGTTCAAGAAAGTTAGAAAAATAGTTCTGCAAGTCCTTCTTCAACCAATTTCTGAAATTATTGGGGGTGTTATTATTTTCATCCAATTTTGCTGTATTTTCGAAACATACATGCTCTTACACATGTTCAAGAAGGGTAAAAAAAATTGTTCTGAAAGTCCTTCTTCAAACAATTTCTGAAATTATTGAAGGTGTTATTATTTTTGTTTAATTTTGCTGTATTTTCGAAACCTACATGTTTTCAAACATGTTCACGAGGGGTAAAAAAATAGTTCTGAAAGTCCTTCAAACAATTTCTGAAATTATTGAAGGTGTTATTATTTTTGTTTAATTTTGCTATATTTTCGAATCATTATGGGAAACGACAATTCCGAATGATAGTATCACAGTGTAACCTCGTGTATCCGCACACATCTAATTTTTGTGATAAATGCACAAAGTCCAAAGTCCATTGATCAACATTAAAATTTCAATTTCAATTTCAATAGCTAAATTACTGCGACGCGGTGATACTCGTGAAAATCGTAACTCAACGAAGTTAGCATAAAGTTCCAGTTCCATTTTTCATAGTGTGCGAAACAGTGAATTCGCAGAAACGCGGCGAGCAATCTAATTACAGCGGAGTGTCTACAGTATAATGAAGCATTAACGAAAAACGATAACGGCGTAGCATGAGTTCAAATTAATACATAAGTGAGCCCTGCATTTCCGCAGTCTTTCCTTTATTCAAATGACGGTTGTTATATTCGGCGGTTATAACGCGTGGCCCTCGTAAAGTTCGGGAAACGAGCCGAGAAGAGCGTGGCGCAAAAAGCGAAACAGCGCGACGCAGGATTACACGCCGGTGTAACTTACGGGGAAATTTGTAAATGAATTATTTGGTATCGAAGTATGAGGGTAACCAGAGGCATAACCGCGCGGTGAGCATTCCTGTTTCTATACCGGAGCAGTCAATATTTACACGGCAAACGGCGGCCAATGAATTCATGCAGTCTATGCGAAATGACATTTTATGTTCCGTTTACGTATTCATTATTTATTTTGCATGTTATCAACATTCCGCGCAATATTATCGCGCATAATGAGAAAGAGGGATCGTGTTCCAGCGTGCTCGGGAGAAAACATTTTTTAATGGATGTGTACGGATCAGGAAGAAAAATAAAACAGTTCTTGGGGATTTATGGTGACCCGGGAAAACTCTGTCATGTGATTCCTTCAATATTTACCGTATCGTATAAACACACATTAACGCTGTTTACGCGGTAGAGAATTATTTATAATACCTCACTGGGAAATTTATTTATTTGTACTTTTTATCAACGGTACGATTTAATCATTCATTTTAATATGCTCACCGATGGAAATCTTTTACAGAGAAACAGCAATTTCGATCAGTGGATTATTACTGAAAATGCATGACCGATTTGGGAAAGAATATGATGATGGATATATGGTAGCATGCTCGTCTCGCTGAAACTGGTAATTTTAGTATGTCTACGGTGCTTAACGTCAGTCGTCGGAATAACTAGCACCAACTTCGAAACATCTTCGTTTCAGTCATTAACCAACCTCCTCGAGCTCTCGGCTAAGACTTCGAAGTATGTAGAGTATTATTAGAGTACATTTAACCGAAAATGGCCCGACGGAGGAGTTTCTCAAGAACACGAACCGTTAAAAGGATTTTATTCTTACCGTTGACAATAGCTTCATGAAAATTTTTCATGATACCTGCAGTGCACAGAGAAAGTATTCAAGTTAACAATGTGGCAAGGATAAGTTCAGTTTGTGCTCGCATTCATATCATTTCATATTCGAACACCAACAAGTGTGGATTTCACAAAACACGGAGAAAATTAGAATTATACGCCACGCTACGAAACATTTCAATTAAAGTCTAGGAAACAGCAAGAAATCTGTTAGTGCTTGCAGGAAAAAGAATACAATCTTGTCTGTGGCGGAAAGTGGTTAATTTTCGCGAAAACGTGGACAGAATTGAAAAAAAGGGGTTTCCAGTTCATGGAATTTAATTAATGTTATCAGTATACTGCGGGGCATTATGCAAATTAAAAATTGTCTGCGTCGATTCCTAGAAATTACAGCTATAGAAGTTTCTTTAATTTCTATAGAAAATTATTTTAATCTTTCTACAACTTTAAATTCCACTATCTCGTTTCTATAATAACGCGTAAAATCTGCCGTCTAGAGTGATTTTGAATATCTCGAAAATCAGCTTGTTCCTGTCGAACACAGCTAATCGAAGTTATGAATTTCGCGTAGGTTTTCGGGAAAATTGGCGAGGGCGTCGTCGCTTGTAATTATTAATTTTTCCGTAATTACAAGGAAACGGTTTGCTCGTTGCTCGGCACATTCTCTGGCGCAATAACGGCGTCGGCGTCGGCGTCGCGTAGTATCGTTTCGCGGCTATTGTCTGACTTTAATTACAGTGGACACTCGATATCAAGGAGCGGGAGCGGAAACCGCGGTAACACGCGGGCTAAGTAGATGGTAGATTATTCCCGAGGTGTTTAAGCGGAACTGGGTTCCAAGATTAGCGTCCGATTTCGCTCCGAAACTGATCCTTCGATTAGCCGTAACGGAACCACCGATCAGTTCGACCGGTCGAGAGAGAGAGGGAGAGAGAGGAAGAGGGAAGAAGAGAGAGAGGAAGAGAGAGAGAGAGTGAGAGAGAGAGAGAGAGAGAGAGAGAGACTCCGCCCACGCGGCGCGAAGAACAATTTCTCGGTGCACGTAAGACGCCGAGTATAAAGGGGATTAGGTTCGCGAACCTGGGCCGGGGGGCCGAAAGTAGTATCATCAGGAGAGCTAGTGAGAGCCACTGTCTGTCCGTGTGGCGGTTCAATTACTGTTACCCCGTTAACGACCGCGCCAGAGGGCCGATAATGTCGCGATACGGTCAGGGGTTAGCCGTGGTTCCTTTATGCTAACGAACGCGTACACACCACGGGCCCCGGCATACAGACAATCATATATCGACTACCGAAGATAGCGGAGAAATTAGCTGAAAATGGCGGGCCCCGGTGATTATTGCAACGGTCAATCTTAGTCGCACGGTTATTCGCGCGGTATCTGCCTCTTTGTCCGGAAACCCGCGTTCAATTCCCGATGGCCGGCCGGAATCGCGGTAATTTGTAAGGGTCGTTTATCGGCTATAGCAAATTAATCGAAAGGATTACCGGTGCTCTCCCCCCCTGATACGATGCACTGTTGCTTGGAAAAATTAACGGGACCCTCGAGATTAACTCGCGATCGTAAAAAATTAACGCGCGAGATCCCCCGGTGACGTTTCGCTCATTTCAATTTGCACTTTCAGAATACCGAATACTTTCTCAGAAATTGCGAAGGAAGCACACGGGAACAAAATAAATTCACAAAATGATATCATTGTTGGGTACATTAGAAAGTTTTTAATCGAGAAAGATCTCTTAAGAATTAGGTCAGCCGAAAGTGAAGCAAAAACGACAAACAAGAAAATGTACTGGAAATAAGAGTAAGCGAGATAAAATGCCACATGGGACTCGTTACAACACCTTCGGATATTTTATACACCGCCTACTATTGAGTTAGTGTCTTTGGAACTAACATAAATACTTTCGTTTGTTTCTTATTAGCTTATGCTGGAAATTCATCCTAGCATTGCCTGAAACTTATATTTGGTAGAACATAATTTTATTCAAAGGAAACATGGCTGGAAAACTAATCAGTAGTATAAGTCAACCATGGAGCAGGCTAGGTCCGAAAACCCGTATCAGACATGTTCCTTAAAACTTCGTAAGCATAAATGTCCGTCTCAAGAATATTTGTTTCATTAAGAATTCTTTTCCATACATCAACGATTCCACCTCGAACACACGTGTTTGCGAATTGTACACGTTTCAGAAATCTTAGAATATCCACGATCATAAAGAATAAGTGAAGTGCACTCCTTCCTAGGTAAATCCGCTGGTTTCTTAACGGTAAACTTCATTTTATATGTGTATCGCAAGCTGGGTTATCTCCGGGGAACTTTGTAGTTTATATTAATGGAGTCAACGCATGAACAAACAGAGAACCGTGTGCTCGATATCACTTTCGTAAGAAACACACGGAGATAGATGTTCATCGTATACCGAGCCTTTAATACTTTAAGCTTGCCACTAATGTCTCTGCTGGTGCAGTGAAACTTGATGCACGTGCTAATGTTTAGTTTGCCAATCGGTAACCTAATATTTTTTCTTAAATCTACCTCTATTCCCCAGATATCACTTATGACAAAATCGGTCTTAAAAAGTCAAATCCATTCAATAGGCTGCTGTTTTTGCTTTAAAAATATTTATAACTGTTCAGTTCTAAACATTATCAATTATAAAGCTGTACGAATGATCAGAGGGTTAATTATGAGCAAGCATTGAGAGGAATTTTTAAAAATTGATGAATGAATCAGTTCTGAACATCAATTATGTAGTATTAGGAATGGTCAGATGGTTAATTACGAGGCAGAATTACAAGCAATTTTAAATTGATAAATAAATCAGGTTCTAGACATCAATTATAAAGCTGTAATGATGGTCAGATGGTTAATTATGAGCAAGAATTATGAACAATTATTAAAAATTGATGAATGTATCGGTGCTGAACATCAATTATACAGTATTAGGAATGGTCAGAGGGTTAATCATGAGGAAAAATTGCAAGTAACTTTAAATTAATAAATAAATCAGGTTCTAAACATCAATTATAAAGCTTTAAGAATGGTCAGACGGTTAATTATGAGCAATTTTTAATAATTGATGAATGAATCGGTTCTGAACATCAATTATATAGTGTTAGGAATGGTCAGAGGGTTAATTATGAGGAAGAATTGCAAGCAATTTTAAATTGATGAATAAATCAGGTTTTAAGCATCAATTATAAAGCTGTGAGAATGGTCAGAGGGTTAATTATGAGTCAGATAGAGAAGTGAGGTGATAGACAATCAATCGGCCGTTAAGAAAGCGGTTAATGGGAAAGGAGGACAAATAAGAAGGATAGAAAATGACGTCGACAGAGAGAAGCAGTGGGCGAAAGAGCAATAGTGGTAACCGGTAGCAAAAGGTGAGAGACAAGGAGAACGGGCAGTCAAAGCAGGCTAGCAAAGGGGGTTTTGCGCAATGCGCCCGCCAGCGCTGCAGTGGAGTTTATTCCTGATCTCTTGCGTACGCTCTCCTCTCTGTTTGTGAATCATTGTGTGTCACGAGGTGTTGCAGTTTCAAACTTTTTGCCCCGCGTGTCCCGTCGCTTTGATCTCATCTTTGTCCCGGCGCTCGAGCGAGTGGGCGAGCGAGCGAGCGAGTCCGCGCGTGCTTTCTTTTCGATTCGTCGGCAAACAAGACATGTTCAATTGTTCATCGAATTGCAAATGTTCAACCCATTCAGTTTACCCGCCACATCGTGCCGGTGTTTGTCCTCAACTCGATTGCTATTGTTGGCGATGGTAGCTAACTATCTCTTTCCGCCGTGAAAAAAAGAGAGACTCGACTGTTTTGTCGAATTGCAAATGTGTTATTTATTGGCTTGACCTATTACTTTGCGGGCATGTTTGTTTGCGAGCCGATTGCTGTTGTTAGCGGCAACTTTGCATCTGCATTTAACACTTTGACTGCCGCGGCGCGTCGCTCGTGGAATTGGGACACACGGTTTTTGGGCCAGGAAATTCAGATTGTGTACGCAACGATAGCGCAAAGAATAATCACTGTGAAAAAACTGTTGATCTTGTAATGCAGCGTGTTACGTCCATAATCTAGAGTGACACGTTTCTGAATCAACTACAAGAAACAGAAGCTAATTAAAAATATATTTCTTGTTTTAATAATTCTCATACTTCGTTATAATTTTTCGAAGACAACTTTGTTCTGTGGACGGAGAGAATTTAATAATGGAATGCATTCGTCAGGGTAAGGTTTCACAATTTTAGTATCCTTTCATTTTATTCTCTAATTAAAAATCATCAGGTTAAGCAAATCATCGTCGGATCGATACTTTCCTGAATGCAACGACTTCTAGCAATCGCTAACAGGTTAGGCGATGTAATTTAGTTCGTTTTATTGTACTGTATGTAATACTATATAGAGCAGTACTTACAGCATCCTCCTTACCGAGCATCGATCTCACTAAAGCATAGGAGTCGCATAGAATTTCGTACCTTGAGACTCCATTTGAAAAATACTGCAATCGCTCTTTTGACTATAGAATTACAGCATGATAATTTAGTTCGACCGATCAATTAACAAACCAACACCCATAAAAATGTCACAAGTGTACGTATTCATAGCATAATTATTTGAGCCGAAAGTCACAGGATCAGCAGCATCGATAATATCGACGCGTTAATATAAAGCGAAGACAAACGATGATAAATCAAATAAATCACGGCGAAGTAAACAAGTCAGCCGTCGATTGAAATCTAACACAATTCTGCGAGAGAATAAAGCATAATCGCTAGGAGCAGACAAAAGCGGTAGATTTTGAATAATTCAACGGGCTGCGTTTGAAATGCCGTCATCCCTTGTCTCTCTATGTTGTTTCCTTGCGAACAATTTAAATCCTCCGCACGTATTACTTTATTTTTACTGTTATCCGATACCACTCTAAAATATCAGCTGGAACATGACTTTTCAACTCCAACTGCGCCGCGGCGCGTATGCTTTTGCTCTCGAAATTCAAAACCACTTTGAAGATGAGAAAGAAATTCCATTCGATCGATCGTCATTGATACGTTCCGAACGGCCGTGAGAACTAAACAAACACACCTATGAGAAGTCGCACCCTGACAGGAAAAGGCGCCAGTCACAGAATAAGAAGCTTCTGCCGAAACACAATGCAACCGCGTGTCAAACACTTTGCCGTAACTTTAAATAAATAGATTTCTCCATTTCACGAATACAAATTTTATTTAGCGTAGATCCAAATTAAATGTTCGATCGTACAATCATTCATCTGCAGTTGTTACAATCTATAGAATGGTATATACAGTTTTATATTTGATCAACATTAAATATTCTTTCTTTCTCCGAGCACGTTTCGTAAATTCCTAAAATCAAATAGTTCGAAACTAGTGTTCCATACTCAACTTTACCACCTCTAGCATAATCTATGAATCATGTGCTTGTTAATGAACAATTCAGTTTGGAAAGTTTCGAGAGAACATTTTAATCAGGCACGTCATCAATGAAAATCAATTTTCTTAGCCCATTTATACTCAAACAGTTTCAAACTCTAATACACCGACACAGGTGAAGATAGAATTTCAGCTTCGACGTGAAACTAGATTAAAGTGAAACTAATTTAACAAGACGGAGAATCTGTATTTTCCACCGAAATGTATTTGTGACGTGCGAAGTGAAGCTAGAGCACAGCAGATAAATAAATTCGTTATATCATTTTTGATAGTGTCAATAATATTATAGTATCAAATATATTGATTCAGAGAGGAGCTACTGCATTCCGTGTGATTTTCTAGCGTGAAACGAAGAGAAGTGGGATTCAACGCGGTCAGCAAATTTTCGAATGAATTTTCGCAAAGACTCGTGTCATTGAAGCGGTTAAGAGGCAGCGCAGCGCGTCGTGAAAAACAGAAAACAGAGGCCAGAAAGGACCGATATTCCCCGTATAAGTCGTCGCCGAGCATTTCCCTCGACCGGACGAAAGTCTATCAAACGCAATCCCGACGGACGTTTTAAAAAAGTTATACGAAAACAAAGGAAACAACTCGCGGGTAAAGCGAAATGGAAAAGTCGCTTTTCGCATTATCTGTTGACAATTCATTATTGGACCCGATACACCCGTTTTCGAATTCCAATAGCGAAAAGTTTTCCAACGGCGCGCACCCGATCTGTCCGTACCTATTCTATCACAAACAAACAAACATCGGGCTCTCGCTCGTTCGCGTGTCCGTATAGTACTACAGGGTGACCGGTTTTAATCCATAAATGCAAATTATTTCTACGCTATACGCTCTGTGAAAGAATAGTTCGGATAAGAAGCGAACGGTTTCCGAGGGAGCCACGCTCCGGTGCATGTATTCGCACACATTCGAAACACGCGAAGGTGATATATATTTTTAAAATCGAACTGGACATTCAATTAATACAATGATAGACGCGGCTACTTTTACTTTTACTTTTACTTTTGAATCTAACAACAATAATCAAAACTATATTAAGTTCATATGGATACCATCTCACATTGGTCTGGTTGGCAACGAAATGGTGGACGTACTCGCGAAAGAAGCGACAGTTGAAGTGCCCACATTGTACATCAAAACACCGTTTACCGACTTTCACAGCGACTTCAAAATCCATTCACGGAATTCTACCAACAACCTGATCAGAGAGCAGGGTATATTTAAGGGTAAAGAGTATGTCCGACTCCTTTCATAAAGATCATGGTGAATCATGGTTTCGCGGGCGTGGGCTACCTAGAAACTTTGTCACTTTTGTCAATAGATGCCGTTCTAACCGTTACAATTTAAACGGTACGCTAGCCAGAGTAAAATTTATTACAGACAGCACTTGCGAGTGTGGAGCTGAATCCCTAGATCTTGATCACGCCATTTGGTAATGCCCAAAATATGAAGATGAACGCGATACCCTGCATTCGGCGCTCTCTCGACGCGGGTACTGTCTCCCGACCTGTACGAGATGCTTTCTGTGTGGTCCGGATATCGGAGGCCTGTTGGTCATTTTTGAGTTTGTTAAGCGTTGTGCGTTAAGAATTTAATTTCACCATGTAATAGGATAAGGGATTCATGTACTGACATGCTGACTGAACCATGTCTGGTTTATAGCATTAAATAATAAATAAATAAATAAAATGATAGACGCGGCTCGTTGCATTAAATAATTATTTTCTTGTAATTTTCGAAATTGTCAGAACTTTTTTCAGAGAACTGTCTGCGTAAACGTTTTTATTCGAGCACAAAGGGTAGTTTGATTGGCAAACGGGCGAATATAAAGGAGCGACTTGCACAATGGCAGACACTTGCAACTGCATGTTCGAATAAGTCTGTTCTGGTGTAGCGGATTAAAACCGGTCACCCTGTATGCAACCGGTCCACACGATACCGACCTTCGCTCGCACGGCAATTCGTACGCGCGCACTTCTACGAATCCTCGAAATAAACCCGTTGCCGAAGGGAGCCTCGCCCGCTGCCCCAGCGTGTTTGTTTAGAAAATAAGAACGCGTCGTCGAAACTTGTATACCCAACTCGCAGCATACAGGCCCTCACCCTCGGCCCCCGAGTTTTCCACCCCCTCCGCCTGAGTTCTCTCCACCCCCGCTCACCCTTAAGCGGCCGCAGCCGCATACCGCGTATTCCGTCCGCCCCGATATGTCGCCGTGTATTTTTCTTTCCACATTCGGAAAGTTCTCCACCTGCGGTTGTTATTTTCTCGACAATATTTTAGCGATAGTCTCCAAGTAGTATTCTAGCGGAGCACCGTTGCAGCTGCACGCTGCACGTGCGCCATTGACGGTTTGAGTACCCCCTTCTTTATTTTCCTCCTTAATACTTCTATTCCGCGCTTCTTCCTTTCTCCTATCCCTCTTTACCGTCGCGTCCGCCACTTTCTGTCCTTCTTGCATCGTCGCCCTCGTTTTGATCGCCGATGCAACCGGAAGTCCTATTCTCTATCGGTCCCATATTCCTTCGATACCGATTCTCGTTGGGGGTGAATACTCTCCACAATTTTTCGGAATAGTTCCTTTTCGGAAAAGAGTTGTCCAGAAGCGATCAGACAATTTTTTCATTCTTTTACGCGAGGCTCCAGTTGACTTCTGGATTTTTAGACTATTGGGTTTTTCATTGGAGATATTTCAATGTAAAAAATATTTTTGTTCGAAATAGTAATTTATAAGGCTTTCTTGCCTTGTTCAGCAAATTTTCATTACTTGCAAAGTCTCCGTTAACACTTCACTAATCCTCGAGATTTTTCTAGTCCACACAACAAATTTTTCTTACACGTCATTCAATAAAATAAACTCTATGTCTCGATCGTCCAAATGTTTAAATATTTAGAATAATTTTCTCGGCGCTACGGTTTCGATCATATTCTACACTATATAGCTAATTTGTAACACTCCAAACGTATCTCGATTCGGATTTGAATCTTGTTACGTCATATGAGTCCACGTTGCTACAGAATTGTGTTTTTTCTATGGGAGGAAATAAAGGTATATGACGTAACAAGATTCAAATCCGAATCGAGATACGTTTGGAGTGTTACAAATTAGCTATATAGTGTAGAATTTGATCGAAACCGTAGCGCCGAGAAAATGATTCTAAATATTCAATAAAATGATCGACAAATTTAGTGCGAATAATTATTACCATCAGGTTTAAATGAATGTTTTAAAGGATTCTTATTATTCGCTCCTAAAATCTCTAAGCTCGCGTCACGCTTGTTTAAATGGCCGCAAACAAATATCGCCGCACGCGATGAACAATTCCATGACTCATTAAAAGGATCACGTTGAAACAATAAAACCGTTTCATCATCCCAGCGAACCGTCGCTTGGTCGCTCGCGAACATTATTATTATCATCTTGTTAAATTATTAATTGGTTTCCTTTCGGCCGTGGTTTCCACGAGCCACATTTCAATGTCCCTGTTTACCGTTTGATTCACATAGTCGCGTTATTAACCGTTCGGTATAATCGCAATTTATTAATATAATGACGATTTACATAAGTAATGATCAGCTGCGTTGGTACACGCACATAACACGGTGTACAGTATTATCGATGTGGCGAAAATTCGTTATCGACGGAAGAGTATTATAATTACTGTGTGGCGGTATAGAGTAGTGGACGTTGTCAAGTAGCAAAAATCTTTATGCTGTTTAAAAAGTAAATTAAAAATTTTATCATCCGTGGCGTTGTTGTTGAGGCAAGTGATTTTGAAAAATCGTGTCCGACGTGTCTGATCATGGCCGACCGTTTCTACTTGTTGGTACCATTTTTCTCAGACCGCTGGTCCTTGTGCAAGTATTATTAAATGAAATAGTGTACTATTTTACTGAATTATTTCAGTAATTAAATTCTATTGAGTAGAAGATGTCTCTCGCTGAAAATGAAATAACTATTTGACGACAATAAAGTGTGTATATTAAGAAAGGAAGAAGTAAACCGTTTAATAAACACATATTCACATACATACGATAAATGTTAATACTGATATACACGATTCTAACAAATTTTCAAATTGTCCCTGCACAAACAATAGTACTTCTCATTCTAATTGGAGTCGATGTATAGTAGATATTTATACGGTGAATGTTAGCAGCCGCAAACAATATGAAAAATTAATTAAAGCCCGCATTGTGTAACATCGGACACACCGGAACACAAACGTGCATAAAGTCTACAGTTTAGTTATGAGAGAGTAGTATACTTGACAGCCATGGGCGCACTGTTCCGAAGCTTGATATTTCATCGCGTGCTAATTTCGGATGGAATTGTTGCACTTAAATAGGTGCGATGCACCGTGAAATTCGGTATTGTAGTGTCGCGCGAAATTTCCCGGTGACTTCGCCCCGATGCTGTGCCATGGCGCAGGAATGAAAATAAATAGTGTACACACTGTAAAGCGGCGGGTGTACAGAAGGCGAGAGGAGGAAAGGCCGAGTGACGACAACGCGGCCCGCGAAAAACGCACGCGTGCATAACTCAGTGGTTTAATCGTGAATGCAGTCTCGGCACGCATAATGAAAGCGCCTCGAAAAACAAGCAGCCGGAGTGGCAGCGGGCTAGAAGCATAGCGCCAGCAGCATCAGCGCTCAGGTTGCTAGTTGCTGGTGCCTCGGACGACGATACCACAACTGCGTAACGCAAGCTAACAATATTTAGCGGGGCCGGTGGATATTTAGAAAGGACGGTAGACAACATTCTTGCGGTCGGCGCTCGTGAACACGACTCTAAACGGAACATTTACTCGCATCGTAGCTCCAAAAACTACCCCCACGCTTCTCTGATTTTCAATAATTCCTCATGTCTAAATTATTTTAGTGTCTTTAACAGGGTACGTATAAAAATGGACATCATTTGAATATAATTTGAATATATAGTCTATTATTTTCGTAAACAATCTTCATCTTCTGAGATATCTTTTGGTGATTCTGAAAATTCAAAGGTTCCGAAAAATTATTCCAAACATGCATTCGCTCTTCAAAAATTAAAGCAGTCCAGATGTTTGAAAAATTGTTTACATTCAACCTGTTATAATTTCGTAAGAAAGGTTCGAATGAAAATAAACCTGAATTGATTTGAAATCTTAAGACAATGATTGTTATTTGATTCTAACATTGCTAAAACTCCTATAGTCGTACTTTGATCTTGTTCAACAAATTCCTTTTTAGGAGGCACGTTAGCACGAGCGTCTGAAGTGGATGCGGTGCCGCAACCCCGAAATTCCGATCAACATTTCGACGGCTCCGGATAATTCATTCATGATAAAACCTAACTCCGACGGGGTTAGCGATATGCGAAACTTCGGCCGGACGCATGAATAAAAAAGTGGGCCTCTTCGAAAGTTTGAAGGAGTTCGACGTGCACTTTAAGAACAAGCAACTGCGCATTGGTAAAAAGTGCGCATTCAGTAGTAACAGAACTCCTTCAGTAGTTCTTTTTTTTTCCTACACCGGGCGAAAAAATTTTCGAAGTAGGACGAACGGGCTTGGGGAGAGGAGGCTCGGGCGATTCATGGCGGAGAGTACTGAAAAAGGTCCAGCATTTTCTCAAAGCGCCCGGTTGTTAAGGTTTTAAGTATGCAACGAGTAATCTGCCTGGTGCCTCGGCCGGGTTTCGCAGGCGACTTCGTTACACTGCTGCCTAGGAACAAAAGCTGTTTCTCTTGTATTAAGTTTGTCGGTTCCGCAGTAAAACTGTTAGTTTACGCGGCTACTTTATTCATTAACGGAGGAGTCCGAGAGTATAGTGAATGGCGTCGGTGTTCTCGGCACCAACCCGTTTGCGCCAACCTTTGCTTCCCCGTTGTCTCGTTGTTAATCGACGTAGAAAACCCGCACACCCGCGTCCCGAAACTCTACGGATGAATCCTTTTATTCCGCTCGCACCCTTTTCTCGATGATTAAAAGTATATGGCACTTCCCGTTTCGCTGCGAGACGCTTTAAACACTACGTTGGATCGAAAAATAACATACAGCTTTACCGACCAAGCAGACATGTAATTAGAAAGATTTTAAATGCAATTTTATTGTCACTGGTCCGCCCTTTCTCGATGATTAAAAGCACTTCCTATTTATTTGTAGAACGATTGAACATTTTCTTAAATCGAAGGGCTTTTCAAGTCGCTTCAAAAAGCACTGCGGTATACATTGATCTACTGCTACTTGAGTCATCAGACAGTCGAAGCAGTTTAGAACCCCGCTGGAGTAATCGGTAGAGTGCTTGACTACCAAGCAGATGGCCATGGTTCTTCGAATCTTGGTGAAAACTCTTGGCCAAAGCAGCCAATATTCAACACGATTTTTTGTACAACTCGATAAGAATTTACCCTGAAAACGTTAATATTCTACCAGTCGAAGTTCCTGCTGTACATAGAGAAAAAGTTTAATAGAATAGACGCAGTCGATTCGACGATGTAAAGTTACAATGGTGTAAAGCGTTCTAGAGGAATTCCTGATCTTCGTACTGGAAAAACGAAAGCAGCGCTCTTCGATCAACTAAAAAGCCCGAAGTGCATGTCCCGCGATTCCAGAATGTCTGCTCGTTTTCCTATTCCTTCAGAGCCGGCTGCGCCTAATTAGCGAGCATGCAAATTTCCTCAAAGAAAACAATCCGTTGGCGCGGCGGCGCGTCATCGGTGCGAATATCGTGACGCTTATTTCGCACGCGGCGATAATTCTAAAATCCAGTATATCCAGGCCAACCGGCTGGCAAGGTAAAAAGGTAAAACAGGTCTCGCGGATTACGAATTCATGCCGGCACTGTTCGACCCGGTGGCTCATATATATTTGAGGCGGTTGGTGATCCGAAGAAACGAGCGGTGACGTAGGGTCTACATATTTCATAATGGCCTGTGGGGGTGGTAAAGGAAAAAAGTTCCTGAAGAACCGAGCATTTCAGTGATTAACATGTCAGAGGGACATTCTATCTGCTCCGCTGCCGGGGCCGGTTCTTGATCTAGAATTCTGTTTAATTCGAGCGCATTAACTCGGCTTTCGAAAAAGTAACGTGACCCATCCCTCCGCGAAGGCGCGTTCACCGGGTTACGCGAGACGACGATGGCGCGCATCATGGGGGTTCGTAAGGTACCGGTGACCCAGCCCAGCGCTGAAAGTGGATACCATAAGCGCCTGAGATGGGGTGTGGGTGTATTATTGAAGAAGAGGAGCGGCGGTGGAGCCCGGGTCCCGCCAGGGAAATTAAAGGGCTTTTTAATCCCGCAAGACGAATCGCCAGCATCTCACGGAAAATTTCATTTTCTCGCGACGTAAACGGAAGATAATAAAAGTAAGCAGCTAACGTTTAACATATTGCCTGCGATACGACACCGGAGATCTTACCCTGATCCACGGCAAGCTGCTTATCAGGCATTAGAGCGACGCCACGCTTCTCAGAACGAACGCCTACGGTCACGATCCGCCCCAGGTGAGTGATTGATCCTGGGCTACTCTGTTTCCACCGTGACATAGCGATTTTGTAAAGGAATAGGCAGGTGACCTTCCTGTGATGCTGTTATTCAATAGAAAGTCGCTTGAATTAGCCGTTGAAAATTACTAACAAAGTAACATTCAGGCTCCGACTTAACCACGCAGTATAGTACGATGCAAGAAATATGAGTGTGATTTCAAAATCGTTTTTATCCCACAGAATGAACGAATAAACTGTAGCACAAATTATAGAACCTATGGAAATATAATTCAATGATGCAAAGAAAAGCCGTAAAGCCGTAAGAACATACGGATAACCAATCGTTGGCGACAGACGTGTTTCTTGTCGCGGGCGTTCGTTTCGATCCGATCTTCTTGCGATACGTTGGCGATCGTTAATTTTACAACTCTACTGTCATTTTCGATTCTCTGTTATCACAAATTCCGTCATATATAGGGCTGTCTGTCAACGCGCACGCATACACACATATATCATCCGTACTTCAATCCTATACATGATCCAACCCTGATTAATAAAACAATGTCTATGAAAGGCGACATACAATTTAAATATTTCTCTGAATTAACAATAGTCTCCACATCGAGACGTCGTAAGAACGGCCGAAACGTTTCTGCCATTGATTGCTAGTAAAAATTCGTACAATATGAATATTGAAAGCTAGCTTCCGATGGGGATAAAATCTGTCGCGGAATTTGTACAATGTCGTCGGAAATTATCATAAACCTATAGTAAAGATTTAATAGTTGAAGCGATACTCGAATACCGGATACGACTTTATGCCCGAAACAATGGAAAATATGCTGCATAGAGAGAAACCGGGAGATGGAAGAAGTTGAGGAATTTGAAGCATCGAGATCACTCGAAGTATCAGAAATTTCAAGCGTCGGCCGCTTTGCTTTCCCGCGAGCTCGCGAACGTAGGAGCTCATTTTCTATAGACGCGATACGTCAACGGCAAAAATTTGTGGAATAACCGACTACCTACGTACTGTCGGTCACGAAAATAATGGGACACGATATAATTTTGGATCCTAAACATTGTATTTTGAATGGATATGCGATTATGTACAAAACTGAGGTGAATTATGTTAAAGTACTGTGTATAAACTATGTATTCTTAAGGAACGGCTTCTTTCTTATGAATAATTGCGTTGGTATAAAAGAGAAATCTACGAAATGAAAAATTTTAATTCTTTGTTCAAGTTATAAAATAAAAATTATACCTTCCGTATAATTACTTAATACTTTGTTGGGTATCCTTCATTTTTTATAACGTGCCTTAGGCGATTTGGTATATGACTAATTAGTTTTTGCAAGTAATCCTTGCTAATTTTACGCCATCCTTCTGCTATCCTGTTTTTTAATTCGTCTCTATGTTATGTATTTACGTTTTGTGTACTCCGCGGTCTGGAACTGGCATTGTGACTGACTACATACACTTTGACATACGAGGTGTGATCAAAAAGTAAGGTGACTTTTTGAATTTAGCGGGATAACTACTGTCGGTTTTCTTTTTTTTCTTATGCTGGTACACTCGTCCCGAACATATGTTCACAGTTTCAGCTATATAGCATTTTTTGTTTGTTTGTGAGAAGCATAAAGGTTAGAAGTGTTTTGCGTGTTCGGCGATTATTCTGTTGTCGAAAAAAATGGATCAAATAATTTGCATCAAATTTTGTGTAAAAAGTGGAATTAAGTGCTCCAAAACACTTGAAATGTTGACAGTGGTATACGGTGAGTGTACTCTGAGTAAAAAGAAATGTTTGTAAGTGGTTCAAGCTCTTCCAAGAAGGCCGAGAAGATGTTAATGACGAAGCTCGCCCTGGACGCCAGGTTCGATCAAATGTCAAGGTTTTGCTCACTGTTTTCTTCGATTATCATGGCGTAGTGCATCGGGAGTTCTTACCACAAGGTCGTACGGTTAATAAGGAGTATTACCTCGAAGTTATGAATTTTGGAAACACAATTCATGGATTTTGCATCACGATAATGCACCTGCTAACGCATCGTTGCTTGCGAGTAATTTTATGGCCAGAAACAACACCACGATCATGCCTCAGTCACCATATTCACCGGATTTGGCCCCCTGCGACTTTTTTCTGTTCCCAAAACTGAAGAGACCCATTAAAGGACGGAGATTTACAACGATCGAGGAGATAAAGACTGCATCGCTGGATGAGCTCAAAGCCATACCAAAAATTGCTTATCAGAAGTGCTTCGAGGATTGAAAAAAGCGCTGGCACAAGTGTATTATATCTGAGGAGGATTACTTTTAAGGGGACAACATAAATATTGATGAATAAATAAATATTTTATCATAAAAATAAAAAGTCACCTTACTTTTTGATCACACCTCGTATGTACTTGATGCTCTCAGCACTGTAATTACTAGACTGCTGATCTTTATACGAAATAAAAATGTTTAGCACTGATTGTGGTAAGCAGCAATAACATAAAAACTGATTTCATCCCCTAACGACTTTGTTACATTAAAAGCAACATTACAACATTCTTGGATTTCTAAAATCTTTTACTGTTTTACATTTCACCCGACGAATTTCTTCATAATTGCATAAAAATCCGCAGTCTAGTAATTACATAAAATTGTTAATGTTTTCGGCACAAGGGTTCGATCATTTGTGACACAAATATTAACGATAAATACGATCGATAGAAAACTATGAATATCTAGTAATTGCACTTCGAAATGTATACTTTGCAACCAGAGACTTAGACTAAAAAATTTCGAAATGTTGTGACTCTTTTTGAGCGACACGTATATTCCGAGTTCGCAAACTCGCCGTATTATAATTTGCTACAAATCACAAGACAGCCAGTTCGTCATTGAGAGGCGAAAGACAGCACACATGGGCTATCTTCTAGGCTGGAGTGTATGTTAGGGGTGCATGTGCGCGCGGCCACCCCTACAGAACTCTGTCCATCCGTCAGTCTGCCGGTGTGTTTATTCAGAACGACGGGGAATATGGAGGAGTGGCTATAGTGAACGAAATCCAGCGGCGGTCGGGAGTGAGAGTGAGAGAGAGAAGGAGAGAGAGAGAGAAACAGGAGAGAGAGAGAGAAACAGGAGAGAGAGAAGAGAGGGTGGCCTAGGGAGTGAGTTAGGGGGTTGCTTGGAACTGCGCTTGCCCTTGGGCATGTAATTACGCGCTTCGTTTCTCGAAAGCCTCCAGGGTCAACGCAAACGCGGACTGGTAGCCACGTTATAGAGAATACCCTTCCTTCTCTCCTGCTCTCTTTACCTCAGCTCGTTGATTTTTTCATCTTATTCTATCTTGCAATGAATGCCATCCCCTCGTCCCTGATGATCCTTTCTTCGTGCCGACCAACCCGTCCATTACCCGACCCCGTCGACCTCCACGGCTACCCACGCTGAAAGAAGCCAGTTCACTTTCTTCCTCGGTTTCCCTTAAGTGTTAATTTTTTGCTTTGACGTCCGGTGTGTCCACGCGACTGTGCCCCAAACGATTGTCATTCTTGTTCTTGTAGCTACTGTTTAGTTCTGCTACTCCAGTCCGATCAGTTTTCGACTCTGTTGTAGCAAGCACCGTTGCGCAAGTTCGTCCAATTTTGAAACTGTGTGCACGAGGAAAGTACCCATACGGGTCGTTACACAATTCTATTTTTGTCGCTGGTGTAATTTTAATCTGATATTGAACCTGCCGAGCTCCAACACTAAATATAAATATAACAACGTTCGTCGACGAGACTAATCGATATTATTAAATAAAATAGTGTAGAAGAAATATTAGAATGTTATTCCTCCATCGAAATCATGTCCACAATTACGAAAGTAAGAAAATCGACGAAGATTGGCGTCGGGATTTACCGATATCATTGTCAAGAATGCAAATTGACCGTATTTCTTATTATCGGTATGTAATTTATTCCGAGGCGAGCTCGCTGAATATTTAAATCTTCGCGATTTGCATAATTTGCATTATGTACAGGATGATGAAGCTGTTGCGTGCATATAAAGTAAAGCGCCTTATTGTACGTTATTTCAATAAATACGCCGCGCGGCTATGAAATGCTTATGTAAACACGGCGAGGGTAGATCCTATGTGTAATTCTATGAAACAGGAAAACGTTACCACCGTAAATATGCGCCTCACCCTTAGGCATTGTTCACTCTCTTGGAAAAGTTTCTCGAAGGTCTAGGTTTGGTCAGTCGAGTGAAACTGTTTTCAGAAGCGGAAGGTGCGTTGCTCGCAGGTTTGATAAACAACTGACGTGGAACTCCAGAATTTCATGCGAGGCCCCGGTAATTATATTTATTTCGACGAAATATGTATTGCGAAAACGAGACAAAAGTTATAATTTTCTGTAAATTTTCTTCTTCTAGTAAATTACGACCGACAAAGAATATCCCAACACTCTAACCATAGAATAAATCGTTGTGTAAGGGGTTGCGGACAGAAAAGATCATTGCAGCACCGACGAAAATCATACAGCAACCGGTTAACACGTGCAACAGTATGCAACCCGCGTGCTAAACGCAGATTCCATCACACACACACTTTTGTTCATCAATTAGTTCGTAGAAGGAAGGTTCTTCGCAGAAAACCGAGTACATCAGAGGCGCATCCTCAAGCATAATTGCCCGCAAACGGGGATATCAATCCGGCATCGGTTTTGTCGGAGCTTTAGACCGTTTACCACATAATTCCCTGAACTAGAAACAACGGGAGCGCGCATAAAGTTGAGTCTGGGAGCAAACGCTGCCAGGTACGTTTTGCTTAGACAGAACATAATGTATATGCCGCCTGTGGGTTTAAGGATAGGGGTTGTCGAAGGGAAGGGGCGAGAGAGAAGGTTGGCCGAAGGGCCGGTTATGTCGAAACAACAGCTACGACTTGAAGACCTAGACAGAGAAAGAGGAGAGCGAGAGAGATGTATAGTCCGCTCAGGTTACCGCAACATGCCGACGGCCTCTTGAGCCTGGACATCCTAGGAGTTTAGTGGGACGCTGCACACCTCTGCTGCTCTCTGCCGTTTCTCCTTGCGTCTCTGTGTTTGCTCACAAAGCCCGCGGAGAAAGGGCGAGGTTAATTAATTAACGAGTTTTTACTTAGGCCACGGTAGACTAAGCCATGCGCCAGCCGAGAGCCCGACTCGGCCCGAGCCAGCCCGCTCTCTCACCCTTCTCTCCACGCCCCCGCATGCCCGTTTGTTTGTCGTATTCTCGGCTTGTTGGTAACTGTTAGTCATTTATGTAAACGTAATTTGGAAGAGGTTGGGTGGCACTAGCCGCAGGCCACATTCCGCGCTAAATCAAACATGGCTATGTTCCGACGGCCAGGCCGTACCTACGAACCGTGGGAGCTTAATGCTTCGAAAGCGCATGAAGGGTCGCGACGAACACGAATCCCCCGGCACCGCAAACTTTATGGCCCGCGAGAGCCGAGCTATGCATTCCTGGACAATACTATTTGCTGTTCCGCGAGTGCATCTCGCGAAATAAACCTACTCCCGTGCCGCGCCACGCCGAGCCACCCCGTTCCCCGTCTCGTTTGCTTTTTCTCTCCGTCGCGCAATTTTTCCCTTTCTCCCTTCTGTTCCTTTTTCCTCGAGTTTCAGTCATTGCGTGTGTTAGCCACGTTACTCTGGACCCGATTCGGTGATCCGGGAGAAGAAGGGATTGTTTGGGATGCTTTATTCGCCGGTCTGATCTTTGAATGATTCATGGATTAATTCAGGGTGTCGTCGGATTACTGCTTATTACAGGACTACCTACGATTGTGCGTGCATTTATAGTGGTCGCGAGTGGATCCAGTGCAATGAGGTAAACTATTTTAATGGAATTTCAAATAGTCTTTGCGCCTCCGACGTGATTACTGTCACTGCTGGTCTTCGTATAAGCGGACGTTTTTTTCGAATAGAAAAACGAAATAATTCTCATTTTTATAGACGATTTTTAACGTTGTCTGGTTACATGTAACATGTAATTTTGAGTTCGATCAATCTATTTACTTGAATAAACTTAGAATAATTTTATCGGCGCTACGGTTTCGATCAAATTCTACGCTATATAGCTATTTTGTAACACTCAAACGTTTTCGATTCGGATTTGAATCTTGTTACGTCATAAGACCACGTTTGCTATAGAATTGTTTTCTATTAGAGGAACAGAAAGATGGTGTTTCGTCCTAGACCCGCCAGAGGACTCATCAGTAATCTATTTACTTGATGGTTTTTCGATCATTTTTACTAATTATAAATTTGATCTCTAATCGGAAAATTGAGTAGGTCAATTCCGAAATTGATCAACTAACGCGAGCAAGTACATTTGCATTAATTGTTGTGATTACGAAGAAAATCATACGGTGAGGGGTTAAAGGGCGTATTCCAGTAAAATAATAAAATGAGAAGAGAGAGGTCGAAACAGAATTATTGATAATAAATGAGTCGGATTCAAGAGAACAGTGAACAGACTCTATTAAAAATGAATGTCTATCGCGGAAAGGTTGAGGTGGAGTAACAAGTGACCCGTTGTGTTTCTCTCTTCTATCTCTCACGCTCTCGCGTTCCGTTTGCTGCTTTTCTTACCCTCTACATCATTCAGGCATCCAGGCATCCGATTTTCAGGATCCACGTTTGTCTTCGTAGAATTATTTTCAATTTTTAAATACTTCATCGGATTTAGAGGTCGGTAGACAGGGAATTGTATTCATTTATGACAGAAATGATCGAATGCTGAACAATGGAGACGTTTAGATAATTTATCCTCCCACACATTTCTCTGTCCCTTCTTGTTCCGTTCTCGGCAGCCCTCTGCATCATTCAGGCATTCAGGCATCCGATTTTCAGGATCCACGCTTGTCTTCGCCGAATTATTTTCAATTTTTAAATACTTCGTCAGATTTAGAGGTCGGTAGACTGAGAATTGTATTCATTTATGACAGAAATGATCGAATGCAGAACAATGGAGACGTTTAGATAATTTATCCTCCCACACATTTCTCTGTCCCTTCTTGTTCCGTCTTCGGCAGCCCTCTGCATCATTCAGGCATTCAGGCTTCCGTTTTTCTGTGCGCACATTTCTTCAGTGGCGTTTACTTTATTTGCGCACGCAGGAACAAACACACACGTATGTATAGAGCGGCGAGTATCATGGCCACCATAAAGGACTGCGCGCACGCATAAATCCCAATTACAACTACCAATGGTGCAGGCCAGCGGTCGTGACACGCTGCAAAGTGCAGCCGGCCCATAAATTCTGCCGGCCGGACGTACCGAATTTTCCATGCAATTTGAATAAGAGATACGCATTTGGGGAAATATGCACGTGCCCGTTCGCTCGCGTGCACCGACGTTCGTCCATCTGTACTCTTCAATGTGCGCGGAATTTTCGGTGCGCATCGTGTTCAAAGCGCTGCCGGGCTTATTGTTTGTGCTGTACCTACCGGTTCGCTATTATTTTCGAATAAATTCAGAGCTCCAGGAAAAGATCCGCACCGTGCGTACACGCCCGCTACGATTCTCGGATTTCAGCATCCCTGTTCGACACTCTGGATTGGATTTCTTGCTGAGTGCTCGAAAATCCTTCGATTTTTTTTTCCTTCACTGACCCCCGCCGATATATCATGAATCACCTCTAGTCACGACCGCGGAAACCGATTAACAGCTATATCGGACTTTTAATAGGTTTCCGTGGAAATTCTGGAAAAGACTATTCTGTTTTTCGAGGCCGTTTGTCACCAATCTTTATGAATTTTTTTCGAAAAAATATCGAGCCTTTTACATTTCGATTTTGCACACATACATTATCGTTCAAAAATATCCGGACACTTCCTTGTTCTTTACAAAACGTAGTTTAACTTAGTAGGAAAAATATTTAGAACAATTTTGTCACTTGTAATTATTATTATTATGTATATTGTGGTATCGTAACACAATAGAATTTATTTTTATGTACAAATTATTGTACAACATATGATGGATCGAAATTTCTTGGATTATTGCATATATTGAATGAAAATAGAATAAAAAACTAATAGAAAGATTGAATCTCGTATTTAATCTTATTGTTAGGCTAATATTGGTAAGTTTCCACATAAATAGTTTTTAACTTAAAACGTTAGATATTCCATAAGAAAGTAATAAAGATCGATTTTTACATGTAATACGTTAATATGGTCATCTATTGTGTATGCTATATAAACCATACTTGGTTTAAAGCAATTAAATAAATAATAATAATAAAGATCGATTTTAGTTACTATTTTAGATGCTTAAGTAACTTTTATACGTTCCTATTACACATTCGAAGCACACGTGTGAGATCACATCGTCGTGACATCAGAAAAATCTTGTGGAATGTTCCATTCATAAAAAAAAATGATTAAATGGAATGTAAAACAGTAGAACCATTAATAAATATGAAAATGTAACTTTGCGAAGAAAGAAAGATAAAGTTATATCAGCGAAGGTTTGAAATGCTAGGCGAAACGTTTAAGAACTTACGAAGAGCACTTTCAGTTCGGGGAAGTTATTTCGACAAGCCCGTAATTAAAGAAAAAAGGAACGAAGATCCGGCAGAAAACGTTCAAGCATAAACATTGTCCGAAGAAGATAATACCGGTAGGGAACAGAATGCCGGAAGTAAATTCAGAATGAAGCAAAAAATGGTCAAGTAGGAGCAGAGTAAATATTACGTGTAATTTAATGAGTGAGCGAATGCTTTCTATCAGCGCAGGAGCTCGCTTAATTCGTTGTGGTAGAGCTTCATTTATTTTATTTCTCATTGTTTCGAGTAAATTCTATTGCGAAATTCTTGAATGCAGCACTTAACACTTCGCCGGGAATTGCAATGCAAAATTCCCGAAAATATTGCAACTGCTGCGGTTTTCTCGAATGGCTTCACTTGACGTAAAGAATTGGACTGCTGGTAATGAATTCTGTTCGCGCGCTTTATTGAAACGGAATTACGAAAGACGTTGTACGCTTCGCCCTGTAAAACATATTGTTTCTATGGTATTTATTCAGGATTTGCAAATTATATATACTAAAACTGAAATAATATTAAGAAAATTCCATTTGGACTTGGATTATGCAAAAATAATTCTTCAAATATTCTGCTTTATACTCAAAAGAGGACCTGTGTATTTAGTTAAAAAAAAAACAAGTCAACAAAAGTCAATTTGTATTATTCTACGGATTTGAACATTATAAATTATTAAATGTAAAACGATATTAAGAAAATTCAATTTGGACTTGTATTATGTAAAAGCAATTCTTCAAATATTCTGCTGTATATTCAAAAGACTCGAGAGGACTTTTGTATTGGGTTGGATAGAAAGTTCCTAGCGTTTTCAAATTAAGAATCGAAGATAAAATTACGGTATTTATTCGCATGTTTATTGAATAACACGAGAAGTTGCCTCAAAAATGACAAAAGGTAATAGAACAGAATGGAAAATATGTTCTTGAATAAATCTATGGATAAATATCTGAATTTTAACTTTCAATTTTAATTTACAAACGCTACGAACTTTCGTTCTAACCCAATATTTCAAAGTAAATTGAAAATTAAAATAAAGCAATTGGACATTGAGATCTAGACTCGTTCAACGTTTACACTAAAGAAGATGCAGTTAAATTATGAACGGTTTGAACAATTCCCTCTGATTTGCTCTGGCCAGTTAAGGGTTAATGATATTTATCGATATGATTGGAGTATTCGCATGCGATGGTATTAGCACAGGTAATCAATTCCCTCGAGACAAACAGGATTCTGTGGAGGTGAAAGCGCAGGCGTATTCATACGTGAAGCGTATTACTTGTTAATTCAACAACCGTGGACGGAAGGATGCGGATAGCTTTAGGGTAAATACGGAGGCCAAGCAAGGACCGAGATAAACTGCGCGTTTTCGCTTGTCACATAAGGCTGACCTGCACGACAAAACATATCCACACGTGCGTGTAGCCGCGTATGGGTTAGCCCGCCTCATTAATGGTTAAAGCTAATACCAGAGGCTCAGAACTAATGGAAATAGCACGACGACCCCTCTGATCCCAAACTATCGTGCACCCCTGAGGCACTACCCACCATAAAAAAACGTACGTCTGGTGTATCGGGTGATTTAGCGACTTCGCGAAGTAATTCCCGTGAAAACATTATTAAAAAGTTTCGTTTTCGAATAGTAGTGAAAAACTTCAATGCCTCATTCACTTTTTCTCATTAAATAATCGTGTGATACACGCGAAAATAATATTCGCGTTCTCTCCTCGCCACTATATTAATTCAAAAATTAACAAATCTTCGTGAATTATTATTTTCCATTTAGGTTTAAAGAACCCGAATATTTTAAAAGTTAGGAAAGATTAAAACAAATTCAATGTGGCGTGGAGGGAATTTTTTATGCCATCTCCTAGAACATTTTTTAATCCACTTAAAATCACACATTTTTTTTAACATTTTAAAAAGGTGTATTTAGAGCTGTCTGGGTAAATACATTTATTTTTAAAATTTACTCCGAATTCATACAGTAACACCACCTCCACTACTGTATTTTTAATCAATGAACGAATCATAATGCAATTATTTTACATGCACGGGACGCGCTCCATTTTGACCGTTTTCCGATATGCAGATTCTTGTTATTGTGTCGTATTATTTTTCTAGTAAATACATGCTAAATATAATTGAAATCGAACATTGTTTCATTATTATAACAGAATAATATCGTCGATGAAAGATTTATTTATTTCGGCAGTACATTATTTGACGTGAAGTCCATTGAGCAGAAAATCACCGTTCTAATTAAAATAGAGATGTTGACGTCCAGATGGAATTTTAACATTTTCCTTGTAAATTGCATTAAATTAATGTAAATCTGAAATAATGACTGATCTCAAGAATTAATCGTTTAAAAAATGCAGAAGTTTCTGGTCCACGAGGTCCAGTAAATCATCTCGCATAGCGAAACAAGGAGAATCGGTGCGGTGTGTCGTCAACTTATCGGTATTTCAATATGTAAATCGTGGCCAGCATAGTCGAGCACTTAGTTTCGAAAAAAATTCCGGTTCTTTTTCCCTCGGCTAGCTGTAGAATGAGGTCGAAGGGGGCGGTACACGCGAAAAGAACTCGAAAAGTAATAGCAGCCTCGTCGGGATTCACCGAGGAAAAATGATAATCTTGTTCCACATGCACAAGTATCCCTGCATCTTGGCGAGCGAGCGCGGGCATAAATAACAAAGTGGATTTCCAGATTTTTCATATGACCGAAACCTCTTCGTTTCTACGGATTTATCGATCCTCCGGCACTATTGTCGTGCCTCGTTCGGGACGAAACAAAAAGGAGAAGCCCGCTTATACCCCCGAGCTTCGATCGTATTAGAACCACCGGTAAACCCGAAATGGCCGACAACAAAAAATTGATTTCGGTTCATCCATTTCCCGAGCACCGGCGAACATTTATGGTGACTTAGATTTCCTGCATTTAGAACGTGAAATATGTAAGCGGACCAGAAGCACGCCCAATTCTCTTTATATACGACGCTCTTTTATTCGTATTCGAAATAACACCCTTTAGAGGAACAAAACGCAGCGCTAGCTTCATATTTATCCACGATGCATTCTGATTTACCGCTGTCCATCCAGTATTTATCGTTTTTTAGTATCGATTGTAATTTATTTTTTATGTTTGTGATGTTTGAAAAATTGTTGTGACTCGATATTAAAATATGGACCGTTTATTTTGAAAGCGGTGTATGTCCATTTTAAAAAGAAATGAGATATCAGATAATTTGTGGTTAATTTAGTGTCAATTTTTTATTTGGCGAAGACATAACTCGAACAACAACAACCATCGAGTTTCTACAATTAAAATTAAATTAACCACAAATTATGTGATATCTCATTTCTTTTTAAAATGGACTTACACCACTTTCAAAATAAACGGTCCATATATTTCCTATTTTTATAAAATCAAGCATGTTATTGATTGCATGTTCCCATTGGGAATATTGCCAGTTCTCTTACAAAAACGAGACCTCATTCTTGTTATACGTCTTTTGGATGTTCAAGCTGAGCTTCATAAAATTTTATTATCTTTCCACTAAAAAATGCCAAAACCTGTATTTACAGAAAATCATGTAAATTATTGATATTGATTTTGCAGTGACCTTGTTTGGAAACATTAGTGGAAGAAAGAAGATTAAAGTACATACATTCAAAATTGAGCGGTGATAATTATTTATTAATCAAAATTATTCTATATATTCGCTAAAAACCAAGAAAACGAAAACTTTAAAAACCTACGAAAAAAGAGTTTTTAATCACACAAGAAAACTGGACGCCTCAATTTCTTGAAAACGTTAACAGAAACTGTGATTAATGTAACGGGAAGTCAATGGACCAAAAAATCGATTTTAACCATTTTTAAAAGCTGTTTAATAAAACGATAAAAAATAACGAATGTAGGGATGGTGGTTGCGGTGTCATTGCAAAATTTGCTATTAACAGACCGGAATGTTTTCGCGTGCGACTGTACGCATATTTTCCAGGGGCTGGCAATTTGAATAATGTTCTCCGTCGTTGCTTTTAGCCGATCACAATAAAACGACGAACGCACGGCGACGCGGGATAAATATTTCTTGCTGGGAATAACATTAATTACCGATCCGCCATTGACGACCGTTTGCTCGCGGGCCCGGATGAAAAATTGAAACATGGGAATGCATGATTCCGCGCTGCGATCGTGCTGCAACGTTTTTAGTCCCGAGTAACTCGAAACCCCGCAGGCGAAATTAGTGATTCCATATTAAAAGTCACGGGGCCGTTGTTTATATAAGCAAATGTGCAAGAGCCGATAACCGGAGATGGAAACAAACGCGAATCTCGATAAATGTGCGCGTGCGCGTGTCTGTGTGTGTCTGTGCGACGGTGGGGCGTAATTTACGGGAAACAATGAAATATAATTTTCGCGTATGATGAATTCCCGGTTTTCATATCGACCGTGGTATCGACAAGTTCCAATTAAACGGTCGCGGCGATCTCGTTTCGTTTGCGATTCACGGAGGATCGCCTCGGGTTTGTTAACCAAACGGGTATCTTGTAAAATGTATCAGCCGTGTGTATATTTGCAAGAAAGGTACGAACTTACGAGACTTGCAAATTGGGAGGTATGCATACAAACTGCGCGCGCGAGATCTAAACGAATACCGCGGCCAAAAAGGAGGAGGCGACTCTTTATGCAAAAGTGCGCCGCCACGCAAAAACATTTAATCATTTAAAGCTTACAGTGTTCGCTGTTTAAAGGAGACGCGGGAATAAAAAGCGATGCTGTTTGTTCCAGTTAAACTGTTGTTCTACCGTTTGGCCAAAGTTATACGCGTTATCTTCCCGCCGATGAAAAAGATGATGCTGCCGTTTCTGTTTCCCGCGCTGGAAACAACAACGTTGCGCTTCGAACGGACGATCAAGATTGCGAGAATTGCAGGCTGCGCTACATGTTTAAGTTGCAACAGAAACATATTTAATATGTACGATACGATGCATACATTTCTACGTAATTTATGAATAAATGTGTAGAACAGCGCTGGGCACGGTTGGGGCCCCTCAAACGTTTGCTTTCCCCACCACGCTCTGTTTCATGCAGCGGCGCACCTTCGTCACGTTCGCTGGTGTCTCCTGTCTTCGTTCTTCACCGTGCGTATCTTCGTAGCTATTCTCGAAGTGCATCATTTCTCCATGGTAACGGCGTTTACTGGAAGGAGACAGTGGGCGCTATGGTGGGAACAGTTTTGCCTCGATCGAGGCAAATGTGCCAAACACTGGTGTAGAGCTTATATCGAGCGGCTGTTTTCTTCGCAAGAAAATCGCTGTTCTTTAACCAGTTGCCGTACCATTTTCTTTACAGATACAACGATTAAAACGTCTTGGTCCCCAAAAATATTGTAGAAGAGAAGAGAAAATTGATGTTTTTTCAAATTTTATTTCATTCAAAAAGAAAGGCGTAACATTCATGTTTGTTAGACTTTGTTTCAAATCGTCATCACGAGGAAAGAAACAATAAAAAAATTTTTAATTTTAGGATATAATGAAGACATATCATTAAGTTGTAATGTATATATTTAAAGTTGTTATGATAATGTTCTTGTTGTAGATTGATGTGATGGAAATATTAATTCTTTTCTAATTCATGATCAACGTATTACACTTTTTGTGGCTGGCAATCTAGAGCATATTTCGTGAGACGTTTAGCTTGCGTTTCAGAATAGCTTCCGTAGTATCATCTTCAACTCGAGGGAATATTAGCTGTAATATAGGGGATTGTTCTTCGTCGTTTCTTTCCATTAAAACAATGCACTCGTAAAACGTGGCATAAACCCACTGGCATAAAGCTAAACAATTTAAAGTACCCTAAAAGGTGAATAGATAATAACTGCGAAGATTTGCGTTTATTATGAGAAGAAGATGACGGAGAATTGTGTCGTTAAAACTCTAGTAGCAGACATTTTTATAGAGATTATTGTGCACGTTGTGTACAGAAATTGTTGAATGATATTAATATACTTGATATAAAACGCTGTATTTAGATTTACTGTATTTTATCGTTATTTGCGGATCACACATGTTCATACCGATTAATCTAAAGAAATTTATAAACAAAAATCATAATATTTTTACTTAATTTTTAACATTTACATTCTCATTGATAACGGTTCGTATGAACGGATCTTAAGCTCCTTAAAATACCGTATGGCAATATATAACAAGTAATTATAAAAATCTACTGGAATAATAAAATAATTATATTTTCTAGCTAAAATGATTACACGTCACATCGCCGCTATGTTTAACACACCAACACGATCATAAAATGGCTGCGTATCGGTTGCGTGTCACTTAACATTAACCCTTTCCGATCTGCAGGTACTAAAATACCTACTAAAGTATTTACCTTCGGCTGAAAGTAAAACGCTGTTGCGAGGCGAACGGCTACATTGAATTTAATTCGATGCAATCTGGAAACTACAATTTTTCTCTAGATTTGCAAGGTATTCGAAGACGTCGGAAAAGTTAAAAAAAAATGTGGATGGGCCAGTAAAGACGTAATTCATAAGAGGAAGGATTAGAGTGGCAGGAGGTCGGTTGTATACCGTGCAAGTTGGGAGAGGCATTAAAGTCAATCAGGATCCGTAAAAACGTTCTAAATCTCGGTAATTTATGGTGTAGCCTATATGAAACGAATAGAGCACTTGGTTGAGCAAGAAAGCCGGCTACATCGTAAAAGATATCTGCGTTCGAACCCGGGGGATAAAGCGAAGAATCGAGTTATCATGCTGATCCTTTTGGTTGGTCTGCACTATTCAGGCGGATACCATGCGATGCCATGCCATGCCATGCCATGCCATGCCGCCGCTATCCGCTATGGCTCAGGTATATAAAGTGCCGACGATGAGTCTGTAATAGCTTTGCGACGAGATATATAAAGTTATTCGTGCACGTGAACAACTGCCGGCTAACGGATCACGTTTATTACGAGCCATAGCGCAACAAAGCACCCCCGACACGATCCATCTAACCGTTGGTAAGGTTGAGGGGCATTACATTAATGGTTGCGCGGTGATCGCTGATCAGGAGGGTCGCCAGTCCCACAGTATACACAACCTGATTTATTTGCGTACCGCAAGTATTCATTCAAAAATATTCTTATATTCCCTCGAACAATCGGTTCTCCTCATGTTTTCCACCTGCGCACGTAAAATCGAGTTACAGCAAATTGCAAAGCGTGCGACAAGCGTCCTGACGTTCGAAAAATTCTGAATTCACATTAGAACAAACGATTTTAGCAGTATTTTGCATGTATAATAGTTGGCTCACTCGGACACGACTCTGGTTTCCTGAGTAAGGGTTAATTACGGAAGGTGAATTCGCCTAAAAAAACTTGGGTACGTTCAAAAATCCATATTCGACTAGGGAATGTGTCGCATGAAATTGCAGTACATTTTTTTCTCCTGCTGTCCCGCCCTTTGGTTCCACCCTAACCACCCTCTGGAGTGCAGCGGCGGAAATGTGTTGTGAAATATTTAACCCAGCCTCTCCCGTTACCACCCCCAGCAACAAACCGCTTTCGCTTCACAGATCTCTCCCTCTCCTCCCCCCTCCCTCTCTCTCTCACTCTCTTTACTTCACTCTCCCCTTTTCACCACGGTCTCTCTCTCTCTGTTTACCCTGGCTCTCTCCGCAATTCGATGCCGAGCTAGGAACATCCGGTGCTCTGCATTATTAAATACACGACACCGACCTCTGGTTATCCTGATTTTATGGGAAATCCGTGAATGAAATAACTTGTCTTTCTTCCTGTCAATGCCTTCAGTTTTTACGTGGTACGCGCGAAACACATGTTCCGCAAATATTGCGCGAATTCGTCCATCCCCGTGATTTCTTTCCGAAATCTGACATTTGTAAATGTATTTTATTGCTGGTATTTCTGCCTCCGGAAAGAGCTGGACCGAGATACAAACATCTTGAATACGCGAATAGATCAATCCTAGCGATATTGATTTCAAACGTTAAATAACTGTACTTTAGACAGGGTGCAATATTATTTTAAACTTCTGAAACGTACAACTTCAAAATTTTTGCCATCGACTAAAAAATTAAATTAACTAAATTTGAATACATCGAACGTATCGATTTATTACTTGGGAATTGAACTAGAAGCATGATAAGGGACCTTACAATTTCTATTTGTATGTGCAATATTTTTGCCACACCTTGTACGTGTCCCTGCAGCAAATCAATAAAAAAATGTGGAACAATTCTAAGTAGCTTTTTCATCGTTATTTCTCCACATTTTCCCAACTAGTTTCTGCTGCATTCATGTTTATAGATTATATTCTGAAAGTGTGAATTTCAGTTTTGTTATAGATGCAAATATCAATTTTATTTTGTTTTATTTTGCTCACACCGTAACCCATTTGGCCAAACCGCAAGTTACAGTTCCATGCAGTTTATGGATGAACAAATATCACACTAAAAGTTATAAACTAGATTCCACTGAAATAAATATTGTATTCAATTTATCGTTCGTTCATCGTCGATTTCATGACACTATTTTATTATATATATATTTGCAACATTGCGAATTTTCATTTTATAGTACACAAGAACATAAAAAAGGCTAATAACACTTTACCTTAAAAAGCCATTGTTGTAAAAGAGCTTCCTGTTGTGTCTGTCTGTCTGTTAAATTACACAGAATTATTTTTAGCTAGATTTTTAATGAAACGCAGCTGTTATAAAATAATGAATCATAGTGCATCAATCAAAATAGTGAATTAAAATCCACAAATTAAACAAACCTTTTTATCGACGCTGAACCTATCGCATACACATTCGTGCGATAAATGCTAAATACAATTCCGGAAGCAGTAGAAATTGATGTGTCCGCCATTATCCGATTGCATATTTAAAATCTAATCTATCAAACATTAAATTAGAAATCGGATACGTTGACAGCGAACGTCTAGATCACTGCTATATTTATTTAAAACAGGCATGTAAAATGAATAGTCGACGTAGCAACAAGTAGTTAATAATAAATATACATTTGCATGGCCGATGTTAATCGCACGAAGCGGAACGCGATTTACACGGAACGAAAATCGCGTAGAGTGGAATGAATTCGAATCAGGATACAACGCGACAAGTATAACACGGTTTGAAAAAAAATAACAGTAATAACGTAAAAAAAGATAACGTATAATAAATAAAAATTGTTTGTATAAATTTCAAGGAACAGGAGCCAAACAGAAATTTCTTAGAATATTGATAAGCTCGGACTAATACATTGAGGTTCTTTAACTCTTTTAATCGTCTCTTGCGTTAAATTGCATCTACGCACTTTTACCATCAATGCATAAAATCCGCAGCCTAGTTAAAAAATTTGTCTGCATAAGTATTTTTGAAATGTTATTGACTCTTAAAAGATAAGTATATCATACTTAAAAAATTTTAAACATATCACAGATAACATTCCTCAAAAATCTTTGGAAATTTTCCATTCATCAACTTTTTATTTCCTACTAGCTGTACCCGGCCACGCGTTGCTGTGGCTCAGTCTGGTTAAATGAAATAGAAAGAAAAGAGAAAGCGATCGTTTCAAATATGTTTAATCTCACAATGCTTGTGAGTATACAATATTTTATTAGGTACATAAAAACACGCGCGTATTCGAATGCAACGTTGCGTCAAAAGTTCAAAGCAATCGGTGAAGAACTTTCGGAGATTTAAGATTTTGAACAAACGAACATTTACATTTTTATTTATATAGATATAGAAACACGCGCGTATTCGAATACAACGTTGCGTCAAAATTTCAAAGCAATCGGTGAAGAACTTTCGGAGATTTAAGATTTTGAACAAACGAACATTTACATTTTTACCACGTTTTTATTTATATAGATTTTATCAGCCTGAGGTGCATTTGCTCCCAATACACAGAGAGAATGTTAGACAATTCAAGGAAGAAAAACACATTCGGTAGAATCGATGCACGTCGAAAATGTTCTCATTTCGGAGAGTAATCTGCAGCCTGACGGGGAAAATCTGCTCGCCCGGAGAAGCGAGATTTTACGGAAACATCTACGGCGAAGTAATTAGCTTCTCCGGGAGCCAGTTGTTGAGATTCCTTTGCACCTGTCCTTTAATAACGAACGCGTGTGAGGCGTCGAGGAGCAGGTGACGAAAAATAAAATAATAATCCGACGTCAAGCTCCGGCACGGCCGTTGTCGTCGTCGCCGACGGAGCTTTGACGGTGGCCGGCTGTTGTCGGTCTCCTTTTAATAATTAATATCATTACGCACGCTTGAACGGGCGGTGGCAAAGCACGCCGGTCATGTATGTTATCTTGGACAGGTGGCTGTTTCTGACTATTTAGCTCGGCTCGCATGGCTGCCAGGTAGATAATGCTGCGCGCCACGTGCCCCGCGTGCATGCATCCCGAATCTACACATGCCGCGATAGTGAAATAAAACCGCGGCCGGAAACGTTCGTTTTTTAATCCACCGAACAGTCGACACCTCATATATTTTTCCACGAATAACTGTGGAACGGTGACATTTACAGTAAACGTTTTCCAAATAAAGTTTGCACGAGGCGTTTGCATTTTCGACGGAAATACGGTTATAATACGCCGATTAATATGCGGTCTGCACGAAGTTCATTTTAATATGCTTTCTATCGTGTAACCAATTCTTCCGCTGGTATCGCTCTGCGAATTAATTTTCGCACTTTGTTCCGCACGCATGCGACACGCGACATGCTACTTCTTTTTCATTTATTTAAATCGAATACTTGCTGGATTATCGAATTATCCATTAGTTGGGTAATTGAAGTCTCAAGTAATCTGAAAAATGAACGTGTACAACGTTAGACATTGGATGGATACTAGATTGCGGATTTTATGCATTTATAGAAAAAATGAGTAGGTGTCATTTAAATCGATGGACAAAGCTGGAATAATTGAAAAATATCGATGTGCCTAAACACATGTTTCACTGAACGATGTTTATTTTGCATAAAATCCATGATCTAATGATTACCGACAACCGACAGTTGAATCAAAGACCGCTGATCGTTGCTCCAGCAAACAGCTGAAGAAAAAGGACAAGCGATAATTATGTAATCGTGGGGTCGTGTTTATTTCGCGAATCGCGGGGGAAGTTTCTCGATCGCGCAATGCCCAGGCCGGTCGTTCCGAGCAATTCTGATTTCCAGTAATCACGCAGACTTTTTTAAGATGCAACGATAACTGCAGGGGGGCAGCCGTATAAAGTGAAACTGTATCAGAAGGTCGCTGGGTGTTGATTTATACCCGGCTTTGACTTACACGATATGTAAGGGCGCTTCGGGACTAACAATAGTTATGCGCGAATACGAAACGGGCGAAACGCCGGTTCAAACTCGCTATCACAGATCGGTAGGCCTGGCGAGTAATTAAAAATTTAAATAGAGCCTTCGATAAGGGAAATGATCAATCACGGCCCTGTTGCAGTCGAGCCGTGCCCTCTTTCACCCTGTTTTCCACCCCTTTTCCACCCTCGGCCACCCACGTTTTCCGTCTCTATTGGCTATAATACGTGCAAACGGGAAAACCGGTGATTCTACCGGTATATTCCTGGACTTCTATTAGACAAATAAGGAAAGTCCCCGGCATAAAAGCCCCGGTTCTACAACGGCAGACATGCCAGTGCCGCGTTCACTTGATGAGTTAGCGGGTACAGCTTCATTAAGGGTGAATGGATACCGGCGGACATACTGCTGTTCCCTGTAATTATGCGGCGTCTCTTAGTAATTCAGAAAGTTCGTCAACTTCATGGCCTACGATGGTTACACGAAGACATTTTAACGTTCCTTTCATTTCGTTCTAAATGTCTTCCGCGAAGAACTATACGGAATCTATATCGGATGGCGTTTGAACTAATGTGCTGCTCAAATTGAACGTCAAATTTAAACTTCATGCCTTTTCTTTTAATTTCGAGTAAACAAAGTCAACGTGCTACTTTTTGAAACGCGTCGATTTAGTCTCTCGCAAGTACCGAAATTATAAAAATGTTTCCATCAGAAATTTTCACACGAACTTCCTTATCGAAGCACATGTCGCAATAAAAATTGTGTGAAGTCTGAATAAACGCAGTCTCGTCATTATTACAGAACAGTATACAGTTAAGAGCATAACTGATCACACATACTTTAAAAAGCCCGAAAGTCATGAAAAACTGCAATTTTTACCACGTTCGATCGTTTATAATTCGTAAACCAATTAACCAATTTCAATGAAATTTTCCGAACGTATATAATTTATACGAGTCGATACAACACATATTTCATCATCAATTTTCGTTATTGACCCAGCTAAAAAAGTTATACAAATCAATTTTTACTATTGTTTTTCACAATTCCGACCAAATGCACTTTTTCAACATATTCTTTTTATATCATTTACTAAACTAATTCTTCTGTCCTTACAGAGAAATTGAAGTCGTAAAGCGTGTAACGATCAGTTTTGCTCATAACTGTACGATTCGACTGTTTCGTTTTCTTTTGTTTCTTATGCTGGTACACTCGGTCCGAACATACGTTCACAGTTTCAGCTATATAGCATTTTTTGTTTGTTTGCGAGAAGCATAATGGTTAGAAGTGTTTTGCGTGTTCGGCGATTTTCTGCTGTCGAAAAAAATGGATCACAGAATTTGCATCAAATTTTGTGTACAAAATGGAATTAAATGCTGCAAGACACTTGAAATGTTGACAGTGGCGTACGGTGAGTGTACTCTGAGTAAACAAAATGTTTATAAGTGGTACAAGTTCTTCCAAGAAGGCCGAGAAGATGTTAATGACGAAGCTCGCCCTGGACGCCCCAGCGCGTCAACAACCGATGAAAACGTTGAAGAAGCGAATAAAATAGTGTTGGGGAATCGTCGAATTACCATTAGAGAAGTTGCCGATGATGTCGGCATCTCGTTTGGTTCGTGCCAAGCAATTTTAACGGATGTTTTGAAAACACAATTCATGGATTTTGCATCACGATAATGCGCCTGCTCGCGCATCGTTGCGTGTGAGTAATTTTTTGGCCAGAAACAACGCCACGATCATGCCTCAGCCACCATATTCACCGGATTTGGCTCCCTGCGACTTTTTTCTGTTCCCAAAACTGAAGAAACCCACGAAAAGATGGAGATTTGCAACGATCGAGGATATAAAGACTGCATCGCTGGAAGAGCTCAAAGCTATACCAAAAATTGCTTATAGAAGTTGCTTATAGAACTGCTTTAGAAGTGCTTCGAGGATTGGAAAAAGCGCTGGCACAAGTGTATTATATCTGAGGGGGATTGCTTTGAAGTGGACAACATAAATATTGATGAATAAATAAATATTTTTTGATCAAAATAAAAAGTCACCTTACTTTTTCATCACACCTCGTATATGTACTGCTCAGAATTACAGAGTGGCTGACAACTCGCAGCTGCCATAAGAAGCTTCGATGCCACCCAGCAGCAGCGTAATTGCGCTCGAATCGCAACCAGCAGCAACCTCGCAATATATATTTTCCGTTTCTTCTGCGTGGGTGTGTGGGTGTCGAGCCGGACTAAGAGCAGTCAGGAAATTACGAGGAGCGGCTAATGCAATTCCGCGGCGAGCGGACAGGCAACACCAGCACGGTGGGGGCCAGGTTGCCGAGGGTTTTCGGGCGCACCATGGAATTTGGCATTCCTGCAGGTCAGCCTAATTGCTATGGGCCACGCGGACCAGGAATTAATAATTAAAATAAAATACAGCGAACGGGTCCGCGCGAACTACCTCCCTCTTCCTGTTAGTCGACGATGCCGCCGTTGGAGGGTGGGTCGGAGAGGCTGGGCGCGGGGGTGTTCTGGTTTTCAGCCCCGCAGGCAGTAATATGCATAATTAAACATACGTGACTTATCTGCTGAAAAATGTTGCGTTTAACACCCACTCGGACGGCGGAGTTGTTGCGCCGCCCCCTTTCGCGCGGTTTCCTCTTCGCACCCTGCAACCCCGTCGCCCTACAACCCCGTCGCCACAAACCATAGCACGTGACATAGTGCGCGTGGTCCCCTGCAGATACCATGACTCGTATCGTGTGTCCGCGGTTTTTCGAATTATTTTTTTCCTTTCCCCGCGGCCCGACGCTTCATCCCCTTCCCCCGACAACGCAACCCTCTTCCTCTCTTTCGCCTCGTTTCCTCTACCCCTTTTCAATTGTGTTTCGCGCCCTTGGCGCTCGATACGCTCGCGTGTTCACCCTTTCCACTCCGCTGGCTTCGCTATGGCGGCGTTTATTAGGTGCAATGTAATAATGTCAATATTACCATTTTCTTTGGTGGTGGTTAACTGTAAACCTGACTGCACTGGTCAAATGCACTGGTCGAATGCACTGCTGGATGGAATTGTGGGGAAGCTGTTTAAGTACCAGACATACTTTCTATAATTATTCTCTGTATACAGGGTGTCCCACTTGAAATCTCGCACGCAATTACTTTCCAAATTATACCTCGTTGTAAAAAATATTTGCACCCCCAAAAACAATGGAACTTTCATTTGAAATATTTTTTACAACGGAATATAGTTTGGGAAGAAACATATCAAGAATATATACACTGTTAAAAAATTTGTAAATGTTTTCGTGAAAATCAATACCGGTTTACTGTTCCCTTTAAAAAAAATTGTACAATACTAACACAACATATCGAATACGAAAGTTACATTCGAAATATTTATTACAACGAGATATAGTTTGGGAAGTAACATCAAGAAAGTATACACTGTTAAAAAATTGTGAATGTTTGCGCGAAAATCAATACCGGTCTACTTATTCCTTTATAAAAAATTGTACAATACGAAAAAAACATATCGAATACGAAAGTTTCATTTAAAATATTTTTTACAACGAGATATAGTTTGGGAAGTAACATCAAGAAAGTATACACTGTTAAGAAAATTGTAAATGTTTGCGCGAAAATCAATAC
>CM052202.1:8600746-8618750 GCA_028455805.1 Lasioglossum figueresi
GCTGTGAACGGTTCTAAGCATTGCCAATTATATAAGTATTCAATTTGCGGCAATTCAACTAACTTTATGGCTGTTTCATTGAGAATATCGGAAGAGTAATGTGTCTAGACAAGATATCGTCAAAAGTAACTTTTAAAAAATTATTAATTGGAGCTGTGAACGGTCCTAAACATTGCCAACTATAGAACTATAAAAATCGTCCGTTGTCCGAGCGTTAACCTACCGTGAATAACGAATTGTGAAATGAGGACGTTTCGTAGTAAAATGTGAACTTCGGACTCCACTTCTTCTAATTGTGCCTCGCGACTAACAAACACGATTTCTCATGCTCGTCATAGCAGAGTGCGCGTTTGATGAGCAGAGAACGCTTAACAGCAGAGCCGCCTTGTCACGTTTATCCAGTTTACACGCAATTTACGGTAAACGGAACGAGAGGGGTGCCATTTCAAAGAACTATGTATATACAAAGTCATTCTTTGCGTTTATTGTAACGCGTGCGCGGGGATTAATCCCGTAATGGATGACTACAAAGAGGACAAGAACGTTTAAAGCGATAATAAGGATCTTATTGGAGATAATTCCCGGCTGGACGTTTGTTAACGTATCGTGCCGCGTATCGTCTCGCGAACACGTAAAGCTGTGTGTTTTTCGAATTAATATCTGTTCCTCCGGAAGGGCGAGAGGGAGGGAGAACGAACTGGAGGGAGCAGGATCGAGAAAGAGGGTAGGACGCCATTAATGCCGGCAACATCAAGGACAGACGCATCTACAACAACTTTATGCGATGTGTGCGAAAGGATTATACCATGACAAATGAACAAACAGTCTGCGTACCATTTCCTTCCCCTACTCTTTTCTACTTTAACGACGAACCTGGAGCCGTGCCCTCCTTCGTGATCTCTCCTTTTACGTAGCTTAACCCTATCACTGTTTCTCACTCATACCTGACCTCGCTACCTACGTATAACGTCGTATGCTAATTGCTCGGTTGGCTCATGTAAACCCCTATGAAACTGCAAGGGTTGCGTGGCGTCAACCCCGCTGGCTCTGTACCTGCATCTAACAATAGCTAAGGTAAGAGTTTCCACGCAATTAAATCTCACTGGCTCGCGTTATGCAGGCTTTCCCCGCTTCAGTCACCTTATTTTTCACTTATTCCCCTTCTTTTCGCTGCAAGAACATCCAGCCACCTTCGAAAATGATTCTCCGACGGTCTCGGTACTCAACCAACTCGATACTTGTCCATGCCACGTAAAAACATTTCGCCGGTTTCTCTGAAGATTTTGCCGGGTGGCAATGACTGCTTAGTGCGGTACCAATTGTAAGTGCAGGCTCTGCTCAGTGTTAAGGAGGTAGAAAACGTGGATAGATAATTCATTGAAAGGACGATAATACGTAAGTGACTATTTTACACTACTTTATAAAAATATTCCATTAATTTTTTTTTTAACAATATGTACCAAAAGAAATGAATAATAATCCCTCATGGACGCGTCTGTGCAATCTATATTTCGGTGTTGCAGTTATGGACAACAAACGCAATAAAGTCGTTAAATTACGTACAACTTTCGTAATAAATTCTACGCGTCTACAGAACCCGATCAATATAATCTTTTCATAAAAAATAGCTTCAAATCTGTCACTCTCTTAACGTTCGAATGTTTTTCAGAACACGCCGTAAAACAAGTAGATACACAAAGTCCGGACAGGTGGATGATCCGCATATTTTACGCAGGCAAAGAACCCTCGTTTCAAACGGAATGCTCGATGCAGCAGGACTAATTAGCGAGATCCGGACGAAACCTTCGAGCAGGTACGCGCAATGATCGATCGACTTCAGGAAATACGCGCAGCAGATGTCAAACGCGCGTCAGATCGCGCGTGTCCTTTGACGAGGAAGAATTATCCGGCGCCTGGCGCATAAGAGGATTATCTTTTATCAGGCGTGTTCCTGAATAACGGCACAGCGGACTAAGCATTTTCGATGGGGACGTATCGTATCGACGTAGTTAACACGCGAACACGGACCAGCAGGACACGGTATGTTCGGCGCGATATTCGTTCGTGCTCCTGATTCACATTCGGGTACGCCTACGCTAGCGAGATAAATGCATCTCGGCTGGGCGGAATGAAATTTATGTCAAAGATAATTGTCACACTGCTAGGACGTCAATCAAGCTTTTTCCGTCCGTCAGCCGCCGCGAAAATCTCGTCTGACTTTTACGGGGATGTTTTCCTAGCAAGGTTCGTTATGGCCTGCGATCGAAATTAAACTTATCTCACGACAGCCGATAGTGATCGCCCGGCCGGCTCTGTGTTTAACGCGTTCGCTGCCTCCTGGACGATGAAAATTAATTCTCCTTGAGCCGTGCTCAGTAAATCACGTTTCGTTAAAATCTCTGATAAGCGAAAAGGTGACAAGTCTATCGATAAAACTCGGGATCAGTTTTATCCCTTCAGCTTTCGTTCCATTAAATTAATTGCCACGATTTTTTTAAGTTTCCGTAATCGCACAGATGAAAAATTCGAACTCAACACGATTTTTTTAAGTTTCTGTAATTGCACAGTTGAAAAATTCGAACTTAACACGATTTTTTTAAGTTTCTGTAATTGCACAGTTGAAAAATTCGAACTCAACACGATTTTTTTAAGTTTCTGTAATTGCACAGTTGGAAAATACGAACTTAACCCTCTATTGCATTCCGTTCAAAATTGGGGACTTACATTTCAAATGCTATGTAGTTATTTAAGTAGACGATACTGAAGACTCTGAGCACGTTGGTTACAAGTGGGAACATTGGGCTTATGAATAAAACCACGTATGTATGAAGTTCCCATACAGGAACAGTCATAAAATGCAATAAATAACATTTTCTAATAAAATTTTGTTATTTATTTCATGACCGCACTTATTTTTAAGTAAATTAACAGCCATATATATATCTTTCAACTCGTCATTAAAAATTCATACAATGGACGGTTAAGAAATCTTGAGTGAAATAACAAGTAACCATTTTAATTTATAATTATACAGCAAAATGTTTAAGGAATACGTCTAGCATATTATAAAATATATGATGACTAGGTTACGGAGTTTTATGTATTTATAGCCTGACACCTTGAAAATTTTATTTGGCTACTGGAAACCATTTTACGTTGCTTTCTGTGAAGGAAGCAAAGTCACTTTTTGTTTGATTAGCGCGTGAAGTAATTTTTCAGTGTATTTTCTGCTCGAGCGAGCATTTCATAAAGTCATTTCTGATTCTAGTACATACGTCTATTGCGTTAGAAACACAGATTTCCTCGCGAGCACTCGCCCACGCAGGCTTACATATTATTCAAGAGTAAACATTCAAACAGAGCGTAAATAGATCGGTGAGCCGAGTTCCTTCCAGGGTAGTTTACGTTTGATGTTATTTACTTTACGGCAGTTGGTAGTCGCTGAAAGAAAGTAAGTAGAACAAACAGTAATAAACGAAAGGAGCAAATAAATAGCGGGAACAGTGGCTCGCCTAAAAAGCGAAAGTCATTTGCTTACATTACGACCAACGTACAAACTAAAAATCATGAAAGAAATGAAACGCCTCGTTATTCCAACTACTGCAATTTCAGGCTGAATAAAATCTACTTAAAGAAATCAAATATTAAAAAATATTTCAATATTTGTACTATCTGAAACGGAGAATTATGAACAACAATTCTAATTTTTAACTTTACCAGTCGTTGTTAAACACTGTCTCTTCTTGTCAATTCTTACTATATAATTAATAATAAATTTATCTACGAATATTTCTGAATTCTATAACTAATAACCAATTTTTAAAATATATTTTTCAATTATTCTGGAACTGTGTAAGAGTTTTTGGTTCGCGCAGAATCGACTATAATTCGCTTGAGCCTCGTGTGCCTGACCTCACCAGTGCGAAATTTATGCATTATACATTGCTTTCGGTACTTGGGGTATTTAATAATTCACTGTCTCTTCTTGTCAATTTTTACTATATAATGAATAATAAAGTTATCTACGATAATTTCTAAATTCTATAATTGTACCCAATTTTTAAAACATATTTTTCAATTATTCTATAACCATGTAAGAGTTTTTTTTAGATACAGTTGTGATTTCCGGCTTCGCGGAGTCCAGTTTCGCGTCCATGTACAACATCTTCATTTAGCACAGACACGGGACGAGTTCATTCGTTTGCACGGTGTTTTCCCGAACTGTGCCATCAAGTTCATTCCTTTTACGAGATAAGATATAAAACCTTACCCCGAGAGAAGAGCTCGCGTGTCTCTCATTAACCCGACACAGCGCTGCTTTTTTCTATAAAGCTCGGCAACTAGCGAACGCGGTAACTTTCGAACGAATAAGACGACAGTTGGAACTTTGTATCAGATTTGTGTCGCTCACTTTATCTCCGGCTTACAATTAGTTGAAAATTGTATCGTAATCTGTACGTGGAATCACATTTAAAACTAAGAATCGTCCACCGTGATTATACTCTCCTTTTATCTTCGGCCATTGCGATTCGATTCATCGAATATCAAGATTTTACTGTATCGTTACGAAAATTCCACCCGTAAATCGTGTGATTTTCTATATAATTTAAAATAAAAATTATTCCACAGAATTTAATCCATAAAGTACACACGTATAAACAAATTTGTGCTGTCAATGATGTCTTGCGAGGCTGGAAAATATTCCAGCAAACAAACGAAGTAATTGAAAAATGCAGACGAGCACAAAGAAAGTGGTTTTCCTCCTTTTATTCAATAAATATGAACATTTCTATTCTCCGCCACGGAGCTATCTATAGTTCCTCCGTCTGGCAAAATGATCGAGAAAAGTGGAAAAGTAAATTCATCTGTACGGTAATGATTGAACTATTAGTTGCTCGGCTATCCCATTCCCCGGCAACGAAACTTTCACGAGAAGTTCCCGACGCGTTTATAGCGAAGAAAACAATCCGAATTTTCCACGTGTGGCAAGTTACCCGGCAAGCAACGTATCTATTTCGAGCCCTGTGGGATAGCGTTTAGAGAATTGCGTTACCAGAGAGGTCCGTTCGTGTGTACACATTTCGCACTCTATATCGCAAATTTGTAAACAGAGTTACACACTGTGTATCGCACTACGATTAGAGATAAATTTGTCAGTTAATTAATGTTCGCTACTACAAAGGGAATAATTAAATTAGTGGTCAAGTTATAGTGCGTTTAATGCCGTGAAATGATCAAAGCGATACGTATGAACTAACATCATGAAAACGTGATGAGGAACGCCGTTACGTGTACGCGTGTCTTCGAATTTATATTATTGTTCGACTGATTGCTCGTTACAGAAAAATGTAATTTTCACTATATCAAATTTCCCTTATCTAACATTTGTTACTGGTCATTTTATCGTGATATGTTATTGGACATACTAAAATGTTCAGGTGCTCACTTTCTGCAAAATAATTCGGTCCTTAAAGGGTTAACGGACGTATCTAGCACGTTTGCATTAATTTTACAATTTTCCCGTACGAATGTGTTCTGTTTGAAAAATGAGGTATCGCGTGTACCGTACACAGGTTTAGCTGTCAGAGAAGTTTTGTCAGAGCTGGCTCGCGGGATGCGTAATTGTGTTGAGCGGGAGTGACATTTGCAGTTCTATCAGCGAAAAGCTAGACTAATTACGGGCATCGCTTGTTCCATCGATATCAGCCGTTCCGAAAGGGCATAATCGCATTGGCTCTGATTAACGATTCCATTCATAAGCCAGTTTTGCCTTTCATGACGCTTGATTTCAATTTCTAGATAAAATCCGTGATATCAGCTCGCCTAATAGGCAAAGCGTTCATACCGGTTTAGCCTCTAGCGCCCTAGGTGGCATCGATTTTCGAAGCGTACTTGAACCTCTTTAACCTCTCCGGTGGTCGATCGATCGAGCGGCTGCGGTGGCGACAAGCGAAAGGTGCGAGTTTAATGAGTGTTGGTATTCGATTTAATATGAATATTGCCCTGATCCTCCTGTCACCTGGATGCCGAGTGGATCCAGTCCTGCTGGTTGCCCATCCAAAATTAACGGTGCACGACGCTACCCAAAATTTCAAAAATCGATTCCTTTGTTGCTGACTTCGACAGCTCCGTTCTTCTTGAACATTTTGAAAAATCTTAAATATGATACTCTGTACACACTTTTCTAACAAATTTGATCTCGAGTCATTTGGTCCACTTTTTAAAAAGTTACTCCGTTTTAACCATTCGCACTCCTTTGTCGAATGTGACTAGACATCAGAGAAAGAAAAGTATAAATGAAACGGGTTTTTATATGTATTCGGTCTTTCCTTTATTTATTTACTATCTTATATTCTAGTTGAAACAAATATACGTTCCACATGGATAAATTACAACAAAGTTTCAGAGCTATATTTAATATAATTAGTAAACAAAATTGTTTAAAATAAGTAGAAGAGAAGGAACTGTCCTTTGAAGTAAATGTCAAATAAAACACTTAAAATAGTAGGGAGTTGTTGGCAATAAAATAATTGGCAGTGCAATGGGTTAAAGGATGTTGACTTTCTTGACCGACTTCGAAAGCTTCGTTCTTCCTGAACATGTTGAGAAAGCTTTGTTTAGATATTATACACAGGGTATAATTTTCAAAAAATTTTATCTGATCTAATCCTAGGTTTCTGAAAGGACCCACGTCATTTAATCCAATTTTTAAAGTTATTGCATTTTTAATCCTTCATCCTTCTTCCTTCTTCAACATTTTCAGCTTCATTTACATATTACACTCTCTCTTCGTAATGAACCCCATAAAACCGACCAACAATTTTGTTTACCATTTGATGAACCATTGAATGAGAAGCGTGCCACCAACTTCACAATAATATACACCATAAAATCTTCACAGTGATGGAACCAGTTCCTCATTTCCGGGCTGTGAAATTCCAATGAAGTTCGATCAACGGATGATCGCGCATTATTCGGCAATTTTGCGACAGTTTACGGCGCTGTTTACGGCGTCGACCGGCAACGACATCATCGCGTATTCACTTAGCAGCGAGTCTGTGCACACAATGCTATCGCTTATGGGGATGCTAATATATACCATAACCCACGTCAACGGTGGCACAGAAACCTCGGGCGCAAACGTCATCGAGCACGGTGAGAGATTATGCGTGGAAAGGGACCGAGACAGAGCGAAGGGAGGCCCGGAGAGGAGCACGCATACATCAAATCACGGAACTTGAGAGATCGACTGCACTGGCTCGAGGAACTCGTTCATGACATGTGGCAACGTTTGACGTGATCCATAGACACGAAGCTAACGCTTGTCTCTGTGCATTATGTCCTGTCAGCTGACTTACCTGTGAGTAATTACTGGATTCAGGATTTTATCTGTTTGCGATCAAAATTGGTGCACGAAATTCGAAACAGTGAATGTTTGTACAGGGTGGACCAGATAATGGTGATCATCTCCATTAATTCCTCTAGGTCCACTAATTACGGAAATAATTGAAATGTCAGCTGATTCAACCTGTCTATTATTTTAAATTCTAACACATTTCACACTTCCAATTCGATACGCAAAACACTGCAAACGACAGCAGTCTATTAATTTCCAACAGATTCGTTGTTTTCCAGCAAGCAACAGCTCGCTTTTTCCAGATCGGATTGAAATTTCACCCGTGCCAAAAGAGCGATGCACGGTGGCAAAGACGTTCGTTAGTTGTTGGTCGCTAATTAATATAGTTCTCGGCGAGGAAAGTTTTTCCGTTGGCCGGCAAGATCGCGTCGGATTAAACCGGTAAAAAGTAAAGTCTAGGGGCGGTTTGCAAAGGGGGTCGGAGTTTCGGAAACAACAAAGGTGGCGCAGACGGGGGTGGGGGGTGGGTAAAGGAGCAGGGATAAGGTTGCATGACCCGTTGAATGTTTAATTAAGAAAAAATCCCATAACCCGCTAATGGGCGGTACGGTGTCGTCGAAAAAGAACGTAGGCACCACAAAAGAATAGAAGAAAGTGGCGCGAGCGCGAACGGTGGCGGCGCTCCGTGGATTTCGCGTGGCTACGAACAAGCTTCTGTCCTTAATTCCGTAATACGAATATATGCACCTACGGGCTAGAAGAGAAAAAGGGGAAAGCAAGGAAGAGAGAGAGAGAGAGAGAGGGAAGGAGGGAGGGAGAGAGCGAGCGTAATGCACGCTCGTCTAAGTACAGTCTGTAATTATGAAATAACCCCGGACCCTCTTTACGCTTCTATTATCATAGCTTTTTACGCCAGCGCGGGAGAAACCACGACAAATTTTTCCGTCGCTAGGGTCCGCGCTCGAAAAGTCGTTCTCCATTTTCCTCGTTTTCCCTCCTACCTATCTCCGGAGGGAACGCGAGGTTCGCAGAGGGATGAAAGAGGGGGCGAAAGAAGGGATGAAAGGGAGGAAGGGAGCGAGAGACCCGTGCAAGCTCCGTGGCTGACAAGCTATCGTCATTGTTCACGTTCCGTGTTCTCTCGTTAAATGCCCTTTTCCTTGTACCGTCGAAACTTCTCGCCGACTGCGAACTTTTCCGGATTTAACTAGATTCTGCACTTCCACTGTTTGTTGTATACTCCTTCGAGGACGGATTCAATGAATTTGAAAATGTTTGCACAGGATGGACCGACTAATGCGACCATCTCAATTGTATATTCTTTATTAGTGCACCAGCACGAACAGTTTCTTCTCATAGGGAAAAGACCAGAGCGCGGATTTTATGCATTCGTGACGAAGTCGGGTCCGAGCGAAAAAAAAATTGTGATACTTTGAGAAAGACGATTACTTTTTTAAGACTCGTACTTCATTTTTAAGATTGTATTGAAGATTGTATTGAAGAGTGTACAAGTGTACACCCTATGTGAAATCTAATGTGACTATCACAATTGTTTTCGTGGTTAGTGTAAGAGATCACCTGTTTTTTGTCAAAGGCGATGTCAAGAATGCGGATTTTATGCATTTATGATAAAAATTAGTTAGTGGAAGGATTAACAAGATGGATCACCTACTGAAGGTCTGGGCAACTTGCGGCCCGCGAGCCGCAGACGACTCCTCCTTCCACACCTGGGTCCTCCCCGCCAAACTCCTGTGGAGGGTAGGAGGTGGTTGGGGAGATTAGATGCGTATAGAAGGCCATATCTTCGCAATCACGCGAGGCAAAGCACGGTAAATGGGGCACGCTCATGATGCAGCTAATATAGTTCAGAAAGCTTAACAACTTTTTTGAAAATTCTCTTGGTTTAAATGACGCACAGGGTAGCTAACGCTAAACATATCCAATTAACAAGTTAAAGCATCAATTCATCATGCTAAAAGTGCAGAGAGCATTGCCGCTTTAGGTAACTTTTAAGAAAAAAAATCCCCAAGATCAAACCACAGGTCAAACCTGTCTAAAAAAGAAGGCACGGCAAGTGGGGGAACCGATACACTGGTGGTGGGAGTCATGAAACAGGTAAAACATATATCCCTGATCTATACCAGAGTTGGGCAAACATTTAATCAACGATTGACGAATAAATTTCTACTTCAGTCGTTAACCGCAATTAACAATTAAACTCCTACTTTAGTCGTTAATTGTTGTTAACAATTACAATCCTTTCAATTCTAATCGTCAATCGGGTAATCGATTAATGATTAACTGCTGAAATTTCGAAATGAAATACGGAATCAAAACTGCATGCATACTGAAAAAAAATGTAAACTGAGTTTAGGTATATTGTTATTTATGTGCCTACTTATTACAATTTATGGATAGACCGTCTGACGATGAACTTCAACAATTGATTAAATCAGTCTCCGATTTTTCGACGATTTCTTTTTAATTAACAACTTTTTAAATTAAAACTTTCAACTCTAAATTTATCAACGGTTGACGATTAACTTTATCGATCGATTGAATCAATCGTCCATTTTTCAATGATTACCTTTTTTAATCGTAAACATTAATCAACCAATCTTTGTTAAAATTTTAATCGATTAATGCCCTACTCTGACCTATACTGTGTCTACCACAATTATTTCTGTTGTCGGTCCATCGATCAGCAGTTACTTGGTCGTAGCCGATGACAAGACTGCAGATTTAATGCATTGCTGACAAGAGGGATGAAACGGAGGATGTCGTCATTGTTCAGGATCCGTGTTCTCTCGTTAAATGCCCTTTTCCTTGTACCGACGAAACTTCTCGCCGACCAGGAACTTTTTCGGATTTAACTAGATTCTGCACTTCCAGTGTTTATCATATACTCCTTTGAGGATAGAACGGTGCGTGCACGGCTCTCTCCCGGCTTCAGAACTTTCATAATTTCGCGGAGTTACAGCCGTCCGTATTCCGTTCGCGCCCTGTAAATCTCCCGTGTAATTTTCGTTGCACCGTTACATCTGAATGCCGCGTTATCTCGACGGATTCTACTTGCATTCGATTTGGCGGCTCGTGCGCTCGCACGTCCCGAATTTTCGATGGAAATGCATTAGATAAAAATGAAAACATCAAATATAAACAAATACACATACAAAGGTTTTCAAAATTTAATTCGACATAGAATTGACTTACCTATCATAGTATAGTTATGCAGTGATACAGCGTATCATGCTGCAATACAGTGAATAATCGCATTGCTCTCATGAATTTATGCTATCAGTTATATTTAATATATGAAAGATGTGTATTGAACTAAATGATTGAAATCAATGTAGTAACTACAGCAGGGAGCAAGTATCAAAAGCATGCCAGTTAAATTAGAATATAATTCAAAGATAATTTCTTTACATATTATATTAAAATATAAACAAATACACATACAAAGGTTTAGAAATTTAATTCGACATAGAACTTACATACCTATGATAGTATAGTTATGCAGTGATACAGCGTATCATGCTGCAACACAGTGAATAATCGCATTGCTCTCATGAATTTATACTATCAGTTACATTCAATATATGAAAAATGTGTATTGAACTAAATGATTGAAATCAATGTAGTAACTACAGCAGGGAGGAAGTCTCAAAATCATGCCAGTTAAATTAGAAAATAATTCAAAGATCATTTCTTTACATATCTATTATACATATATGTATAGTAAAAGCACACTTGTGAATCACGTTAATATTCAAACGATTGAATTATGGAGTCTTGCAGTGGATATTCGAATAAGGTTACGTTCAAAGTTAATAAATAACAGTGCATGCGTTTGAAGATTTTAATAAGCGATTGTAAATTTGCAAAAAGTTTTTAGATCATTTGGTTCATAGCAGAATTAAAAGCTAATGTTCTCGTAATGAAACTCAAGAACCTAATTACATGCGTTTCCACGCAGGTTGATGACCACTGAAGGTCCAGACGTGATGTTTCCCATTGGAAGCCTCGACTTTATGGCAGATTAGCATTGTACTCAGCACGTTTCCTCGTTTTATGTTGTTCGAACATTACCCTAACAAATGTTGGAGCTACGACTGTTCGAAATTCTTGCAAATTACGAAATTCCTGAACATGCTGTAAACTCCATTCGCTATTTACCGTATTTCATTTATTCCACAGTGTTTAATTAATATAACGGAGAAACATTGAATGTATACAAACCTTCACTGTCGAGTATTTTCTCCTCGAGTAATAACAATTAGAGATAACAATCATAATGTTTCTCTTCTGTATGATGAAAATACAATATAACATATAAAAGTAGATATTATAAGATAAGAATAAAGATAAGAAGGTAGAATGATGTTGAATAAAATGTGCAATATGAATATTTTACAAAGATTAATGAAGTTGAATTTGTCGTTAACTTTTAAAACATACAGAACTGTTTAGCCAGTCCAATATTTTTCTGAAATTCATTTTTATAAGCATCGAAATAAGCATCGTGACGAATAGACTGTGGATTTTATAATAACAATAATAATATTTCAATAATAAATGCATAAGATCCGCAGTCTAGTTATCAGTTTTTTACAAGGAAGAATATCGTAAATTGATAGAACTAGAAGAAAAGGGTCGCTAATATTTTCAAAGAATTGTCACAGATGTTCTACCATACGATCTCCTTAAAAATGCATCGGCACGTAAAAATATCATAAATTTGTTTATTAAATTGGTTCGTGCAGAATCGCCAATAATTCGCTTGAACCTCGTGTGCCCGACCTCACCAGTGCGAAATTTATCCATTATACATTGCTTTCGGTACTTGGGGTATTTAATAATTCACGATCGATCCTTTTATACGTCTAAATGGACATTAACTGCACGCGCAATCATTGCGCCCGTGCGGCTCTGCAATTATACCCGTTTGCTTGGCCGCGTCAGTGTAATCTTTCCTGCTGGATTTAGAGATTTCAAGCGAACCGGCCTGGTATAAGCTCATTGCCCGGCTCCGATTGTTGAATAATTTATGTTGACTTTGTTGAGAACCGCTGCACCACAGAGACCGGGCATCGTGCATACGCGATAAGACAAGAGCAATGTATTCTCTCCGGCCGCGCGCGCATACACATGCATGCACGGCCCGAACCTTTTCCAGCACGTGCAAAAATCATACGTGCGCGAGGCATACCTGAAATATGCCTTGATAAATAATAACTGAAGGGAAACAAGGTTGCTCGCTCTATAGCTACACGAAGAAAAAAAAATATGTCTTCAATTCGCACCGAGACGAAAGATAGCGTCGCGTCGAAACGAGCGAACGTGCGCAACCATGTCGAAAGCCTTCATTAAGAATGCAATCTGATACGCGATTTCATATAGGCGTTGTGCTTTATACGGGCCGTGATAATAAGTCGAACTCAAAAATGCAAATTTATCTGTCGAAATAAATAGAAACGCCTAGAAATTGGTGGGAAAGTTCTTCTTTCCAGTTTAACCGGGTATTCTGATTTCCGAGCACGACTTTCACCAATTTTTCTTTCACCAATTGCGCCTGTTTCGAGCAGGACAAATGAGATCTAGCTAGCGTAGAACGTTATTTGGAGTATCTTTTGAGGTTAATAACATGTGAAGAATTATACGTAAACTGTAGACATTTATGCGCGTAAATATATGCACGTATGGAGAAAATATGCAAAATATTATGAATTTGCATGCAAAATAAGATTGGATTTATGGATATATTCACACTCCTTTCGTTTCTTATCAGTGTATCAATCACGAAAAGTGTTTCAGATAGCATTCAACTTTTATAATGTCAAAAGTCAGAATTACCTACCTGCGGGGACGTATACAAAATAAGTGAAAAACCTACGGAACTAATGAAGTAAACAGAAAATCATGTAGAAGAAGTAACGTAAAGAAATTCGTGCAGAGTAACACGGAAGTAAGGAAAATTGTAAAGATTTGATCCAAATATATATAAAAACATATTGAAGTGTAAAATTTAAATTTCACAAATAATCACTCCAGAATAAACGTCTTATTTGTAATATTAGTATAAGATTTATTATTATAAACAAGAATGATGTATTTAAAAAAGATATGTAACACGTACACAGATCACAAAAATTGAATGATAAATTATCTATACTATTAATGTACTATGTTCGTACTGTATTAATGTACCATGTTTCCAGAGCGGTAAAAAGCTTTTTAAAGGAGAGTACACTGTGATACGTATAAAATGTTTCTGTACATACTAAAAAATTCGGTATACGTGCTAAAAAATATAATGTTCTCTGCCGCACACTATTTCTCGCCGTCGAAACGAAGCAACTCAAATGGAGAAGTACACAGCACATTAATTAATATTATTATTACCGTTGTATACTAATTGACCCATTTCCCAGTAGAAATAATACCAAAAACTTACCTTTCCGTTAAGTTTCAACTGGTGTTCGCAATTCCTTTCCCCTCGGCCTCTGTACGCACACACATTCGAATAAGTTTTGCGCATTGTACTTCGGCCGCGTACGTGTATATACGAAAAGTAGAGGAGAATTTATGGAGGCACACACGCAGGCAAAAACAAAAGGTTGAAATTAAAAGCGCCGAAAGTAGAGTGTAAGAAAATTAGGTCAACTGATACACCGAGCGCTATAGGGCGGCTCTTCCGTGGATCATAAAACTGTTTATAACTGAAAAATGAAGCCTCGCCAAATATAGATGTTGCTGCGACCCGGAGCAGGTAATCTCAAAGCGTCATAAACTGGGATTCTTGGAGAGCTACACATCAAGTGCAGCCAAATCTGCTGTTCGAAACATTATTTATTGTCTCGAGGAACCTATAGCCGGCAATCCCGAAAATAATGTGCGCGAAACTTCTGCTGCGGTACACGCTTTTCCTCTGCGCAATCGATTTCGCGCTTTTTACAACACGAGAAATAAACAATTTGCTTTAACCCTCGGCTGGAGCGCGAGATGGATGCTTTTTCTTACGTATCGATTTTTGTTACTAATGTTTTAACCCCTTGTTCCACCATTAATTACAATATCATTTCGTCCAAGGCTCTGAATACGTGTTGTGCGATGGAATGTAAAATAATTCATATTGCTTTAAAATAAATTATTCTGATTTTGCGGAATTTTTCTAAATAAATGTGTGACAATTATAACGCGCAGGCATAAATTTTGTTGTAACCATAAAAGTTTAACTGTGCTACTTGTATGCATCGATGATATTCATCGTATCACACCTACATACATCCAACTAACTCCAGGATATTAATTTACCAACGACCATTGGCGTACGGTGAGAACAGTATCGATCAAGCATCCCGGTCGTGGTCCTTGCCATGTGTATATGAACTTTTTCGCTATTATAATGAGCAGAATCAATCTTCCAATAATATTCCACATTTTCATACATAACGTACCGGGCATTGAACATTACAATCGTGCTGATGTATTCGATCAGGCATCTATAGGAAAACGATAAACGGGAAATGTGTTAAGCCAAGGCAATAACCATTATTTTTTAAAAACGTAATAATAAATACCGGAAAGTAGCCGAATTTAGACCAATATTTAAAGGCAGAGCAAATATTTCTTTTTGCCAAGATACATAACTAACAATAAGTCAGACTTAAAGTGAAATATAGTCAATTAAAATCATCAGCCATGATACATGGTTGTTTAATCTAGAGATCCAAATTAGGTTACTCTCGTCTAGATAATAGCTAAAAAGCGCAACTTGAAATAATTATGTTTAATAAATAGCGAGGCGTATACATTTTTTATAATTACAAAGAGAGAAATGTATACATTTGTATGACAGCACTTTAATAAAAATGGTACTTTAAAATACTTTTAGGACATACAGTGTCGAGCCACGTTTTGTTTAATGAAAATATTGTATAACAACGAGGCAGAATGAAAAGTAGATATTAAAATTGATACGAATCAGAATAGTATCTAATAAAACAGTATTAGTAGATAGTAACACATATTTCAATGTATATACATAGATAAAGAACAAATTTCATTATTCAAATAGGACAAATGATTCAAATCAAAATACATGTTAAGTTGAATACAAAGAGATGTATCATGAAAGAAAATTTTATAAAATTTAGCAAAGTATTAAATACAAAGTTGAATACAAGGAGGCGTATCATGAAAGAAAATTTTATAAAATTTAGCAAAGTATTAAATACAAAGTTGAATACAAGGAGGCGTATCATGAAAGAAAATTTTATAAAATTTAGCAAAGTAGTAAATACAAAGAGGTGTATCATGAAAGAAAATTTTATAAAATTTAGCAAAGCATTAAAATTTTTTTATAGGATTACGCATGATCTAAATAATTTTTTTCTACTTACGCGAGCGTCTGCAACGTTGTTTCTTCGAAGATTTACATATTCTATCTAGATGTAACTATACAGGCTATTACAAAATGAAACCCCTGATAACGAACGTCTTATTTCCAAAAAGATGCACGACTTAAGAGCAGCGTTTCCACTATTTCATGCAATTCCCACAGTATTCTCTTCGGAATTTTTTCGTAGAACAGCACACCAGGAAGAAACGGATCGAGTAGTGCCTATCCCAAGCGAGTTTAGGCGAGACGTGTTGACGTCACCGTTACAATACAAATGTAGTTAAACGTGGTCGTCCTTTAGCCAGGATATCCATGCGTAATACAGCTGCGTGGCCGGTTGAACGTTAGCAGTTACATCGTGTTTCACTAACACCCTATTCATTACCCTGCTCACTCCATCGACCTCGGGTACACGAGTCCGGTCTGCATTTCAGTCTGCTCGCATTAAAGCTCTAAATACCGTGCGACGAGCGCAAACGGCTGCCGTGTCAGGATGGCCCCCTATCTACTTCCTACCGCCTCTTGATCTCACTCGGTCTTTCCACGTTTATATCTCCATGCCCATCTGCTTTTACCGCCCCGGCCAAGGCATTTCTCTGCATATGCGGCTACCGGGGGCGGCTGTCCAGTATTAAAATCCGAAAGTACTCAACCGAATCCAGAATCCGCCAAGTCCGCGACCAATGTTACGAGCACGGCTAAAAGCCACGTTTCGCCTTTTTCCCTACCCTCGATACCCAAACCCGAACTCATTCTTCATGCGGACCGATCGAGGGTTGTAACGTCCTCTATTGATTCAATTTACCGCCGTGACAAAATGTATTAGCTTGTCCTAAAAGTTTCTTCCGCAATGTGCACGGTCAAAAGTCCCATTTATATTTACAATAAATGTTAGATATTAATTGTTGAATCTAGTTGAACAATTGATTCGAAATTTTCAGAAAATCTTCAGCACACACCCTGTTATCGTAGAAAATCAAATTTTTTATATCCGTCAGTTTGTAAACATTCGAGATAATTTATTGTCTCTTTTTTTGGTTCGAACCATTTCACGTTTCTTCCACGGAACAGGTAATTTTCCGTTTACGGAATTTTCAAGGTAGCCGGATAGATAGGCAAAGTGTTAATGGTGGATCGAGCTCGGTTTCCGCGTGATCCTTGAAATTCTTGGTACCCGCGAGCGCAGCTAACTTAGCATGGTTACCAATCGATGCCCCCTATCCGTGGCAGTGCAATCTGCCCGGTATAATTGATTTTAATCAGTGGATCAGCCTCGGATTAATTCATCGATCGAAGCCGGCTAATATTATTAGATGACCATCACAGTACCGGCCGCGAATTTTGCATTATGCCGCAGTGGCCGGAATGTATACGTTAACGGATTTGCGTTCGAGTCATATTCGGGTCCGATTGTACAAATCCGGTCATCGTCCGCTTATGGGCCGCTGGAAAGATCAAAAGGATACTCGGCATACGGTCGAAAATCAAACCGGGTATTCGGAATCTAAATTGTGTAAGCACGTTCATTACCCGCGTCTTTTCAACCTAACCCAGACCTGATGTTGCGAATCGCGTATATGTATATACTCGAGGCCACACGCAAATTAATTTTCGGCAACTGTTTCGAGAGCGCCACCGCTGGCTAATGGCCGACCCGATACGCGCAAATCCATCAATGCGCCCGGGAACTTTGATTTACATGAACCGAATGTCTCTTCGCGCGATAGACGACGATAAGCGACGCTCGAGAATGTTTCGCGATTCAATGTTCGATCTGGGTTGGCCTGGATGTTTGCGACCGGTGAGGAATGCCTGTCGAAGATTATAATGAATGCTTCGGCCGTACAGAAGCACCGAAGGAGGGCTGCCTAATTTGAAACAGCGTTAAGCTATGCCCACACTGGAGATCGAGAAACTTTTTGTCGCCTCTTCTTCTTTTACCGAGTAAAATTTTTTACCAAATATCTTTTCTTCGGGAAAAATAATGCGGAGCTACGTGCAAAATAAAATAAATCAGAAATAAACATTTGTTTCTTCTTTTAATTATCGAATAAACTGAAACCAATACGCGTTGATGTCTTTAAATATTTTTAAATCTTTTACCAAATATCTTTTATTCGGTTAAAATACAACGGAGCTTCGTGCAAAATAAAAGAAATCAGAAGTAAACATTTGTTTCTTCTTTTAATTATCGATTTAAACTGAAACCAATACGCGTTGATGTCTTTAAATATTTTTAAATC
>CM052202.1:8626507-8652110 GCA_028455805.1 Lasioglossum figueresi
TTAATTTATACCACTGAACTTATTTTAAAAACGTGTTTGTGGTTCAAGTTCCACTGCGGACAGATACAGAAACATTTTAGTTTGAATGGAGCTTGTATGAAATATTTGAACAAGAAATCCGAAGTGACTGACTGTAGAATCGTGTCAAGCTTAATTCCAAGATGCATGTTTGATCGCTGCATCATCGCGCAGCAAGGATGACGGTTTTAGTCAAAACCCGGGACAAGATATTTACACTACTTATTTTAAAAACATGTTCGTGGTTCAAAGTTCCACTGCGAACAGGTACAGAAATCTTATAGTCTGAATGGAACTTGTACGATATAATAACTATTTGAACAATAAATTCGAAGTCAATGACTGTAGAATCAGTAGCATATATATGGTTGTGTCTTGCCTAATTCCTAGATGCATGTTTGATCGCCGCATCATCGTGCAGCAAGGATAACGTGGCTCGGGCATCTCGTTTCGCAACAAGTACGCAACGAGGAGCGATAAATCGCGTTCCATTCTGCATGCAGAGGGTTCGCGATATTTATTGCGATGCGCGCGTCGGCCCTGGTGCACAATTCCAACGAGAACAGGACGATACGCAACGACGTAGTCTAATTTTCCTGAACGAAAAGTAGCTTCTCTCGCCCTTCGGGGGCCGAGTTAACGGTGTCGGAACTCTTTATCGCTTTCCGGCTCCTCACGGCCTCGTTAAACTTTATAAACGATAGAAATATCAGGCTTCGCGGCGATTACCAAGCCCTCTCCCCCCCAACCCCGTAATCTGTTACGATATTTTAAACCGCCTTATATACCGATACACGTGCGTTAAAGTCGGAAATTATGGACTGCACACGCTCTCCCACGCAGTCTTCGTGTTACCTACACCCGAAGTCGGCAAGTTAGCTCGTTGCATACGTTAGGGGAAGTTTAAGTTACCGATCTAATACTTTCCCGTGAAATGTGGACCGTGCAGATACATTCCTGCGCTTGTTCCCCGACCCTGGTGAATAAAGAAGACATCGTATTACAGGGCTCGGTAATTCCATAGTCCTCGTGCAAGCACACAAGTCACCGTGACGCAAGTCATCGTCGAGGATCGTCTAAACTCTTTATCGTCGCTGCACCCGATGTTGACCTTTTTCTCTCCTCGCCAATGAGGAAACAATCAAACAAGATCGATAGTAACTAAGATAATTAGGCTGCGGATTTTATGCAATTATAGCCAAAATAATTTGATGAACTTCGACTAATGTGGATTACTTATTGTATTGCTCACGTCATATTGCAGTTCAGTAAAAAACTACTGTATACGAATTTTCGTGTACGTTCTACCCTTGAAAGTCGCATAGAGTTGTAATTCCCAGGTACACTGTCCCGATCCACGTTGGATTGCGACTACCGTCGAACTAACTGTTCAGCTCGTAGCGTTACGACCGCTATTTATGTTTTGTGTTTATCCTTTGTAGGTAAACGGAAAGTACAATTCGCTGGCGTATATGGTACATTCGTCGAACCGGTTATTTCTGCAGTGAGTGATAACTTTTCCCCAGGCTTTTCAATGGTCTTTCATCCAAATAAAATATTCACTCACTTTGCCCATTCGAGCAGAGGCAAATATTGTTGTTTCGTTGCTGTTGCATTCGTTTAAAGATGATATTATTGTGTTCTGTATCTGTGCTCTCTTAAAATACTGTTTTCTTCTTCCAGCGTACAATTACTTTTACTTCGATGGTCCACTAGAATACTTTGGAACATTTAGAATACTTTAGAATACTAGAATATTTTATTTTGCACGACGATGCGGAGTCTAATGACAATTTCATTTTGAATCATATCTATTTCTTACACTTTCAGTGTGTATTTCAAAATCGGCTTTCGAAATATATAACTCAGCAATTCCAAGGAAAAGGTACACAACAAAATTGATGATTTAATCGGTGAACGTTTCAGCAGAATGTTGTGTCATCTCAACTGTTGCACCGGTGCGAAAGTAACCTCAAGTTTACAATTCTGTCACGAGCTCCGTCTTTCTTCTTTCCATTTGCAACGTGATCAATGGTTATCTTTCATTCCTTCTGCATAATTGAAATTCCAATCCTTTCTGGAGGCCGGGGCCGTTTTGCTTCATTTGCATTTCCATAAAGCGTCCGGTTCGATCTTGCCAGAGACGATCGATCAGGAATTGCTCGAAGAAATGGAATCAATTAAATTCAAACGCAATAAAATTCGATTAGATTGATCGTAAAGAACGAGTCCTTGCCTAATCCGACTTTACGGGCGTCTTTATGCTATGCGTGTTGGATAATTAAGTTCCATTCGTACGCGTGCATGTGCTCGAGAACCCGTCGTCCGTCGATCGTATGTGAGTATCGATCTCTCTCTCTCTCTCTTCCTCCCACCTCTCTCTCGGCACCGGGGGCTTTCACAGCGAAATCACTTAATTGAGGCATATTAAATTTTGCGCGACGGCTAAACACGCCTCGGAAAAACTCGGTTCAATTTGTATGTAGATTTCACCGTAAACGAGCTCGTTTATAGTACAAAATTCCAGGTTGTAGAATATAATCATCCCTATTGGAATATATACGGGACCGCATCCGTTTTTAGATGCGGCCATATTTCAATTCTGTTTCGCGTTATTCGCGTACGACAGGCTTTATAAAAAAAGGTAACCTCAACTAGACACTGGAAGTTTCGTCCACGAGTGATCCTCATACTGATGATCGTTATGCAAACTAAACTATAAGTTACGGCTCTTTTTTAAAATAAAAATAGGATAAAATGATACAGGAAGAAATCATATGTCATAGTACGTTCAAACTTCCTACGATCTTATTTTTTATGTGGATGCACCGATGCACCCGCCAGATGCAATTGCACTTTATTCTTTAATGCAACCCAATTTTGTTTGTTAAACCAATCGGTCCGTTTTATTATCCTACGTATAAAAATAGTAATTCATATCAAGAGTTTGGATACTTCTTGTAATAAAGTACGTTTCTGACAAAAAATTAATAATATTTGTCATGAATTAATTCAAGGGGGTACCTTGTTTGTTGATGGTGAGTGTAAAATAAAGACGAATTATTCAGTTTAAAATGGTGATTCACTTCGGAGTGGCTTCTAAAAATTGATGGCAACGGTACGTAATATATTTGCGTTTCATAAGATAACGGCTGGTTTTCAGTTAACCAGAGTATTTTATGCACGGAAGAACTAACATATTGTTCTACCGTCAAATGACGAACAGAGCGCAATTAGGTGCGCGCTCCAGTTTCGACGTGCCATTAAACACCTCCCGACTCGAGAAGCAATATTATCGTAAACTACAACCCTTGCGAAACACCCTTAGGCTACGACTTGCATGCGATCTTTAACTCTTAGAAGATCGGGACTTGTGTGACAGACAAGCGTGCGAAGTATTTATTTGTATACGTAAACATTGCAGAAATTCCTAACTGAAAGTACAATACATCTATGCACAGTGAACCACGAAAGTATTTGAACGCAATTTAAACCAGTATAACTTTTTTATGATCGGACCAAGCGACCTGACCTTTTTTGAGCAATTAGAAGAATCGATGTAACAAATGACATGCAAGAAAGATTTTGAAAAATTTGCAATTGCTAAGAATTACATGAGGAAGTAAAAGTGGCACCATTTATAACTTTTTTATTAGAGCCAGTAATGAAAATTTAAAATATACGTTTCGTGGATGTACGTTAGTTATGCGCATGCTGAAAATTTCATCGAAATCGGTTCACGCAGGAAAAAACGACACGCATCGAAAGATGTAAGAATCTGTGGATTTTCAACAGAAACTGACCAAAAGTCGCGAAAAACTATGATTTTCTCCACATTTAACCACTCGTAGCTCTTGGGTATGTTTATCGATTTCGATGAAGTTTTCAGCACGTGTATAATTAACGTAAATCTACAAAGCATATATTTTAAATTTCCAATAAGGGCCCAAATAAATAAGTTTAAAAAAATGCTTATTTTATTTTTGCATGCAACCTTGCAAATTGTAATTTTTGGAAAATCTTTCTTGCAGGTCATTTAGTAAACCAATGCTTCGAATTGCTTACAAAACATCAGGTCGTTTGGTACAATTATGAACAAGTTATACGGTTTTAAAGTGCGTTCAAATACTTTCGTGGTTCACTGTACATATATCAACACACATTTTGCTCGTAATAAATGAGGAACAGTGGGACAGATTAGTCGGGAGCTGGCGACTAGGGATGGGATCAAGTACCTCGTAAACAGGTTCGAACTTTGATTGATTGAATTCGAACTCTCTATAAGTACTTCGAAAAACAGAAAAAGCACTCCTAAGTATACTCGAATCTATGCCAGACAGTTTCGAACCATTTACAAGTACTTCGGTAAACGGAAATCATACTTGCAAGTATATTCGAATCTTGGTCGAACAGATTCAAAACATTTATGAATACCTTCAATTCAGTTCTGATTTCCAAGATTTGAGTACTACTTGTGAAAGATTCGATTCCTTTCAACATCGAAGTACTTATAAGAATCTTTTCGAAACTTGTAAGTACTCATTCCGAGGTTCGATATCACTGTGTATACAATGAATACTTTTCAAATTCAGAGTGTTTCGTCTAAAACAGGACCAGAAAATATGAAGGAACGAATAATTGCTGCATGTGCTGATATGAAACCTGGAATCATCGAAAGAGCTGTACAATCTGTCGTTTTTTGCCTCACGAAATGTATCACAACGGAAGGACATCGTTTCGAATATTTATTGCAGTAATAAACGTGATTATTTACAAGTTCAAGTTCATGGTCGAATTTCTGTTACCGTTGAAATTTGAAATGTCGCTGGAAGTAAGTTCTGCATTAATTAGTAAATTTTAGAGTTCACGGTCATTCCAAGATCGTGCTATTAAACATGGATGAATGCACAATAATGTTTGCTATAACATACAACAACAAAAAATGTGTGTATATATGTAAAAAGAAAACATGAGTGACCTTGAAAAAACTATTAAAAAATTACAATTTATTTAAAACGATTCTTCCATCTGATTTGTCTTTTGAAACCATTTAGATTACGTTAGAAACATTTTTTGTATTTTCAGAGATAGAGGAGATATTTAGGTGTCCTGTTTTAGACAAAACACCCTGTATAATCATTGAAACATTATTGCTTTTAAGTAGTAATCGAAACCCATGAAATGAAACTTGGTTATTGAAATTGACTCGGATTCGTGAGTACATATTGAACTTGATCCCATCCCTACTGGCGACTACGATCGACTGCGGTCGATCTGTTCGGGTTTCTTCGGCTGACGTCGGAAAGGTGGCAGACTCTTTGGGACTTCCGTTTATCTGAATTTATTGTTTATTATTGAAGGTTACGTTAAGCCGTCTCAAATTATTCCAACGTTTCTTGCATGTAAATTCGCACAGATAATTATGCAACGTATATAGATGCAAATTGAACTTCCATTTGACAATTATCTCGAATTCAACTGAAATTGCCATGTGACAAATTATGGGTCGACCCCGTTCCTAATAATAAAATAATGTTTCCATAGCAACGCTTATTGGTACCACTGCATGGTAGACACTTTTCTGCCAGTGATGTTTAAAATTATAGTATTCATGCACTATGCAATAGTTAGAAAAACGCGATGATGTGCGCGATGCGATTTTAGCGAAACTGCGGTCGATCCACGTCGACCCGCATGAATCTCGTGATTCTTTATTTCATACCGGCTGATGTTTTTGGGAAGTGAAACGGGTCGAGCCCCGAAATGTCTCGTTAGTGTCTAATTACTGTTAACTGAGCGACAACCGGGGCCAGACGGCGTGGTTTCATCGCTGCAACCGGTAACTCACCACTTTATTCTGGCGACAATTACGGCACATCGATGCAGTATCGTGTAACGTTGTAACTGCTAGATCAGCAGTTACGATAAGCCAAGAATTATGTTGTCGGTGTTGGTGAGTGGGATACGGCGTTAAGTACACGAGCAAGTGCTCTCACTAGTGGCTTAAGACAATGTAGTTAAATGGATCTTGCTGTTACGAACGCCTACGAGAGGAATTCATACTTGCGAACTTCGCCCGGCGCGGCGAGACGTTCTTGAGATTCGAGATATGACTCTCAGGTTCGCATTTAAATACAATGCCGTGGCGATCAGCCGCGTAATTGCTTCAATTCGTAATGATTCTCGTCGCGTTCTTCGCCGATCGCGGTTACAACCTTCGCCGTAGATTGAACCGTAAACTTTCTAGAATTTTAATACACGTTGGATCCAAAAAAGTATTTGAACTATGATAATTCTCCACGAAAGTGTAGCTTGTAACATCGACTACATTTTCATTTAAAATTTTATTCAAAATCGCGCGGATTTATTAATAACGCTGAGGTAAATGTTGAAACCAAAGTGGATAACGGACGAAACGTGTCTTATCAGATGAACCGCCATTACCGAAACAGCACCAATCCGTTAAAATTCCGGCGAATCGGGCGCGATATATCACTGGCGAAAATTCCTCGGAATTTTGTATTTTCTGAAATTTTTTTATTCCGTGACGTGATTCATAACGGACGTCAATTTTGTCGGGGGAGACAGTACTTATTGTTTTTACCTCCGATTTTTCCGCTGAAAAAAACCGAGTCACGTCCGATGCTCAAACGGAATTTGCATATTTACTGGGCCAAGTCGGGCTCGATGGAAATTTCTGTTAAATTTTTTCCAATCACCTCCCTCCTAAAAGCGAACGTGTTCTGTTAATCCGGAAAGACTGGCCGTTCGAAAATGGTCGCGGGCCACGTGGAGTAGCTTATGGCGTGCCCGGCAGCAGTTTATTTAAATCATCTGCGCGGTTTTTTGTTTACCATGCATCCTCTGAACATGAATTCGTATCATAAACTGACGCCCGTCCCACGAATCAACGAGTGACATTTCAACCGATGTCGCTTGCAGCATCAAACCATGAGAATAAAGAATAACAAAACGTTCCCGGTACCAGCCGGCATAGATTTATCACATCAGGTGTTCTAAAACGATGTTTCTTTCATGAGGACAAGAAAAATAGAGAATTTCATTTCCGGTTCGGTAACTCTGGTTGTCCTGCACACGACCACTGTAAAAACCATTTGTGTTTTCGACTCCGGCCACAAAAAATCACATTTTACCATTCCCAAACAACGGATCACACGGAACTGCGTTTTTCAGCGCTTCGTCCTCTCGACAGTCGCAAAAATTAGACACTAATAAAACAATCTACCGAATCAAAGAAAAACTGGAAAATATCAATCGATATTATTCTAGTAAAAAGTAATAATATTTTTATTTTACTTTTGCATCGTAGATTACGAAAACTGAGAACAACGGAAATCTTCAAAAAATATGAATTTAACTACGGATTCATAGTCGAATACTTCGCGAACGAATCATTAGAAGATCTTTAAGTGTTAAATAATGAATTAGCAAGGAAAGTTCCACTCTTATACTAATTTGAACGAATTACGATTCCTCAAAGCTATCAAGGACCCATCGAATGTTTATTAATTCGTATTCGCGTTTGCCTAAACCGCGGGATCAGTGCTGCAATCCCGGGCATAGTTTAAAGCATTCTAATTAAACGATATTAATTAGCGCTTCATTTGCCGAGTTTACGCTCGGAAATGATAAGCCGGTTTAGTTCAATCTGTTCGTGCGAAGCAGGTGTTATAAGAGCGATCCATCGCAGGCTGCGAAGGACGTAAGGCTTTAGAGGAGTAGTTAAATGCAACGGGCATGTGTGTCAGCTACTCTATGCGACATAATCTTTACAGCTGCCATAAACTCCGTTTTTCATATCGTTCACAAGCTCCTTGCTTATTCCTCTTTCCGTTTCCCTCGGTGCGGCGCGAGACACGCGTCGAGGTGACTAAATAATTTTACCCCTTGGGCGACACAGCCGCAGGATAAGTCCACCCCAAGTGAATTCTGCATTTTAAAATGACTTGTTTAGCTATCCGAAAGGGTAGATATACAACGGTTTGATTTATTTCCACCTTAACGTTCTATTTCACCCCTCGTGATCGCTGCGACTTCGCACGAACACGCCTAACCTCTAAAATTTAATGCTTCGTCAAGATTTTTCCGATTTTCTGTCGCCGTTCACGTATTTTCACGATCGCAACATGGTAAACATTATATAAAGAAATATTTTACAAATTTTTATTTTGTTTTGCTTAGATCACTTTCAGCTTAACGCTAGGTTTACGGGACCCGTCAAAATGACAGGTTCTAATATCCTTAATTTGCGATTATTAAGATTGTAAAGATGCTTCCCTGAGGAATTTTTTACCAAATTTCATTCTTGGGGTATATACTATCGGAAAAATGGCAAAAAATTTGGATATACACGTTCTTGTTATGTTTATAAATTAATGTGAAATAGTTATCTTCAGACCTCCGTAAACGTAGCGTTAAAGAGATAATAAACGTTACACGTGCCAGCACCCCTGAAGAGGTTAAATAATTTTTACAATTTCGAAGCAGCTGTTCCTATCGACCAAAGGGAAAAACATTTTTATTTTTGATATTAGGGTCAGTTTGAAAAATTTTGAATTTAGTTGAGAAAAATGAAGAAGGTTGGTGCGACACTGGCCTACTCGATTAAGTAAAACGCAGTACTTGGTAATAGCGATCGAAAAAAGAAACGATGGAGCAGAGCAATGGCTGGCCAGCGAAAAGAGTCGTCGAAATGCAAATAATTTCCGCGAATCGCGGAGTGTCCTCTCGAAATCAGAACGCTCGTGGCGTGGTTGGTGCCCGCTGCGCGTTTAACGAGTGCTGTAAAACGATAGGATGTTAAATCGCCGGCCATGTAGGGCACACACACCGGATTCTGCGAGTGTGGGCGGAGGAAGAGTTGGGATGCGAAGCAACGGTGTTGTATTGTTGCATAAATGGCCGGTATATTCGAGCGACGAGGGGTCAGCTTATTCACGCTACCTGAGTTATCACACACCGGGGATTGCAGTGATTCTCACTGTTCAATATCGTAGTCTTATCCAACGATGATGGCTCGCCTGTCGAGGGGACACCGTATAACAACCCCTGCTTCTCTCCCGAGGACTCTTAACATAGTAATGCCCGGTCGCTGGCCAAGTCCAGATGCGTTCATTTCCTCTGTCGATCCCCTGTTTTTTTAATTCGCCAGTAGAAAGCTTTGTTCGTTGCCTTTTGCATATAGAGCGTCTATTAAAAACCCGGATGCGATCCTACATGCGGAAACTCCTCGGAAAATCTCCTGAATCTCCATGATCTCCCCCGCGGAAAATCTTCTGAAATTCTTGCTGACCGATTAGCAAAAATAATTCAGAGGTCCGTGTCAATTTTTATCAATATGTCTAAAATGATTGCAGTTATAGCTCGTATATCTAACATTAATAGTCGCAGAAGCAATTCCTGTATGAAGAAATTCCTCGAGAAATAAACGAAGAATGTATACACAATTAAATCAGTTTATTATTTGAACCGCAATTACGATCGTAATAATATCAATTTGTTTATCTTCGATATAGGAATATACATTTGTATATGTACGAACAAATTGATAACTTGTTTTCGTACAAAATTTGTTAAATAAACAAGTTGTTTACGAGACCGATAGTTTTGTCTATAATTCCAGTAATTAATGCCTGCTCGTAGTTCGAAAATGAAATCATACAGAGTCCACGTTCCCAGGGCTAAAAGCTTTGTTGTTATTCACGAACGGTTAACGCATCTAGCAAAGGAAATGTAATTCGAACATATGCAGGTGGCAGTCCAATGTCACAATGTAACCTGACAAATAATCTCTTCGGAAAATCTGACTACCGTTTCTACTATTATTCTATCCTATTTACAATTAATTAATTGAAATTGGCCCAAGATATTTAATCCCTCGATTAAATCGACTCGAACGTGACAATATTAGCGGAAGTAACCAAGGCGTGAAAAGCCATACAATTTCGATCAGATGTCTGATACTGTGCTGAGGCACTATGGAAACTATTTATGTCACGTCCCAACTTTACGCTATTAACCTCATTAACTTCAAACCACTAATGTAGTTTATTATTAAGCTATTACACGAACAATTATTAAACGTTATTATGCATGTTACATGCGTTGATTTAATTCGCTTTTCCCACCGGTGAAGATCTATTATCTCTCACTGCGAAATTGTTTGCAGTTGATCCGTTGACATTTGTTATTCCAATTTAGAATTTCTATGCTTTATTCGTTCTGCATCTCAAAAACTCGTGGATTTTGAAAACATCAAAATGATGAAATATGTATAGATTTTTGCTTACTCATTGTATTTCCCAGAGCATAAAAACATAAATGAATTTTTAAAACATAACTTTAAAATATAATTTAAAATATCGATTTTTTTCATGGATTCCATGATTTCAACAACGAATTGTATGAGATTGATGATAAAATGAGCGAAGTGAACAGAGCGTCGTATAAAATGAATAAAACTAATTTCGCATCGACGCGACAGTGCCAACGGAATTCTTTTTATAACAAACGCGCTCTATCGAAGCTATCGAAAACTTGTATCGAAAATTGACCTAGTATTTTTTCGGCATAGCAATCCGACAGAAACGTGCTCGTAAGAAGCGGGTGGCAACACGAACTTCTGGTTGTCACGTGGTGGCGCCGTTCTCAAAGTGTATACTGCCCATAAAAGTCATTTCGCAAACGTGTGCTTGGCGCGCACGCACGCACGAAACTATTCGACACGTCTACGCTGCAGCACACCGTCGCTGCACAGAGAGGAGGCCGCGTGGTTGCATTAACTTGATTAAAACGCATATTCTTCCATCAACGGAACGCCGATGGACGCACGTGAAAATAATCCTTAAAGCCCGAGGTCCGCGGCGCGTATCACGGATTCCTTTTCTCTTTTTTTGTTTTTCTTCTTTGTGCCTCGCATCGCGCGAACTTCCTTTGTAATGGTCGCGAATAAAAATTTCACGAGAGTCTGATTGTTTCCAGCGTCCGGCCTGGCTCGCTGATGGCAAAAAATAACAATTTCCATGTCCTTTCGTCATCGTAATTAGCTGCGACCGCCGCAGCGTCCAATCTGCGATTGCTTTCTTTGCGCTCGCGTAATCACACACGCCGCGCGCTCGTTATAAACAGCAATGCGCTAATTGCGCGTGCCGCGTTATCACGTCGCGAAGAGATTCGTGACTTACCTACTGGCTGCTCAATGCTCCACTATAATCAACATTTTCCACATTTTATAATCAGCGGAGACACTTTATGCCGACGGAAAAATTTCTGCGACGATATTCCTTCTTTCAACCGTTTTGATTAATTGGAAATAATGTGGGCTTATTCTTCAATCGTTCACAAGTTATAATCATTAACATAATGTTTTCAACATATGTTAAGTATATTGTGAACCTTAATACGGACAAAGAATATTTCTGTTTCAATGTTTTTCGTTTTATAATTATCATCAGCTTCAAAATTTCATATACTTCTATCAAATCCATAATGTTTAGAAAAATCTAAGTTCAGGCGACTGCGAATCTTTTTTTAAACGTTCACTCTTTTATTGGTTGAATTTAGACATTCCAGAAAGGTGACGGACAAATGCAATTTTTTTATTAAGAAATTTTTTCATCAGCTTAAAAATTTCATATACATCTATCAAATCCATAATGTTTAGAAAAATCTAGGTTCTGACCACTGCGAATCATTTTTTAAGCGTTCACTCTTTTATTAGTTGAATTTAGACACTCCAGAAAGGTGACGGAAAAATGCCATTTTTTTATCAAGAAATTTCTTCATCAGCTTAAAAATTTCATATACATCTGTCAAATCGATAATGTTTAGAAAAATCTAGGTTCTGACCACTTCGAATCTTTTTTTAAACGTTCACTCTTTTATTAGTTGAATTTAGACATTTCAGAAATGTGACGGACAAATGCAATTTTTTTATCAACAAATTTTTTCACCATCTTCAAAATTTCATATACATCTATCGAATCCATAATGTTTAGTAAAATCTAAGTTCTGGCCACTGCGAATCTTTTTTTAAACGTTCACTCTTTTATTGGTTGAATTTAGACATTCCAGAAATGTGACGGACAAATGCAATTTTTTTATTAAGAAATTTTTTCATCAGCTTCAAAATTTCATATACATCTATCAAATCCATAATGTTTAGAAAAATCTATGTTCTGGCCACTGCGAATCTTTTTTTAAACGTTCACTCTTTTATTGGTTGAATTTAGACATTCCAGAAATGTGACGGATAAATGCAATTTTTTATCAAGAAATTTTTTCATCAGCTTCAAAACTTTTATATACATCTATCAAATCCATAATGTTTAGAAAAATCTAGGTTCTGACCACTGCGAATCATTTTTTAAGCGTCCACTATTTTATTAGTTGAATTTAGACATTCCAGAAATGTGACGGATTAAATGCAATCTTTTTATCAAGAAATTGATCAAGAATCATGATTCGTATTATACAGTCGAGATGAGAACATCCAAGTGTTTCTAAAATGTGTGGTCTGTGGAAATCAGGTCTTGCCATTTTGTTGTACGTACGAGTGTGCATTTTATTATGCAAAAGTTCTCCAGAAACTTCGCTCAGCTCCATATTCATACCCGGCATTTTTCTAGGTTGTATTCACGTGTGTGGCTCGATTTAACTTTCTCCATGACATTTTCTGTTTCTAATGTTTTCTTTAAGATCCCGTGTAAGCCTCGCTCACCGCTGTGTGTATATACGTTTGCTTAGCAGACCTTCACGAACCCCTGACACTTTCACTCTTTATTGCTTTACCACTTTCTCCAGAGTTTCCCCACGTATTCTTGCTTTCGTCTTCTGTGTCAGCTATTTTGCTTTATTCCATTTTCTCTCGTTTTACCCTCTTTCTTGCTTCACTAGGATTTGCGACCGAGTTAGTAATAATTCAACTGTACAAATACCGTTGGAGATACGAGTACAGTAGATTCTCGTATCGTATCGTCCAATGATTCTTCAAAAAGACTGAAACGGACTATAAATATCTCAGTCTGTTTAACCTTGTCTCCGTGTACCACATACATTTTTGGATCAAACGAAAAGATTTCTCTGCATAAGAAGTTATGAAACTTTAATGATTTTTAACACGTTCCGTGCCGAGCTGTGTTTGCTTGATTTTTCATTCAGACCATTTGCTTTCTTCTGTACTGCATTTTTTATAATACCTCATTCTTTTGGTCGGAATATTCTACAGTCTTAAGATGCCTCTACTTGACTTTACAACAAATTTATAAAAAATTCTTTGTTTTTCAATTAGAATACCAATTTATTAAAAGATAAGTATGGAATACTTCAAAAATTTGAAACGTATTACATGTAACATTCTAAGAAAATTTTTAAAAATTTTCCATTCGCCAACGTTCTATTTCCGTTTTTGTCAGTCTGGAGTGCATTTGCACCCCATACACGGAGAGAAGGTTAAACTAATTTTATAATGGCACATAAAAGACGTATTTTTTCTATTTGATAACATTTTTTTCTTAAGTTGTAACGAACAGATATTTTATAAAAGGATAATCTCAGTCAGAAAAATTACTAAAGGAATCTAATCTTTTTAATATATTTAATGACAGATGAAGTAAATCCTGAAATGCATGGAATATAAATGAAGAGGATATTCCGTGCAACAATATGGCTTGCTAGGATCACACTCGAGTTGAAACAAGCTCTGTGATTCCGTGCTCGCGCGGCTCGAATCATCGCTCGTCAGATCTAAAATTGAGTTGTTCGAAAGCGTCGTTGTCATCCAACATCCTTCGCCGCAGGTCCAATCTCGCATTACCGAGGGAGCGGTTCAGCCGACGGAAAATCACGGACGTTTAATCGAACGGCCTGGGTCGAGCCAACACACGTGCGAGTTCAAAAAGTGGGCCAGCAGCGCGAGCGTAAACGAAATTTTCCGCAATACTTTCCGTGTAACAGCCGCGCGACGCAACCCGATTCCGACTAACAGATTCAATCAAACTGTCATGATCACGGGCCATCGCATTACTGTCGAACCTAACATCTTAGTAGATCACAGAAGAATTTCGTTCAGACTCTTATTTATAACATTTCGTAATGAAATTCTGAATCAAGTAAGTTTACGTGTTATTTAAATTTTAATCCTCGTCTTTCTCTCTGTGTCATATTGACACAGTGATAAAAAAAATCGATAAAACGACAAGGTAAACAATCGGCTTCGAGGAGTCAACAATGTTCAGGGCGTCGAGAAATTATGTGTATTAACATCAGGATCGGCGAAGATCTGTTAAAAAAGATTTCTGAAAAATTGTCAAACTTTCTTTTACCATTGTATCATGTTCTACTCGTCGAGAGGAATAAACTCCTCGACGGAACCACCAGTCAAAAACGACCGTTCTGTTGAAAATTGATGTTAACTCTCATCCATTCCTCGACACGAGGGATCTCGAGAAATAACTGTTTACCGAACAGTTGTTTTTTCATTCAAATTGATGACTTAACAGTTACATCTTAGGTTTTTCGGTTATGTGTCTCGCATAAAAAAAAATGAAAATCACAAAATTTCGGACACAAGTAAAGGGAGTAGACTCGATGAGTTGTGTGGTACACTCGCACACCGCTAGACGCATGTACGTACACGAGAATTGCAAGGGTCCGGGATATGGAAAATAGCGTCTCGCTAATGCATATTGGGGACCTCTCCATAGTCGCAATCGCTAGATAAAAGATGCATCTAACGGGCTCACTATCCCAGAAAGCCCAAATGAACAAAATGAAGCCCAAATGAAAGCCCAATGGAACAAATGAAAATGCAGCACTGTCGCGCCAGCATTTCTTCTCGCGGCTCCGCTAAAATCTGTCGAATAATGCGAATATCGCCTGAAAAACGCAAAATTAGGCTTTCTGGGATAGTGAGCGCGCTAGATTAATCTTTTATCTAGCGATTGCGACTATGGAGAAGTCCCCAATATGCATTAGCGGGACGCTATTTTCCATATCCCGGACCCTTGCAATTCTCGTGTACGTACATGCGTCTAGCGGTGCGTGAGTGTACCGCAAACTCATCGTTCCTACACCCTTCACCTACAAGTAACAGAACAGTATAACTTATTTCGGGAAAAGTGTGTCAAATTGACACGAGGGACGGATGAGGATTAACATCAATTTTCAAGAGAACGTTCATTTTCAACTGGCGGTTCCTTCGAGGAGTTTGTTCCTCTCGACAAGTAGAACACGATACAAACGTAAAAAAAAGTGTGACCTTGATAGAGTCGGTCAAGGTCAATATATCAGAAAACTTTTTTACCAGATGTTCGCCGATCCTGACGTTAATGCACATAATTCCTCGTCACCCTGAACATCGTGGACTGCTCGAAGCCGATCGGAATGGAACCCTGCCATTTTTCGTCGCGTTAGTAGATCCCAGATCAACGACGAAACTAGCTGGATCTAAAATTGAATCGATAAATTGGCAGCGGCGTAATCTCAAGTGGCGGATCTCGAACGACAATATCGAGCGTCGATGTTGAGAGGTAAGTGACACAAGCCTCGGGGGCGGATCCGCATATCCTCGTGTCTATTAGCCGATGTATGATGGTAGCTCGCCTCGGCTCGGCGGGGTCTGATCTCGCAGATACCCTGCCGCTTCGGAGGTTTACCGATTCCCTCGTCAACCATGCACTACCCACAAATGCCATCCGCAGTGCTTTCGCCGCACAACGCTACCACCGAGTCACCGTTACACCGGCGGGGTGTGCAGGGTTGCTGCTGGCGAGAACGCCGCGGCGCCGGGACGTGTGCGCGATGCTTGGTTTCGGTACAACCGTCGAGGACAAAGAGAATGCACAATGCACTTGTCTACCGAGCCGATCCTATTCTCTCGGTCCATCGAGCCGATCGTGTCGTCAGTTAAACGCGGCTATTTCGCGAGACCCGAGTGACACTAGACACCTACGGGGGCCCACCCTTGCTCGTTTACTATCGCGGCTATTTAACCGGCGCGCTACTCTCGTCTTTTCGATTAATCCTCCTTCTTACGCTTGATTAACGCGTACGCTGACATCCTCGCAACGGTTCTATTTTATTCGGTTCACTGCGCGGATCTGTTTAGTCGTGAATTGGTCGGTTTAGCTGTTAAGAGGACGACGTTTCGCACTGATTACGGTGCATTCGGATAATGCTGGTTTTGTGCCTTTGGGTAATTATTTGCTGGATCGTTTCCATCGTTTTCCGATAACTATGTTTTACAACAAACGCGATCCTCCAAAAAGTGAAGTACAATCCCTCACCCCTTGATCACAGGCGCAATATTAATAAATCTCTCCACGCGAAATTACACGATAATTAATGATGCTTTCAATCTCGAAATCCCACCCTTTCCTTCCCCAAGCCAAAGGAGCGAATATCATAACGCAGTGTCGCGCGTCGCAGCAAATTCAAATTAGAATCACGAAACGTCGCACGCATGTCGCGGGGCGCGCGGTTTCCGTAATTTGACTAATTATCTTGTTATATGGGCGCGTCAAATGCCCCGTATAAATAGCTATTCCGCGAGGGACAATCCAGTGGCCGTCTAAAAAGAGCGACACGAAACCGTGAACTAATGACAAGAAGCAGAGAAAAATATTTATACGGGACTATGAGAAACGGTCGTCAAGCACAGGTGGGTCGCTTCGTGTCGCAAAACGTTTACAGTATTCCCACGTAGCCGCGTTAATAAAGAAACACGACTCGCGAAATTTCCTGCTCTCTCGCGAGTCATTAAATTTAAGAGCGATGTCGGGGGAAAGAAGAAAAAAAAGAGAGAAACAGAGAGCGAGAGAGAGGGTTGGTCCACGAAGCGGAAAGCGTCGGGACAAGACGCGTACACGCTCAAACATGGAAACGGAACGAAACGGAACGGTTGGACGAGAAAAGAGTGCATCAGAAGCGAAAGTGGATGGATTAGGGGTGCAGAGGGTGCAGAGCGTCGGTGGAGAAAATGAGAGACGCGGGAAAAACAGCGTCTGTTTTGTTAATAACGATAACAGCCTCCCTTCCCCGCTCCAATAATGCATATAAACAGCAAAGGCGTGTGGCTTATGGTTTAACGGTAAACACTTTGCCGGAGATAAACGGAATACGGTAGCGAGACTCGCGGTGTAACCCCTTTGTGCCGAAAAGCCCCGTAAATACTAGTACGATTATCCCCTGGCGCGATTCATAATGCAGGAAAAACGATGCACGATTACGCAGTCTACCAGCCACGCTCAATCCGACCCTACACTACCACCTTCCAATCCGCTTATGTTCCGCGTCTTTGTCTTCCCACGACCCTTCGCAACACTGTCCCTTTCTGTTCTAGAGCGGCACACCTCGACGATGATCGTACGAAGAAAACGTTACACAGATTCTAACTCGGCTTTCGAACTAGCACCGCGCAGGAACGCGGTCTTTGGGGTGATTCCGGTGATTTCGGAGCTCGTGAAAAATTAAGGGAGTGTTGTGACCCTGAAGTATTTTGAAAAATCTGGATCCCCAACAATATGAATCGCTATTTGCGTGCATAACTACGCACAACAGTTTAAATAACTGTTGATTAGGACCTCACGCTTTAAAATTGCAATTGTTTAAATAAACATACAAACGTTTTTCTATCATTTACAGCATCTGTGCACAGCCAAATAATAATGTAATATTTTATCAGTTTTAGTATCTGCATTCTGGAGTGATCCATTTTAACTGCTTGATTATATATTTTACAAGTTCAAGCGTAAATAACTTCTTTCGCCCGTTCCATAGTATTTCAATAATGCTGTGAAGACTTTCAATAACAAGACGTTCATTATCACGTTATAAGATAAGAAGCCGCAATTTTCGAGGCTACAGCTATGCCTCAATGTGCACGCCATTGTTCATAAGTTATCTACCTATTCTTCCCTGTTTCGCTTTATTAAAAAGCGAAACGAATTCTTCGGCAGAACTGCCTTCTTCATAACAAATATTTAAAATAGTCAAGTAGAGATCAATATTAATTTGCTGAAGGTTTACGAAGCACAATTTATACGATATGAATAGAATACCTTTGAATGGGAGAGACATATTTATAAATTGCAATGTACTCGGCAATATTCTTCGGTTCTGAAAACAGTTTTATAAGAAGAACCCTCGAGTCCGTGCTGTTTCATAGAATCGCACGGTTATGAGGAAGCTCAAACGATATCTGAAATACTCGCACCCCGCAAACAGATATACCCTCGTTCCCCAAACCTTTCCCGTGCATTACAATTTGCAAGGTAGTCATTGTTAGCATTTGCAAACGTTTGCTTACTCTAGCGTTAAAAGTTTCGCGCACGCAGGCAGTTATACCACGTCATCCTTAGAGCGGACAGCAGCGTAGCGCGCGGGTTCCGCGATCGTTGGACTCTGGATAAAATAAAATTTCTGCTTTATGACGCGCACTGCGACAAGGCATAAGCCCATAAAAAGACGACCGAAGGATTCGCTCTGCGCCTTCGAAATCTGCTCTCATTATGCCCGAGTTGTCCCGCGACGCGCTATCTCTTTCGGATAATATTCGCATCCGCTCCCCGGGCGTGCATTATAAGCGCTCATAAACGTCCACGGATCTAAGTTTGCGGCCCGCTATCCGAAACTTGCTGGTCCGTATCTTTTTATACTTGAAACACGTTCCGGTCGATATGTCGTAGTCTTGTTCGCAAAACTTCCTCGGAAACGTTTGATTCCAGGTGTTTCGGCAACGACCACCAGTTACGAAGATCAAGTAGCTTTTTCATATTCACAAAATCGATTTCTCATTGCATTTCCGTTAAGCATACATGTTGCACAATACGCGTGCAAAAGGATTTGTTTGAATTCGTAAAATCAACGTAGTAATTTGAGTTTAAAATGCCGTTATTTCAGACCACAGCCACATTGATATTTATTAATCCTTTGCACTCCGAATTATTTTTCAATTTTGTTGCCAACAGACCCTACTATTTTAAGTGTTTCATTTGAAATTTACTTCACAAGACAGGTCCTTGACTCCTACTTATTTTTTGTTTACTAATTATATTACATATGTAAGCTGTGAGCCGACAGTCCGCCGCCGTATATATTGTTCATGTGTACATCCCCGCTCAAAAGTATGTGGACAACACTATTAATTTTTTATGCGGTCTAGTCTGCACAGTACTAGAGAATATATATTTTACTAATAATTATTTGAGTTTCGTATTTCGAAATTTTCTTTTCTCAACCGGGTACCCACTTTAAACATGTTTTTAAAACTTCTCTAATGCTTTTGTTGATAAATAAAAATATTATTTTTATGTCTATGATATATACAGTCCCGCTCAAAATTATGTGGACGACACGATACATTTTTTATGCGGTCTAGTTTATAAAGTTAATAATAAATTCATTATATATCTCACCAATAATTGTTATTATTGTCTTGAGAAGACAGCAAACCACGCTGATGGATCATCGTAGATTGAAACTTTTATTTCTTCAAGAGATTGTAATAATTAAATTGTACAATTTGGTACTATTAAAATAAATTATACTTGCAACAAAGTATCCACATATTTTTGAGCGGGAATGTATATTGTACGTCGAAAATGACAAGCGAACGACACTCGACCAAAAGACGAGCAGTCTCGTCAGGTTCGACGCCGAAAAAAGACGTGTTAATAAAGTTATTCAAGTTATTCAATTGCTGCCTCGCTTCAATCCCGGCCATCCCTTACAAATACAGCTCTCAAACTTCGTTGTAATTTATATTCATGGAAATATTCGTCGAAATTCTTAAATAAATAAAGCAAGAACCAAATACATATAAAAACACGTTTCATTTACATTTTCCTCTCTCCGATGTCGAGTCACACTCGACAAAGGAGTGAAAATGATTAATATAGTTTCTCATTTGTTTATTTTCGATCACCAGGGGGACCGGAATCATGGCAAGAGTCGAAACATGTTAAACAATGTAGAACTCATCCAATTTTTATTATTTTGACTTCAAAAATAATTTTGTATGATTGAATTAATAGAAAGTAGGCATAAAACTTCGTTGTAATTTATATTCATGGAAAAATTCGTGGAAATTCTTAAATAAATAAAGCGAGATCCAAATGCATTTAAAAACACGTTTCATTTACATTTTCCTCTCTCCAATGTCGAATCACTCTCGACAAAGAAGTGCAAACGGTTAATATAGTTTCTCATTTGTTTATTTTCGATCACCAGGGGGACCGGAATCGTGGCAAGAGTCGAAACACGTTAAACAATGTAGAAGTCATCCAATTTCGATTATTTTGACTTCAAAAATAATATTGTATGATTGAATTAATAGAAAGTAGGCATAAAACTTCGTTGTAATTTATATTCATGGAAAAATTCGTGGAAATTCATAAATAAATAAAGCGAGAACCAAATACATATAAAAACACGTTTCATTTACATTTTCCTCTGTCCGATGTCGAGTCAAACTCGACAAAGGAGTGCAAATGGTTAATATAGTTTCTCATTTGCTTATTTACGATCACCAGGAGGACCGGAATCGTGACAAGAGTCGAAACATGTGAAACAATGTAGAACTCATCGAATTTTGATTATTTTGACTTCAAAAATAATATTGTATGATTGAATTATTAGAAAGTAGGCAGAAAACTTCGTTGTAATTTATATTCATGGAAAAATTCGTGGAGATTCTTAAATAAATAAAGCGAGAACCAAATACATATAAAAACACGTTTCATTTACATTTACCTCTCTCCGATGTCGAGTCAAACTCGACAAAGGAGTGCAAATGATTAATATAGTTTCTCATTTGTTTATTTTCGATCACCAGGGGGACCGGAATCATGGCAAGAGTCGAAACATGTTAAACAATGTAGAACTCATCCAATTTCTATTATTTTGACTTCAAAAATAATATTGCATGATTGAATTAATAGAAAGTAGGTATGAAAAACCTCAATACAAAACTGCAAGATTTCTTAACAACAATGTCCAAACGCGGCCTAAAAGATGACGCCGAAGACCAGAAGACTGAAAGTCGCAGCTCCGAGCCAAACGAGTAGTTTGTAAGTAGCCTCCCGTCACTTTTAAACGTCGCTGGTTTATGCCGCTGCATAAAAGCGCATGGGTTTTATGCGACTGTTACCCGCGCGGAAGTCCACCGGTTTTGAAATTTCGCGAAGACCGAATTTAATGCGGTAACGTCTGGGACGCGCTATTCTTCGGCTACGCTGAATGTAAGGGTTTACGAGTCGGGCGACTAGGCGAACACATGACTCCAGCATCGCGAGGGTCCGGTTTACTGTCGCGAAACAATTATTTTTTCGCTGCACGTTCGTAACTTCAGCATCCTGTTTCGGCTCCCTTGTAATTTCCTAGGTAATAGATACTTCGGCATTCGATGATGAAGACTATTATTCTGGATAGTAAATGCGCGATTCGGAACGCTGTATTTGCGAAACTGCTGATAGCTTGCCGAAGAAAAATCGTACACATTATATATTGAGCTACAATTGAATTTTATAGCGTTCTTAACGTAGTCTTTTTAATTAACCCATTGCAGTACGATTTTCTTCACAACTACAAGAGAACCTCTTCGTCCTTTATAATTTCACAGACGAAAAAGGAAGATTTATATGTCTTGTCTATAATTACTCTCTTGCTTAAATAATGGTTACGAAATCTTTGTCAGGAGTCTGATTATACGGCAAGAAGTTAATGGAGTAAGATGACTTCAGAATACAAATCATGTACAAACTATATATTAGAATTAAAATTTTAGTTCTATTTCTGTTCAGAGGTGATGAGAGTATCTTCGGCTAGAATAATTTTTATTGTATCGTCAGTTCAGTTTGTCAAATACTTATTGTTACAGGAAGAACATTTATAGAATACGTGCCCTCGGTTGAACTTTGTTAACAAGTCTGTCGGGATAGATACATTAGCGTCTCGTAGAGACTTCCTATTACGAAACTCGCGACTTCGTAAGTTCTGCTTTAATAATCTATTCCTTTGCTCGTATTAATCCTCGCCAGGTAGATGCTTCTTCATCAAGCATGGAAGCCATTGTCTGGGTCTTATTCCACCTAAGCATCTTTATTCTTGGATAAGTTTTGAAACATTGAAGTGTTTTCATATCGGATCGATATTTAACCTTTTTCTCCCATGTGACATTTATATGGCAGATTTTATGCATTTGTTACGATATATTTAAAAAGAGAATTCGAAAAATTAAGTCAATTCAGAAGCATGAGTATATATGTCATATTCGACCTATTCAAATGATTTTTCCTCTTTTGATTCAAGAAAATAGGATTGTGAAGATTACGGCGAAAATTTTGAGTTCACATAAATATCTGCAGTCTACTTACCTATGGAACTACAAAACTGTAAAATTACGAATCTTATCACTCGAATATTATATATTACTAGACTGCAGAACTTTGTGCAATATAAAAAATAACTGCATCGATTGCAAGGAATAGAAACTACATTGAATGTAATTTCTTCCCTTAATAATTCTAATAGAGGAGAAATCATACGTTGACATCTTGAATTTTTAATATTTTCCAATAATTTTGAATTTCATCTACTCAATTTTGCTTAATAAAGATCCGCAGTCTATATATTATTATAAACACGACAGATATAGAAGATTTCATAATCGAAGAAAAGCTTTTTACGTCAAAAAATAATGCTGGTTTCTGGGAAGCAAGGTAATCTTGTTATAAAAATGCAGTAAGCTAAAGACATTTGAAACCTATTCTCCAAGGGCCGCGGCTTTATGTTGGCTCTCAAACTTAAATATATAAAATATCCCAAAAGGATTTTTGGCGACTCGAAAACATTTCTTTTATCACTTTAGTGTAATTTTAGTCTACCTTACCAATATAAAATTTTCTACCTTGCACGTGTTTTAAGCAATCGTACCTGATAGCAGCAGTATTCAAACGAAGCCGAACATATCTTCGATAACAAAACGAAGGCTTGACTGAACCGCAAAATCATCGAACTCAAAGCGCCCCGAACAATGCAGCATGAAACCTGATGCAACCGGCCACAACGATGAAAACTCAGCGTGCAATCCTCTCGGCAGTCCTCTTGAGTTAGAAACCAGACGGAACAAACTTGGAAATCTTCCGTCGGCGTAACTTACAAGACTACAGAGATTTGGTTTTCCAAAAGTGCGGTGGGTGAGGTACGGGCGAGCAGAAATAAACTTGTCTAATATACATATGTACTCTGTTCCCGTGTAGACCATCAGAGAGTCGCAGTTGCAGGATGCGCAGGTGTACCGATATACCAGAGATTCCTCGCATTCCCGTCCAGAAAAGTAAAATAACCGTGTGCCTTCGCCGCCTTGGTATTCCTCGTCTCAGTTGTAACCGCAACGCGTACAGAGGTATCCACTCTCCGTACACGGGGAATGCGATCGCGGGGGTGGAAAAGAAGAGAAGGGAAGGGGTGAATAAACGTGTATATATGTATGCGGGCGAGGGGGGGGTTGGAAAAAGTGTGCTTACCCCGTTCAACGACCGTGCAGTAGTTCCCGGCCGTATTTACACAGAGAATAGGGAAGGTGCGCGTTTTAGTTTTGCATTTGTCCGCGGGGAGGTATAGCACACCGCTTCGAAAAAGGATCGGGGGTGAGCGAAGGGGTCGAAGGGGGTGAAGGAGGATTCGAGAAGCATGGGGAGGACGAGCCTCGGTCCACCAATGGGAATTTCCATCAACTGTCTTTGTACGAGGAAATTAAACGTGTTAAAAACGACATCCTAGATTATTTCGTTTTTGTTGTCCCATTTTATATCGATTCAACCCTTTCGGACCGACGTCCATCGTTAATAATCTGATGATTTACAGTTTTTAATACTTTTCACAGCTACCTCCAATTAAACGTGTTAAAAACATCTTAGACTATTTCGTTTTTGTTGTCTCATTTTATATCAATTCAACCCTTTCGGACCGACGTCCATCGTTAATAATCTGATGATTTACACTTTTTAATGCTTTTCACAGCTACCTTATATTAAACGTGATAAAAACGACATCTTAGATTATTTCGTTTTTGTTGTCCCGTTTTATATCGATTCAACCCTTTCGGACCGACGTCCATCGTTAATAATCTGATGATTTACTCTATTTAATACTTTTCACAGCTACCTCCAATTAAACGTGTTAAAAACGACATCTTAGATTATTTCGTTTTTGTTGTTTCATTTTATATGAATTCAACCCTTTCGGACCGACGTCCATCGTTAATAATCTGATGATTTACACTTTTTAATGCTGTTCACAGCTACCTCCAATTAAACGTGTTAAAAACAACATCTTAGATTATTTCGTTTTTGTTGTCCCATTTTATATCAATTCAACCCTTTCGGACCGACGTTCATCGTTAATAATAATCTGATGATATACACTTTTTAATAGTTTTCACAGCTACCTTATATTAAACGTGTTAAAAACAACATCTTAGATTATTTCGTTTTTGTTGTCCCATTTTATATCAATTCAACCCTTTCGGACCGGCGTCCACCGTTAATAATCTGATGATTTATACTTTATAATGTAATTTATCTTGAAAACTGGTTTACAGTGAATTCGAAAACGAAGTCTGAAATGTCATTTTATATTTTCAACTGATTATTTCCAGTAGAATCAACCCCTATACGGTTGTACCACCAGGTACAGTACACCCTATGTACATGCTATATACTCGCGTTTTAGTTTTGCATTTGTCCGCGGGGAGATATAGCACACGGCTTCGAAAAAGGATCGAGGGTGAGCGAAAGGGACGAAGGGGATGAAGGAGGACTCGAGGAGTATGGGGAGGGTTGGAGGAGCATGAGGAGGATGAGACCCGGTCCAGCAATGGGAAACCCGGCGAGAAGAACGACCAGAGATACAGGACCACCATCTCTAACCGCTTCGGAAGGGGCAAGTACCAGAGGGGGATGAAGAGGGACAAGGGATGAGGACACGGGAGAAGGGTGGGAGAGGCTGCTAGGATCGGGTCCCATGTGCCTTTCACGGTTTTACAAGTCTATAAAAAGAGGAATTTCAGACTGAGTTAAATATTGCTGCTGCCCCTCACTGAATTTCAAACACGCACACACGCGTGCATCGCTCACCGTGCATGTGGAATGGAGAGGCACACGTGCTCAACCTTCCGGCTTTCTCCGTGGCAAGATGGACACATGGAAAAAGCCGATCTTTGTTTGTTGGGCGCCGTTGATTGATGTGTGAGGAGGAATTTGTTGGAACACGTTTGAGCGGGTTGGTTATGGAGTTTGTGGTAAGTGGAACGTCGAGTGGGAGCTGGGTACTTTGTTTAGGGTGTGGGATTGTGGGATTTTTTAAAGTTTGAAGTTGTCGATTAACCCTCCGAGTGCTGTGCCAGAGCCATTTTTGACCGGGAACATCGAAATTGTCATTCAAGTACTCAATTTGTGGCAATTAAACTAACTAAATATCTGTTTCATTAAGGATATCGGAAAGGCTAATGTAAATTTTTAAAAATTATTAATTAGAGCTGTGAACGGTCCTAAGCATTGTCAATTAT
>CM052202.1:8652210-8678335 GCA_028455805.1 Lasioglossum figueresi
GCGTGTTAACCCGCTGGATTTACGAAAATCATCATCGACTTCGTCATCAGCAACAACAGCGTCATAATCATCATCATTATCCTAGCAAGTAAAAAGCGAACCAAGACATCGGTAAATACTAACAATTATTAATAAGATATTAACACATAATGTATCTGAAATTTATTGCTTAAAATATACATATATCGATCAATTTATTATCTAAAATCGGTATTATAGAATTCCTGACTTCGACCATTACGTCCAAAATCCACCTACAAAGCCAATTATTACTAAAAAAATCCTCAATTACCCGAACCGAAGCCGGCGAATGCAGGTAGGTTCAAAACTGCGTTATATCCTTCATTAAAATCTTTAAATTCATTATCATATATCTCTTTACGTCCACCTTGGGACGTAACAATTGTAATAAGAGTGAGTATATCGAATTAAAACAGTAAAAATATTCCTACAATTAAAAATATTGTTCTGTTGTATTACATATCAAAATGATTAAGAAAACAAATTAATGTATATTAATTGCAATTTTCATTTTTCACGAAAATCAACAGTCTGTTCATAGATTTCGTTTAGGAAAATTGAAAAACGAGTTTTCTATTTTCGATGGTTCATTTTCGTTGTGTATAGAAATTTTGTTTTAATAGGCGGGTTTTTTAACGTGCATGGAATTAGTGTAACGTATCCGAGATGTGTGCTACTGCTAGCATTTTTTAATTATGAGGATTCTGGTACGGAGAAGTATATTTTGTAAAAGTAACGTTCAGGGCTCAATCCAGCAACCATGTGTACACGTCCTTTGCGCTCGCAGTTTATCACGATCTGGACGTATAATCAGGTCTATAGCACTTAAAGGATGAGCAATAACTTATTCGCCGAACAAGCTGCATTATTTCTAAAGTACGCTGGTGTCTGCGAGGTAATTGAGATTTATGGAAACGGCACTGAAAATTTTGAGAATATACATTTTATTTCTGCTACAGAACGAAAATACTGTAATAAAAATTTCGTTCGATATTGAATTTATCAGGGGTCAAATATATTGTTTCGGTGAACATTTTATTTAAAATCGAATGTAATCTGTTGCAGAGAAGATTGTAATAAATATTACATTCGACAACGAAATTATTTCAATAAATGGTGGCCGTAATTAACGAGATGCAATTTCCAAAAATAAATAAATAAATCGAACATAATTGAGATGCCAAATATTTATGGAATAATTTTGACGATTGGATCAAGTGCAAATATTGCTTTTTCTTTACCTGACGTAAAAATTACATTTCAGCGATTTTAGCTTCCTAAAAAGGCTGATGCTGGTTCCGGTGATGTTCGCAAAAATGTGAAGAGCGCTGGAAAAAATTTTATGTTTGAAGTCTCGCGACGGCGATGGCGTTGTTTACGTTTTTGGTAATTTACCTGGGGAAAGATTGAAAATATGATCCACGCAGGGAAGAGGATAATAACTGTCGAACCGGGGAAATCGTAAAAGCTTATTACACGATACGAAGTGTAGCCAGACTTAATGGAAGAATGGTGTTAGCCCAGTGGGTGATACGCCACCGACTGTATCAGTAGTGTTAATACGGTACACGGAACCAGTGTGCCTGATATCGAATCATTATTTCTCATTTTCTTAGATGTCCTCGTGATCACGACAGCATTACAGGCATAATCGATTAGGGATTGATCATTTAATCTAAGAAGTCCCTCAGGAAGCACTTAATTCCTAACCAAACTAACATCGTCCATTTTTCCGGGAAAACATTTCGGGATAGACGCTAATTAAACTGACGGTAAATACGATTTTAAGTAATTGCCTCCGTCTGAAGCCTCGCAATACCATTTGCGTTATTTCATACAGTTACATACCGAAATTATTTCACGAACGTATCCGGAAGATTTACGAGTAACGCAGAATGTTGCGAAAAGGAGTATGCATCACCCTGATTTACAACATTAATAAGCTTAAATTAGCTTTCTATTATGAAATACGGGCTCCATGAAATTTACAGTTGCGTCATCTTGCATCCCGTGAATGAAAAAGACCGATAAACAATCAAAAAATTCTTGACAGTCTCATTTCTAGCGTGACTTAAACGATTGTTCTCAGGATTCGATTTGAAAAATCTGTAAAACTGCTAATTCCTGGATCGATTGCAGCGCCCTTCTCACACGACAAAGCCAATTACGTGGCCACGAGTCCGATATAATTGAACGATAATTGAACCGAATTACAATGAAACGCGCAAAGGGATGCAAAATACTCTGTGGCGTTCGATAAAGCGTTTTTGGCGGATTCGACGCTTTGTTCGATTATTAACGCGCCGCATGTCGAGGAATACTTTACAGGATATACAATTTAGAAATATAAATGGAAAGCCGCAACCAGCTGCTCAAATATCCGTCGTTAATACCCGTTAATATTATATCAGCACGCGGATCTCGATGCGCAACGATGCTCTTTGCCAGCGGGCAAAGCCGCTACTAGTCATTACAATATGACGTGATTGTTCGTTTGCGAAGAACCGAACGATTGTTAATTTAATTAACTACGGGACTACTGGCGTTTTCATAACGGAAGCGATTGCCGGGTGATTTCGACTATGTGGAAATATCTATTGGATTTACTATATCTACCCGATACAATTTTCAGAAATAGTTGCGCGACATATCATAGTATAATACTTCAATTTTGCTGTATTCTCGAAATCAGCAAACTGTGCTCTATGCATTATTATTTATAAATTGATACAAAATTTCCACAATTTTCCCCTATTACGAATAGGACATAAACATATTTATCTCTCTAAATTTTTGGGAGTATTGTGAAATAGTATTCATTAATGATTACATATATGATCAATTTTCAATTTCATTTTTCTATTTTTAATTTCGGCTTAGAACAATGAATATAAACGTTTGATTGAACATTTTTACTTTATAATTATTGAAATTGCGCTTTCATAGAAAATTATTGAATAAACTGATTTGTTTGGACGCGAGCTACAAAAATCATAAATAAAGTACAGTCGAGTTACTTTTATGGCACAATAAACCACTTCGGTTCTATGTAGTTCTAACATTAAATCTGAACGTTCCAGTCGTTCCATCGGAGCGAAACATCGAGCGACAACAATTGAAAATTACATTATCGAAAAGAATCGGGTACGAATTATACAAAATCATCAAAAACACATTAAAGTTGAAATGGTGGAGCAAGGTTCAGGCGACCGGGCGGCACATAAACATCGAGCATACATGGTTTGCAACGCGGTCCCACGGTTCCATAAATATTATTACGTGAAAGATTAATACGGCGAAACAACGATATAATATTTATATCGGTTTTCGTTGATATCGTCGAATGAATATTTCATTTTCAGCTCTGCCGAAAATCATAAGTCGATAATCGGATCAGAACACATCAACTAACGCGGCTTATGGTCGCGGGCTCGGTCGGCGCGGCCGATTCACACGGAGACCGCTAAAGTTGGGCCTTAATAAACGCGAAAAACGAACGCGTGGCGTGGGTTTCGTTGGCACGAGTTCGTTTCGTTATCCTAAGTATTATACAGTGTTATCAACGTAGGACTGCAGATCTTTGACGGCTTACTACATCCTCGTTTTTTTCTTCTATCTCTCCAGATTTTACGAACCAGTTCAATATCGCCTACCATCTTACCATGGAAACATACAGTCGCACAGCGTGTAGAAATTGTTCAAATTTATTTGAAAAATAATAAATCTGTTCCACTCCTGAGAGAAGAGTTTCGATAATGTGCAATGTCTACTATTTATTATTATCGATTATTTTCAGTTGGTTAAAATGTTTGGCTGCAGTCTCCTACAACTGACAACGTAAGAACAATAAAATATCATATCTTGTTGTTTATTTAAGATAGAAGGGGACCTCGCCCTGTATCTGGTTGGGAGCGCGCGTTTCGGTAGATCCTGCGGGAAGAACATGAACAAGTAACGTTAAGCGGGGAAACTGTGGCGTAGAAAGAGGCAAGGGTAAAGAATACGGGGGCTAGGAATAAGTAAGTAAGCGAGTGACTATGTAAGTAAGAAAGTAAGTCTGGTAAGTAAGTAAGTTAGGACAGGATGGAGGAGTGCCCAAGACGGTCGGTGCGCTAACGTCGGGCCCGCAGTGTGTCTGCAGCAATTTGCAACTTTTAATAGTTAGTTCGGGTTGCGAAGTCGACTGTCGGCCCACAGCCCGTTCTTTTATAGTTTATACCGGTGGAGAAGGAAGTTTATATGTAGTAGTTTTGAACAGTTAATGCGCACGCGGTTTATGCCCACCGCGCCCCTATATCATATTTATGCCGAGTGTCCCGCGAGATCTAACGTTTTCGATCAACGGGAGATTTTCTAGCGAGAACCGCGTCATCGTCGACTGCCGTGGAACTTGATGGACATTGACGACGCAAACATCATGGTTTCGCTGTGCACGCGTATAATTGAAAAGCCATACAATTTAAATGATATTGTAACTATACGATTCATTAGATGTATACCGTAATTAACATGTAATTAAACATGTAATTAACAGACTGACATAAACTCACGTTAAAATTATTATGCTAAGCAATTTTAAACCAAATTGAAAATATTTCCGACAACGATGACCGGACATAAAAATATTTCATTGTCAAAATTAAATTTTTCTCTTTCGATCAACCACTTCAATTGTTGTCGGCGCACACGCGAGCTACTACTATTTTGCCCAGGAACGTGCAATGGGATTGTATGACGAAATGCACGGATTGGCACAGTAATGCGAGGTTTAAGCGGACGGCAGGGAACCAATTACATATTGCAGATGCGTTGGTTGAGTTACCGAGCATGGGCATCGGCAAGTCAAGCAGAAATTGCAAGCTGCTGCACTTTTGGCCTTAACTGGCCGGCCGGCCGGCCGAGGCCTGTCGTTCAGATATTTATTGTCCTATTATCGTGATTGATGCTGGGTCGACTGGCCACCGGCTACTATCTTATATAAGTACGTTTAATGGCGAGAGATCCTTTCGGACTTTTCGCATGACGAAGGGCGGCCCTGGTTCTTCCTGTGTCGCACGCCATTACGACCAACTGCAGCAACCGAGGGTTGCTATCCTAGGGTTGTCTCTCCACGGCTTTCTTACTTCTATCTTCTTATTTTCGAACCACATGGCGCCATTAGCCGCGGCAGCACGACCGACGTTTCTCGCCTGCTGCCGCCATAAGTCACGGAAATTCTATCGCAACGAATTTACGCGAAACACAGCTACTTCCCGCCGGCTGGCATTCAACGATTTAGCTTCCGGCCTGTCCGGTAAACTCACTGACGATCCTCCGTAACGGTTCTACCGTAAATCGTGTCCCCCATCATGTTTCGAGTGCGTCCGAAAAGAACGAACGTGAAATCGCGTTGCTGAGTACCATCACCTTCGATGAGAATAAAAGTAGTTCACGTTCTTTATCGATTATATGTACAGGGTGTAGTAGATAGTGCTGCGAGCCGCTTGCCCGGAACCTAACAAACGCATAGACTTCGATTTTTTAAACGAAGTGGGCCCAGGGACACAGGATGGGCGCAGGAACACATTTTTCGGGAAACTGTTAAGAAAAACAGCAGGGCTCCCTAACATTCTTTTTAAACAAGTGGCAATAACGTTTACTTCAACCGTTATTTTTATCGTACAGGTCCTGAATAATTTCATGTTGATTCATTTCATTTTTGGCACCTGATTAAAACCAATTGTATTATACAACTCTACATAATGTGATGTACATGCGAACATCATTTTATATTTAGATGCTCCGAACTAATTTCAATGTTATATAGTAAATTTCCGTGTCTAGAAATTCATACCGCGCGGAAACGACATTCGGCATGCATCACCGTTACCAGATGCATTCAGACCTCGTATCACGTGATAACTGAAAATCGAGCAAACAACCCGTTAGCATAAATCCGCGATTATTTAATTGGGCCCACTAGCTATACAAGCTCTCGAAATATCTCTGCAAAACTGTGTTCCATATTCTTGCAGTCCATGAATCTGCGGTGTTACGCCACCGAGTGACATTCGCTGTAGGATTTCTTTTAGAATGAGAAATTCGCATGTTTCCTGTTGCGACACGAATTTGGGACATCCTAAGTATTGCGTGAGTATACTACTATCCGCGAATTTCTTTTTGCCACGAGCTCTAATAAAAGACATGCAAGGTGTAAGCCCGTAAAGTTTCCAACCTTCTCCTGAAATAGATTTCGAAAGTATTATCTCTGCATATTTATGTCGGGAGTCGCCGTGTGTGATCGATACCGGGCTATATTTTTATCCTTATTTTGCCTGGGATTATAGCAGTAACTGCGAAACGTTGTTTAATCATTCATCTGTCATTAAATCGACTACCTTCGAAAATGTTGAATTATTCCGAATAATGGACCAATGGACAAAAAATTTGCCTTTTAATGCAGTCCATTTTACAAAATATAAATTTTCTGCGTCAGGAAGAGAAAATTCGTTTTGTCTTTAATAATGTTGAATTATTCTGAAAAATTGCGACTGACACCTAAACAAAACTCAATGGACAGAAAATTTGCCTTTTAATGCAGTCCATCTTACAAAATGTAAATGTTCTGCGCGAGGAAGAGAAAATTCGTTTTTGTCTTTAACACTAGGTTTACGGGACCCGTCATGATGACGGGTTCTATTATTTTTAATTTGCAATTATTAAGATTGTAAAGATGCTTCCCTGAGAAATTATTTACCAAATTTCTTTCTATCGGTATATATTATTGGAAAAATGGCCAAAAATTTGGATAGACACATGCTTGTTATGTTTATAAAATAATGTGAAATAGGTATTTCTAGAGCTCCGTAAACCTAGTGTTAATAATGTTGAATTATTCTGAAAAATTACGACTTACACCTAAATAAAACTCAATGGACAGAAAATTTGCCTTTTAATGCAGTCCATTTTACAAGATACAGATTTTCTGCATCAGAAAGAGAATATTCGTTTTGTCTTTAATAATTTTAGTAAATCGAGTCTAACACATATTTGTCGACATTTTTAAATTCCTTTTACATTTGAACATGTACCAGCATTTAAGATGAAAAATGGTTTAGGTTGGGCAAACAGTTCTTCGACGACTAACTTTTCCCACTGACCCTTTTTTATCATCCTATTCTGCGTGAAAACTTTCGGCAACGGTTTGCACAACGTTACGGAATTATAATCAATTCCATATCCAATCTCGACGCAATTTCCAACATGACACAGAGCACACAAGAAGTGTTCCCCCCTGTCAACTTTCGGACGGCTCTAATATTTATTCATTGACCGAACCATTTACCCCTCCGTAGCATCCGTCGGCTAACTTTCGCGTTCTTGTTCAAAAAGTTTGCGAAACTGTTCCGAATTCCCAGGCAAGTTGCACACACATGCTCGGGAACACACGCACGCCGGACGAGGCGGTCTACAGTTAAAACGATTCTTGTCGACAGAGACTAAGAAAAGTATAAAGAGGAAAGCATTAGTAGTACACGAGTCCCCGAGACTCTTGACACAATAGTTACCATGTCTAAACAAAGGAAATTTCCTCGGGGAGAAAGTATCTAAAGACGAATTCTTGTATTTGCTTCTTTCCAGGACTGTTTTAACAAGTGTGCGTAAATCTGTACCACTCTCCTCAATTTTTTCCCATTCGTTTCGGTCTGTTCGCGGTTTATCTTTGGCCAGTCAATGTTTGTGGCGTCCTGTAATTTTTAAATCACCATTTCGTCTTCTTTCTTACTGTTTCAACAACGATGCAACAATCTTTATACAAAATAGAAATTATTTGAAGTAGTTTGCAAGAAGGATGAATTATTTGAAGTTATTTCCTTTCTTATCCAAAGAATTTCAATGAATCAAGAATAAAATAATAATATCCTTAAATTCTACAGAACTTACTATTTCAAATACCGTACCCTCATTTTTGTTATAAATGCATAAAATCTGCAATTCAATACCGAGCACTGTTACTTACACCTCTCGTATTGTGAATTTATTTAAAACAGACATGTACTACAAAAATATGATACTTATCCAAAATGATAAAAATAAATGCTAAAGTGTTTCACTCAGGAATTAGGTATAACAACAATAAAGATAATGAAGAATCACATCGAGAGTAACAGTGGATTTTACAAACAGCATAATTTGTATTTAAGGTAGAACATTTTCCGGTGAGCGTGATTATAAAGAGGAAAGTATTGTTGTTTTCTTGCACGGCATTAGTTGAATATCCATTGGAAGTTAGCAGATAATGTTACACGATAGAGAAACTTGGGGTAACAGTAAACTTTTCTTGCTATATCTCTGACCCTGTTAAGAGTCGTCTCGTAGAAAGTTTAGTTCGGTCTAAAATGTTAATTATTAGCTCTAACTTATAATAAGCGGAATTACTAACAGCAAGAGTGTTTCCTGGACGGTTCCGTCGTTTAAACAAAAGCGATCATTTCCACATTACGAGCGGTGTTTGTGTTGCCTTTCTATTGCCGCGTACATACTTTGCTGCTTACTGTTCTCAGAGTTGGCAGAATCGCTGCTATTGTAAGACGAACATTTGTCAACGACGAAAATAAACCTTTATAGCACGACACTAAATTAATCTGATTCAAAATCAATCATATTTAACTATCACTTGAGACTCCATAATTTGAAGTACAATTGTTGTTAGATTATTTTATTTTTTTATTAGTAACTGTTCAAAGTTCTTTAATATTTACTGGGTAAAGTTAAAAATGTTTCAATTATTTGATTTACACTGATAAATAAAATAACGAAGCAAGACGATTACGGAATAAATACATTTTTGAATGAAATTGTATAATTCGTAAAATTGACGATGTACTATCGAATTAAAGGATTACCTGTTACACGATCTTCCCTTTAAAGAGTGTTATCACGTCTCTCCGCGTTCTTCTGCTGTGTATTTTTTGTACGAAGCATGACTGAAATTAAATCTACATCCGCGAGTAATTTTCAACCATTCCGGAGGTCCGTGTTATTATATTACGTTCAGATTACTCGTAAATTGTTCACACTGTGTACCGAAAGCCTCGGATACTAACCATTCCATACAGAAATGCAGTAAACTTCATTGCGTTTTCACTAAAACGATAAATCGCCTATAAAGATAAAAGAAACAATTCTGCAACCAGGAGCGCGATATAAATTCGTTGCAACGTGCACACAAATTTTTTGCTCTTCTCGATTACTTGCAATCTATTTCAAATAATAAAGAGAGTCACAATGAGAAGAACGATTGCATAATACTAAACACGTCGAGAAACTGTTGATATTTGAACTGTAATAACTAGACTGCGAATGTTCATGCGAATTATAGAAAGCGGAACCTTTGTAGATCTGAAATTAATAAAAATTGCACTGATTTCTGTCGAATTTTATATTGAAGCATTTTTTGAAAATTTTCAGAAGCCATAAAAGTATAAAGATCCGCAGTTTAGTGATTACATCGTTGAGAAAAATAGTACAGAAATATACCTGGACTCATTTTCAAGCTTGAAGCCTCTATGAAGCGATCTTCAAAAAGTGGTCGAAATTTATTATTGTACTATTATTTCAACGACATTATCAGAGTTCAAATAACGACAATTTCTTGAGAATCCGAAAATTAATGTTCGAATATTTTTCGGATTCACTCTGTGCGATCATTGCAATTAATAAATGCACGAATGTCTTTCGTTGCAATTAGAAATTCGGCGACCGCATTTCCGGATCGCGAATCACAAAACGTCTCCGATAAGTCAAATTCGATAAAATACTAATGTAATACAAACGGCCGAAATGATGGGGATCGTCCACGATACTAAACCAGTGGCAGCGATAAGTACATTGCTGCAAATCGGCGATTTTGCAAAGCCTGTTCGCGTCGTACATTCAAGCTTACTGATAACGACGGATTAAACGGCCCTTAAACACCCGCAACACGTTCATTATTAAACTCGAATAGTGTGGTTTTCGATGAAAACCGTATTACCGCGCCGATCGCTGTTTTTATATTCTATTCGACGAGCGATCGCCGATGCCGCGGGATGCTTTCGAATGGTCCTTTCGGGATATAATGATTCACACAGAACACTCTGCGAAATTTAGCCCTCTCCAAGCTTCGGGTGCACATCGCAACGAGGAAAAACTGCATCGATAACGTCAGTAATGCAGAAAGCCGCGTTATACCACTCCGGAGGACCGGAGTGCTTTTAGTAACACTCAGCAACGTGCGAGTGCTCGATAATATTTCTAAATGTAAGACGGAAAGAGAGCAAACACATAATATGCTGGTAAGAACTTAAGAACTGAAAGAAAATCATTATGGAACGCCACTTTCGACGTCATACCTTTCAGATCCACTTTGAAACCAGTGGTAATATACTTATTTATTTACCTGAGTACATATGTATTAACAAATTCGTATTTTTAAATAAACTGTGTGGAAGCGAGCAACACATATTATGTGTTTCGATAATGTACTTGTTTGTCTATCTGAGTGCATATAAAGTGGTCGAAATAATGATAGATTCATATAATTTTTATGATATAAGATATAACAGTGTGTTTCATGTAACATTTCTATCTTATTTTTATGAAAGTGTTTATTAATCAATATTACAAAAATTTGAAATTTTTGTGCGAAATAAATATAGGCTTACTAAATCATTTTCTAGTTGAACTTAAAAGAATATTATAACTGTACTTACAAATAAAATAATTAACCAGAAAACACAGTATTTAGTTGGTCCTCCATTGTTTGGTCCTCCAACACGATAATGCACACTTTCATCGTGCAAACGCAATTAACACATATTTTCAGATGGCAGAAGTTGAGGTTTTACCGTGGTCATCAAGAAGCCCAGACCTTAACCCCATTGAAAATCTATATGGCATTTTATATGGCAAACTACATATATGCAACGGTGAATGAATTAAAAAATGGCATCGAAAAGGCGTGGTCTCAGATAGGATCAGAGACTTTAGAGAAATTAATATATTCAATGCCACAAAGGATATTTGAGATCATAAGAAACAATTTTTTGGTTAATTAATTAATTTGTAATCACATTGTGATATTTCTTTAAGCTCAACTAGAAAACGATTAAGTGAACCTATACTTATTTAATTACCAACAAACACATTCATAAAAATGATATTATTTAAATACATCATGTGTTCTACTAATTACACTACGATGAACCACTTACTAGTAATAAAAGATAAAAATGATGTGAACCAATCATTATTTCGGCCACTGCACGTGCAACTTTATATTTTTATATAATGTTTGTGTAATCCACTGATTGTTAATATACTAATTTATTTACATGAGTGATAAATACCTGATTAAATCAATTCTCCTGTGATTTCTTTCATGGTCGCACTCATCGGTGTTACGTTTCTCCAGGAGCAAAATTAGTATTGCACTAAGAAACGAGAATTTTACTGTAGTCTTAAAATCTATGAAATTTCCACAAGTCTGCCAAAATTTTATGAATCGATGCATCAAAGAATTTCAGGTACAAAATTAAAGAATTATGTGTAAATAATTTGCGAAAATTAGAGTCCTGTGCAGAACAGTGACACAAATACCTGACAACGTCAATTCTCCTTTGATTTCTTTCATGGTCGCACTCATCGGTGTTACGTTTCTCCAGGAGCAAAATTAGTATTGCACTAAGAAACGAGAATTTTACTGTCCTCTTAAAATGAATGAAATCTCCACAAGTCTGCCAAAATTGTATGAATCGATGCATGAAGCAATTTCAGGTACAAAATTAAAGAATTATGTGTAAATAATTTGCGAGAATTAGAGTCGCGTGCATAACAGTGACACTTTGCAATAATTCCGTGAATACTTGATGATAGATGGTTTTAGCTGATTGGGCTGTGATCATTCTCGGTTTTAATGAAAATCGAGCGACACTAACGTACGAGTGACGGGCACACGCGCAATTTGTTAGTCGCTATAAAAAGTCCACTTTGTGGCCCGCTGCCGGCCCTATGACCAATATAAAGGTAGATCACCATCAAATATGTATCCCATGTGCCTCGTATCGACCATTGCTTTAATAATAAAACATCGGTCCCCATAAATCGTTTCCGCTAGGCTGTCGTAAGCACGTTGGACATCCGTGTATGCCAGTAATTCTGGGAATTGCGTGGTTTCACAATAAAGTATGCAGGAGGGGGTGCTCGGGGGTGCGTTGTTGAACGAAGAATGCCGGTAAAATACAATATTAAGGATGTCAAATAAGCGGTGGCACAGAAGTCAAGAGATTAAACACGACCACTTACACACAAACGCGCGTACTCTCACCCACACCCCATAACGGAATAGAATTAATTACCCTTTCTATCTCATACGCTTAACCTCATTTTAGTTTGTGGCCCATAAGAAATTCATTTGGTTCCCTAGCAGCTTTAAAATTCCATATTGTTGCGGAGGGCTTTATGAAACAGAGTGTACACGCTCAGCCTTTCGCTGTACCAGAAATTAAAATCTTCTTCTTGGGAGAGGAGGGTGGCAGGGATGACGCAAATGAGAATTTCTGCCGAACGGGATGAACAGAAAAGAAAAAAGAGAAAATGGCGAGGGGAGACAGACAAGAGGTAGAGAATCAATTGCGAAACTTGAATATTCTATTTGGCGCAATGTTCGACGGAAAATGATGCGGCCGAAATGCAGTTGACCTAAAAACTATATCACAAGTGAAGAAACTGGTTTATGTAAATCGTTCTTGAATCGCTTTGCCGATCAGAAAGCGCAGATACGCCGTGCTTCCGCTAGAAACGCGCGGAACATCGGAAAGAGGCGAATGGAACGGAAGAGCCGCTTGAACATTATAATTTAGAACTCTGCCGAGAAATTTGCGATACACATAGAAACGCTGAAAGAAACATCTCTTTCTTTTTTATATTTTGTTTGCTTAAAAATATTATAATCTGCAGGGTATATCCTGAATTAACCACGATACGGCGGGCCGGTTAGGTGTTAAGATTTATTACTATTTTTATTAATGTTAAAAATCGTATGCGTAGATTACAATGAACAGGCATCGCGAAAATATGAAAGTCGACAATGCCATTTTCGTGGAATTATATACGAAAGCAGCGATCGATTGGTGACAGTGAAACCGTCGATGGAAAATGATCGACTGCACAGTGATTTGAAATGATATAGTGATTTTTCCAACTGATGTTTGATCGTCAAACCTCCAGTGTGCCTCGCGAAACGCAGGTTTGCCATAGTTGAGACAGCAGCACAACACCGAGCGATACGGCACGCATTCCTCACAGAAAGCAGGTATTCGTTACTTAAAGTTAAACGAGAAAGCTGGGGCATGCTTTTGGTACGAGCCTCTCTTCGTAAGCAGTCACCCCATGGAATGCGTTCCCCTTTGAGTGGCTCTTCGTCTCTCAAAACATTCCAAAAGCGTGGCTTAACTCTTCTTTCGCAAGTAGATACCTAACGGAGAAACGAAACTTGTACTTTCCTACCGCCAACGGAATTTATTAAGTATGATTAACATTAATGATCCGACAAAACGCATCTTAATCATTTTAGTTCATACTTTCACGGCTATTCTGCTAAAAAATTTGTCATTCCAGGGGCACAAGCATTGAATTCTTGTCAAGGATCTTGTCATACAATAAAATAAATTTAGTCATTTATTCATTCGTATGAACAAGTCTTTATTATATGCAAAAGATAATCATTTATTAATATTCAAGCAGGAACATCTATAACGATTTTTGTTTCATCGTGCACTTAGATTATGTGTCTTAAATGTACAGATTGATATGATTATTTGGTCCCCTCAGGGTTTCAAATCCATTTATTACCAATCTCTCCTTTCTTTCCACTCTCCTTGTCGCCTTTTCAGCGGGACCTACTGTTTATTACGGTGGGATCCGAACCAACAACACGTGAAAAAACACCCAGGGATCACTTCCCGGGTTTTTACCAGGCGGTCAACCATCCAAGCCCATTCCACGTTCCACGTTGTTTAACTTCGGTGATCGAATGAGAACCGGTGCTTTCAACGGGACCACGGTCGTTGATTGTCTTAAATGTACAGATAAGTGGGATAAAATCTGAATAGTCTAATCGTCGAGTCTTCAAGGAAAATGGTCAAGATTAGTTGCACAATGCAGGACCCACGTAGACATTAATTTCTACTCTCAGTAGTTGTTCATAGAATTCTTTAAACGTTTCTAGTATTTTCGAATCGATCTACTCATATTTAAACACGTAAAATCCGCAGTCTAATGACGAAGAACGCAGAGAAACACTTCGCGAACGTTTTCGAGCGTCGCACAAACGAAATGAGCCAGCCGAGCGTACTCGCGACGGATAAATAATCAGTCCTGAAACCCAGAGTGCTGTAGGGTTCGCGATTTTTTCATCATGTTTGAATAACTAACCACACGTAAAAGTAAAAGGAATAGGTCAACTAAGACCCGTTATTCGCGTCGTACGAGTAACGAAGCGCCGATCTCGACGGCGTGCTGCAATATGTAACAAAGACTCGAGTTGTTCTTTGAATTTTGTATGAAATCACTGAAGACCGCCGCGTCCCATCTCATGTAACGGGAATCTTCCTCTCAGTAGAATGTCTGTGTCTAATTTTACAGCAGCCAGACTGCGCTTTTGTAACATCCCGCTTGTGCAACCACGTTAACGGGTCTCTGGCACTTTAATACTTAACGTTGGATGCGCTATATGTTTATGCAAGTATGGGATTTTCCGGGCGAAAGCTAAAATGAAACTGAAATTTATTTACTCCATTACGAGCGCCGCCGCGAACGAAACGAAACCTTGCATTTAGAACGTTTTTGTTACACATTGAATTTTAAGCAATCGCACACGTGTTGCGAATAGATTAATATTCATTGTATACTTATCTGCGACTTCGTGAACCATTGACGAATTAATGCGAAGTCACACTCTGCGTATAATGGGAGCGGATTTTTATGTGAAATGAAAATTTTCTGCATAGAGACATTTAATAAATTTAACAAGTTGGAAATATCAACGTTCCTCAATTAGCAAATTTACAACGTATTAACCACAGTTTCGTCATTTCTATTACATTACGTGTTTAATGTAGAACGTTAATTGCGGTACACGTGGTCCCGCTTTTGCAAGCGCGCGCACAGACGCGGCCGAACGCTTAAACGGACGGAACGAAAAATAAAAGTGGAAGACACTTTAGAGAAAGTTTACGTCCAGGTAACTGGTGAAGTAATTTGTCCAGGAAAGTGCTGTTTCTAGTTCCTTCGATATTGTGTCCAATTGAATTCAATGGTGCCTTAATCCTTTTCTACGAGTTGCCCCCCTTGAAGCTGCAGACCATGGCGTGGCTGCAGTTTTCCATCGATAGATACCGTCGAACCGATTGAAATTTATAAGCGTCCATGTACATAGTTTCGAGGAACGTATCTGCGGAAACGCGTACACCCACACGTATACATAATCACAAAAAGTCGTATGGTTAACCACTTTCCCTACAAAATCGTGTCCGACTCGCGATGAAGATTCTGAACAGAGTCTAATAAAGGTGTGCCTTGGTGGACTTTGGTTTCGTTAATGTGCAGTTATTGGAGAATATATAAGCATACAATAGACATAAATTTTCTCCTTTTTTTTTAGGAAAGTATACGGACTACAAAAAAGTTCTAATCACTGAAACCGTACAATAAATCGTAAGGCAAGGGGTTAATATGTGTATATTGCGACGCAGTTAAAGAGCATCAAGCTTCGTTGAAGTTGCCCAAGTGACCCCTCGACCGATCCCCGGGGCACGATCAAACGTTATGTTAATTATTTTACGCAATGAAACGCGTCGCACCGTTTAATTACGAAATCCATTATGCGCGTCGCGTAAGATCTTCGCGCGTCAACTTAATTATCGCTCTGGTTTTTTGAGGAATCCTCCGAACGTATCCTGAATCTCAGCGACCATGTCAGCTTTCCATATTTTTAATTTAGCAAATACACAGTTGCCCTCTCGTGAGCAGTTTCTGCATTGGCGTTTTATTAAACGATATTTGTAGCAGTTCTTCACCGGTGATTTTATCTGAATTTCTGATTTGAATTTCTTCCGATCTAGAATAATTTCTATTGTGTATGATCTTTTACATTCTATGCATATGAAATTGATACAAAACCTCGTACAATATTTAAAAGTGTTGTAATTGATTAGGCACCAACATATTTAATAATGTAAACAATATTGTGAAAAATGGTACAGCAATTTTTAGTGATGAATCTCTCTATCTCTCTGAGTCACCACTCGAGTGCTAATAGTTCATTCAATAGCCAGCGATTAGTTACTTAAACGATGATAGAATAGTTCCTTCATTTTCGTCAATCGATATTAGACTGTGGATTTTATTCTAAACATTTGAAGAATTTGAATATAAAGGAAGTCCCAAAATTCACGCAAGAAGTAATTTTTATAGAAAACACAGGTGTTAAATTAAAAATTGTTAATTTTTTATTGATTCATAAATTATACAGTACAGGCTTATGTATGGAATAGCATATCGGGTAAATGGCCTCCACAGCTTTGCTGAAACATACGCACTCTTATGTCGAAATTTTCCATGACCGTTTGGCATAAATATGGCTGAATTTCGTTGAAACAGCGCTCAATTTTCTCCTTCAAGGCGTGAATAGTCGTCTTGTTACCTTAGACTTCAAGAAACCCCAAAGAAGAGTCCCTAAATTTTAGAATTCGCCGTTTCTCTTCACAGTTGATGAAGTTAAATCACTATTCCGGCCATATTTTCTACGAAACTTGAGAACTATAGCTGCCAAACCTTCATTATTAAAATATTGCTCAACAATGAGAACGGGTTGTTCTTTCGTGTACCACTCCATTTTTTAATATCCCTGAACTGTCAGCTGTCGCGCTGTCTTTTTTCCATTGGCAACACTTTACCGCACAAATGGCGCAAAATTAAAATGTTGGGTGAATTTTGGGATACCCTTTACTATTATATTATTTTCAACCTTTTGAATCTATTCAGCACGAAATTAAATATTCGGTTCTGCCCAGCTTGTCGCTATTCAGGTAAAAACTTTTAATTTCCAACGCATCGAATGATACAATTTCCCCCCGTGCTGTCATCCGAATTACATCATGGTAGTCTGTTCTACGAACTACTGAGTTCTTCTACGGGATTTACGGATACCGTGGAGGAAAATACGCGAGAACTTTAAAATATTTGCGCGGACATGAACGGCTGTCTACAAGGAAGCAGCGTCTAGAAATGCGGGTAGGGGGTTCGAGGAGGGTGTTTAAGGTAGATAACTTCCTTTGTTTCTCTCGACCGTCTGTTTTCCCGTTTGCTCACGCCCGCGCGTTGGTCGACAACGACAGGAGAAAGCAACGGCAGCAGCGATGGCAGCTAGCAACGGGCGAGAGTCGTCTTCGACTGGTAGCGCTGGCACAAAAGGTGACGAATGCTGCAGCTACCGAAGTGAAACGGTGAATACTTCCGTCGATATTTAAATTCCGTGTCGGAAGACGACGACGAAAGGAATGACTGCGACGTCAAGAAGGGTGAAGTCGGAGGCGCGCCGCGCCGGTCACAGACGTTCGTCCTCTGACTTTGATCCTCCTTGTAATTACATTCTTTCAGTTTGAAAGCGAAACAAGAACCCCGCCGGAACTTTCCACCGTTACACCCCCGAAAATCGCTTTTTCCTTTTAGCAATGGCTCCGCTTACACTGCGAATTATTAACCGCGAATTTGCCAACGTCTGCCGTTTGCCAAAGAATTAGGTGTAGAAAGAAGTTCTATCTGTACAGCCTTGCACAACCGATACAGCTGTTTAATATTCTATAATTCTTTTACGCTTCTAGAGCATCGGGATAACTAAACTGTATCTATCGTAAAAATGGTTGGCGTTATTTCAAACGATAAAAACGTTACGAGAATTTAAGAATATTACTACATTTCTTGCAATTTAATAAAATCACTTCTATGTCTTGCAATTCATGGAATTTTTAGTTTGCATAAAGATCCGCTGTCTAGTATTAACCCTTTGCACTCCGAATTATTTTTCACAATTTTGTTGTTAACAACTCCCTATTATTTTAAGTGTTTTATTTGAAATTTACTTCAAGGGACAGTTCCTTGACTGCTAGTTATTTTAAACAATTTTGTTTACTAATTATATTAAATATAGCTCCCAAACTTTGTTGTAATTTATATTTGTTTTTAACTACAAAAAATAAGACGATTAAATAAAAATGAAAGGAAGAACCAAATACATATGAAAACCTGTTTTACTTACATTTTTCTTTCTCCGGTGTCGAGTCAGACTCGACGATTTATGGGACAATAAATGTTCCATTGAAAATTTATAGAATTAGTTGATGATAATTTTATTCTTATCAACACGTTTAAGTGAAAATCACATTATCGAAGATTTCAATATTATAGTCAACATTATTCGAGATAATTCAGAGGTTGATGAAAGAAATTTCCGTTCGAGTGCTGCTTGAAAATACAACAATTTATTTTTGCATATTCCGTTTTGTTGGAACGATAGGTACTTCATTTAATTAGAGTAAACGATAATTTATAACGTGGCCAACTTTTCCAATTGGGAGCACCATTCTCCGTTTAATAGTGATAGGCAATTTGCGCGGGCATTATTTCATATTAGCTGATTGGTCGCGAACATAATTGCTACACGTGAACATTTCCATATTAAAACTTGGAACAGACATTCTCTGTTTACTTGGCGTGAACTACCAACGCTCAGCCATGTGTTCCGTAATTAATTAACTTTCATGAATTTGCAAGAGGATCAGAACACGTTGACCACATATTTAAATTAGTTTTCCGTAACGTGCATCGCATAGGACAAATATCAATTCGATAAGAAGCATCACGAATTGATTACAGTGTACACAAGTTGAACGGTTGAGAACAGGGATAGATATGTATAAAACAAACATTCGGGACACGGGTTTGTATGAAGAAGACAGTGGAACTTAATAGACGGAGTAGGATCGAAAAATAATGTAATATATTATGAGATGAAAGGTGTTTGCCGAAGAATTATGTAAACTGCGAGCTGCGTCAAAGGCGAAGAACTTTCCAGAAGATCGCTGGGTAAATAAGAAACCTTGCGTGTCCATGAAAAATCGCTTTGACGTTCTAGCAGTAAATACCTCCCTCGCATTTTTCAATTTCTATCCGTGTCGGGGCTGCTCTTCCGTTTATGCGAAACATTTTTCGAACATATACAACAGTTGTTCTCCCTATAAATATACCAATTTTCCCCTACCATTACAATATTTACTTATACAATATCATTTTACAAATTATTCACTCTGCAATTCTCTCTGGAGAGCTTGCACCGAGAACTAACATCTGTTTGCAAATTAAAAATTGCACGAATTGGAAGAAACAGGAGACAGACAGAAATTTCATTCTTTGTCTAATAGCTTCGATAAGACGGAAATTATACATCAATATCGTTATTTCAATATTTCCACTATTTTTAATTTCAGACATTCATTTCTTAAATGTGCAATAAGTTCATCAAATCCTCAGTCTAACAATGACGATCTCTCAATGTAAAAATTAAACTATGCCTGAAGTGTCTTCGGTCTTATATGCAAACATTTTTATTTACTTCTTTGATGTACAATCGTCCCCTTTTCTGCTGTGTTAAATAAAAAGTGAGCAAAAATTTGGATGAGTCTAATCACATCCGTCATAATATCCACAAAACCAGCTCTTTTTCGATTGTTACAAACCGCCCTGGCATTATTCCCGTGTCTTAGCCTTCCAACCACACGCTTGCTGCAATTCTACGAGCATGGAGGACCGAACAGCCGCAGCAGCCGTTAAAATTTTCAGTCGCCAATGGATTCTGACCGGATGAAATGAAAAAATCTCGCAGGGGCGGCAGAGAGCCGAGCAGCATGCGGCGGGCGTAAATATCGAGAGTGGTTTTCGCGCAATCGAATCGAGCATCGAGCAGTTTGATGTATCGAGATCACTGCTGCGCAACACGCGGCTTTATAGATTCGCGTCTAATGCTTCCGCCGAATGTTTCCGGGGTGGCGCGAACTATAGGGACTATAGCGCGCATGCACCTAGGCCCGGCCATACTACCAGGAGGAAAAATTTCCATGGCAAAGTCTACGAGGCCGTAGGATGCATGGGGGCTGCCGAGAGGATAGGAAATGCGCCACCGGGAAGGAAGAAAGCGAGGGAAGCATCTGGGCACGCTCGCATGAATGTTTAAACCGATGTTTTACGACGGCTTTTTGTTTCGCGTGTTTTATTGAGCAGAGAGCGGATATTCGCGTCAATATCGCTCTCTTACAATCCGCGAGAAGAACCGGAGACTGCACCAATCTCTTTCCATGTTCCAGCCCCTCTTCCGCGATCGCGTCCTCTCCTTCTTCCTCTTCCCGTCCCCAGAAAATCCTTCGTCCTTTGCCATTTTTCATGAAACTTTCAGCGTTACGGTGACGCAGATGTTTGCGAGGCACCACGCCGATCCGGCTCACCTTCCGATCAGGCAGATTTTATAGAGTTATTGATTAAGCGATCGAAAAATCAAGCTTTCCATTGCTGCTCCTTCGAGCGGTTCGACTCTGCTGAAATGGCAGAGCTTTTCTCAAGATTCTTTCACAAATGATTGGAAATGTTGCGGTTCTATAGGAAGGTACTTCAGAATATTCGTTGCCATACCTTTATTTTAATCAATTTTTCAATGAATCTTTCTGAGTTTATATACTGGGTGTGGTCGGACGGGTGAACAACCGAGCAGAGGGTGATACTACATGTAAAAATAAGTTGGAAGAAAGGAATCAAAATAAAATCGAGTTTGAGAATGCAGCGAATGGGCGTGCTATTAGATAGAAACCATCCGACGCGTCTGACCATGGCTAACCAATTCTACTTCCTGCGTGTACTAAAGCACGCGAACTCGACGGATCTTTAAACTCGATTTTCTCGAAAACGAGACGTCGAACGAAAAAATGTTATTCCCTTTTTTCGACTTATTATTACATGTACTATCACCCTCCTGCTCGGTTGTACCACCCGTCCGGCCACACCATGTATAAAAGTTTCTATAAAAACTTTTCGATAAGACAAGTTCCCCGAAAAAGTTTTACCATTGCATACTTCAGTTCAATTCACCGACTATTTTCGCGCGCAAGAGCCGATAAACACACCCACAGACTTCAAAACCGACAGGTCGATTAATTTCCCCTTGAAAAATTTCTTACACGCCGCTTTCCATCACTCCTTAATCGATTCCCACCAAACGACAAGCAATTTCTAGCAACTCCATTCAGGAGCGAACCGCGAGCACCGGCACAATAACTTCTTTAATAACATTACTGCGTTACGTTTTCGCGAGTCAAGAAGTTACGAGTTCAATTCAGTCCGACAAAAGGCGAAAAGCGTTTCTTGCGGGAACAATGACGGCAGCAAACGGTTCCGCCGATGGAGGTTTCCGCTTTGTCGCAAACATCTTTCGTATCCGTCGACCTTATCTGCGCATCGATTAAGAATAAAAGGATGAGTGGAGTGGGGATGGGCGGTGCGCGAAATGCTGAAGGACACAAAGTGAAGGTAGCTTCGGGGTTTCGACCATATGTCCATGATCTGACTCGTGTTCATGACAGCCTCTGACGGAACCAAATGGTAGGAGAGAGCGGGTTCGAAGCAGGATACTTTGTGCTTTCTCTAGCGGAAGATGTACGCGCACGGTCAGGCATCCCGAGGTAATATCATCGATTGCCGCCTTTTTCCCTGGTGCGCGCGGCCCGACTCCGTTTCAATCGCATGCTTTCTCATCGGGTCGTGGTCCTTTTATTACGCGATACTCCGGAGCCAGTCCTGTCTGACATTCGACTGTGGACGATCTCAAAGGAGCATACTCTATGAACACCGACCGAGGAGAATGGCATTGCTAAAGACACAATGTGCGCGGAATCGCAAAGTCAAAAAGAGCCTGGCCGCGGGAGGAAACTAGGCAACTGACGCAGGATCCTTTCTTGTTACGGTGCTTCCGGGGACGTGATCGATGCTTTGACAAAGTTTCGGAGTTTGCCCGACCCTTACATGTCCTTAACGATACGCAAATGTACGTACAGTGGTTGCGGATGTCTATAATAAATAAAAATTGGCTTTCCGCTGTATCCTAGCTATTTTTCTTGGAAATGCATAAAATCAGCTGTCTAGCGAATCCTGTTTGACTTTCAAAGCTCTGGTACAGGAATAGTGAGAAATTAATCCGTTTAATGTAATTGTAATCATTTCTTGGTAACTGTGGATCCATTTCTGTTAAATAAAAGTTTCATCAATTGCAAAATTTGAAATAGAAAATCGAAATACAAATAGCAGCTGCTCGTGCAATTTTAATGAACAAATCACTCGACGACAATAAAATGTGCACATTTTTTTCACTTTTTTTTAAACGCGTGGAAGCGTATGTTGATATTACCGACTAACCGCATATCGATAACTCAATACCCCACTGACGTTGAAATTCATCGTTCCTATTAAAAAATAACAATATCACTCTTCTGAACGTTTTTTTCAACAGCTCCACTGCGACTGGCTTCCACAAAAAAAACGTTAAAAGTTTATACAATTCAAACTGTAACATTATTTATTTCGGAGGTTAAACTGTACCTTGGGTAACCAAAAATTGTTACCTTTTTTTCAATGTAATCCTGTAGATTTTGTTGAGAAATTGCCGAAAGATCAAAGTTTCAATTCTAGGAGATTAGCGGTTTAAAAGTTATGAGTGTTTAAAGTTAAGCGATTTTCAGTGTTTTTGACAGGTAAGAGTGTCGCCATGTTGGTGTCGCGCGTCGCTTATCGAGTGCAGCCGCTAGGTGGCACCACAACAGCTTGTCCCAGAACAAAGTGTACAAAGATAGCCGCTCTACATTATCGGCATTAGCGATAAACACTGTAAATCGATCAACTTTAAACATTCATATCTTTTGAATCACTAATCTCCTAGGATGGAAACTTGGATTTTTTGCATTTTCTCGTCCAATTCGACTGGATTAGACAGGAAAATGGCAAATATTTCTAGTTATCCAAGTTACAGTACAGTCCTTTCGGACATTGGAAGGAAGTTAATTTTAACCATTATTAAATGATTAACTAATTGAAAATTGTGATTACGTAACACGCGAGGACATAACAAGAAAACCTCGTATATATTGTAGTATTAACCTTTTAAAAGTATGTATTTTTTTTAAATATACACGGGATATATAAATGCTCCGAGAAATAAGTTTAAAACAGAATAAAAGCTTCAGCTCGAAATAGTTCAGACTAAATTTCGGCCAGGTTCAACAGTATGTCCGTTGAATGGAGCTTGGCTAACACGTTTGTTCATTATTTAGCATTTCCACTTATTGTCCGGATACATTTACTGTCGAAAAGTTTTCAACATCGGGTTCCACGGAAATGAAGCGTTGATAAATGAAAAAATTCTACTCTACAATTTCAATTTATTTTTTCCTGTAGACGGATGCTTTTTTCAAAAATATTTTACACATATTACAACGGAAATATAATAAAAACTGTGTATGTACCGTGAAAAGTTTATCCGGTGTTTGAGGATTAAATAAAAATACGCGACTTTCTTTTCGTGAAAATTTTTCTTGGAAACAGAAAACTTTACTAAAAATCTAAAAATTGATGTAATTAATAGGTTTTTTAATAGGGAACATATTTTTCCAGTGTGCGTGTTACCATTGTTTTAATTTACCTTGCATACGGATTTTTGTACTGTACAAGCATTTTGCGAAAATTATAAAATGCAATTGTTTAATAAAATGAAATACTACTTTGTTGCGTTTAAATTTACATAAAGCCTGAGGTTTAATTATTGTTACAATTTGAGCTATGGGAACAAATGGAGTTTAGGATGATTTAGTATTTCGAGAACTCAGAGTATTTCATAAAATGACATGGCTAGTTTTAAGAGAAAATAAACATTTTGTTTCCATCATTTTGGAAAAGTGATTCGATCAGGACGCAAATTTACCGAGGACTTAAATTACATTTTTTTCTCGACGCGATACACGTGGTGTACACTTTGTCTCCTTCGGCAAGTACCATGCATATGCATACAGACTGCATTCAGGTTCGAACGTTTTCCAATTTATCTTTCTCTGCGGCATTTTAAACCAGTCTCCAAACAATATCAGAGAGAGAGAAAGAGAGAGAGAGAGAGAGAGAGAGAGAGAGAGAGAGAGAGAGAGAGAGAGAGACAGAGAGTAAACTGACAGACATGTAAATGGAGTTTCCAATGGCTGAAACATTAGCGATTTCTTAAAATTTGCATCTTTGATTAAAATAATTCATCTACAAAAATCTAGAAAAATGTAAGGTATCTTGCAAATAGGTGGTGCACATTCTAAATTAGTTATTTTTCGTGCAGAGATATCATCTTGGAGAACATTAGAAGTAAATTACATTCGGTAAGTATAGCAAAATAACTTTGGCAGAACGTATGAGAACTAATATACTTCCAACGTGTAATTTTATGCCGTTTTTCTTGCCACATGCAACTATTAAATGCACGGTTGCTACACCATAATCGTAAATTATCAACATCGCTAAACAAATATATTGTTTTCGTGTAGACTTTGCGATTTATGTGTTTTTAGCATGCAACCGTGTGAAACGATGGGATAGACAATTTTGCTGAAATATGAAATCACTGTACCCCGCCATTATTACGATATTACAAAATTAAATATATACACGAATAATATAAACAGAAATTGCACCTTCTCATTTCTCTCAGAAATGCATAAAATTCAAAAGATTTATAGTAGACTGCGGATGTTTATGCAATTCTTAATTTTTATAGGCATTTAAGAAAGTGGACACAAATAACATTTTATTTTCAATGGCGGTAGCCTTTGTAGATCTGAAATAAATAAAAATCGTGTAAATTCTGTGGAATTTTATGTTCTAGCAATTTTTGAAAATTTTCAGGAATCAGAAAAATGCATAAAGTTCCACGGTCTAGTTATCTATAAGACTGCGGATTTTATGCATCTATGACAACAATGAGTAGACAGAATATGAAACATGGTGATAAGCTGGATAGAATTAATAAGGATGATACAAATGCAGTGGCTTCTGTATCCTGAAATTAATGTAAACAAACTTTCTGTTGCACAAAAATAAAATATGCACAAATGATATTTCTCTGAGATCAAACAACATTCTATTACATGTGCGAATGCCTCAATAAACGTGGCACACTGAAAGCATTAAAAATGTGCGACCGGAATTAAGGAACGAGAGGACCTGACGTACAGTGACAGGCAAAGCTGCTACGTAATCGATTCATAGAGATTAACGTCGCGTACTTAAGTTCCATATCAGCGTTATCGCCGGCTGTTATCGTCCGGCCTTGTTCCCGGGTAAATATTCGTTCTCGTGCTTATGTAAAAAAGCCGTTCCAGTTCCACGGTGCAAAAGGGTCGTCGCGATATCGCAATCCAGTGACATAGTGCGCAGAAAAGTATCTCGGGAAAAGGGCTCCTGGTACGTTGAGCCTTTGCCTCGGAGGAAGTCTTTACGTTTCGTTGAAATCTCTTATTAAAACAGAACAACGGGATAAAGAGGCGAGACACGCAAAACGACGATGATACCAGAACAAGGTGAATAGGAGGCGGCCGGGAAAAGAAGACTATAGCCTAGGTGACGCGGAAAGTACGACATGTTTTTATCATTTAATTTTGTAGACAAAGAACCCCGGGGGCATTCGTTCGCGGAGGTCAAGCCCAAAGGAAGCTGCCGTTTCTTCCTAAGACATTATCTTCTTCATTTGCCTCCTGTAGTTAAGAAACATCCCGTGGGATTAGAGATAGACTTCTTTTGTTTCGAGCACAAAGGCCACTACCCGACTCGGGTTATCGAGTTTTCTTCTAACCTTCTTTGTGCTGCCGGATATCCTGAATGATTTAGCCGGATTCGCCAAATAAATAGCCACCCGAATCTTCCCTTAACGAACACGATAAGGACCTTTTAATTAAGGGAC
>CM052202.1:8682214-8799609 GCA_028455805.1 Lasioglossum figueresi
AATAAAAGTCATTTGATTATTTAAAATTTCCCAAGTAGTCAAAATGAGTGCTTTTGGGCAATACAGGTATAACACACATATATATATATATATATATATATATATATATATATACCGGAAATGAAGGAGGGGGAGGCAACTACAATGATTAATAAACGCATTTATATGTTGTACAAAAAGTCACAAAATTCTAAGAAGCTGTGTCATTATATACATAATTGTTTTTCTAATTGAAATTGAAAAGCAGTAAAAATTACTTCCTTAGACAATCTAGTGTTAATTTTCATGATTTTTTTAATGAAATTTTACTATCGTATTTCTGGCATTTTTCTGATTAATATAAGTCCAAACACGATATAATTCCAATTGTATTTAGTGGTTAAATCGACGATTCAAGTTTCGGTCGCAAGGAGCGACAGCGTATTGGAAAGAAAGAGACACTCATTCTGTCCTTCTCTATGTTCGGCATCTCCTTTGAATTTCATTCTGTCCTCCTCTATGTTCGGACTCTCCTTCGAATTTCATTCTGTCCTTCTCTATGTTCGGCTTCTCCTTTGAATTTCATTCTGTCCTTCTCTATGTTCGGCATCTCCTTTGAATTTCATTGTCCTTCTCTATCTTCGGACTCTCCTTTGAAGTAACAAAAATACGAGCACAACACCAAGATTACTGTCCACCAAAAATACGGCTGTTGGACAGTAATGTCGGCATTACTGTACCCTCTTCAGGTGGACGACAGATACATTCGAAACAGAATACGCTTTCACTTTTCAAAATCGAATCCCCAGAGGCAGCAAGAATCGTATAAGAAAAATGTTCAATTTAAAACTTTTTGTCCGCGTTTAGCACACCCGACCAACTCAGTGGTCACTTTTAGTTTATTGCCGGTTTTCTTTTATAACTCCGTTCATTTCAAGGTCTAAACCGTACGTAACCTTGAATTTTCAATTCGTCACGCCTCACCATACTTTCAAGGGTTTTCCCGTCATAAATTACTTTAAGCGCTAGTCCCAGTCCCTCACATCTTGTTTTTTCTCCAACTCCCCAGCCTTCCCTCTCTTCTGTAATTTTCCCTTTCCCTAAATACTGATTTCCATCACTCATTTCTTTAACCCCGAAAGATTTTTAGCTAGTTCAACGTTAAGACAGATCGTTCTCGACCACCAAACGAACACCATCTGCTTGGCTATACCAAATTGTATATAGTAGTGATATATTAAAGAAGAGTTATATTATTAACTAAGCTCTGCATAAAGTGTTTTAATAACGACCACATCACAATCGTCAACAAAACCACGACCAGCTCTCACGAGATTACTTTTTCGTCGAGCGCAGCGGGATTACGATTAAAACAAGAATCGATTCCTTTCCCGTACATTTTTTTTATTCATTTCTTATTAAGCAATCTCAGCGTATCATTCGAAGCTGTTCGATTCAACAAGTATCGCAGAACGAGTCGAAACAATGCCGGAGTCGTCAGGAATCACGAAAATAATCACAGAAAGTTCGGAGTACAGTATTAAAAAATGATTCTACAGTAACATACTGTAGAAAAAAGAAAATTTCCTTACAATTCCCGCGAGCATAAGATTGCCGGAGGTTGTTCCCCGAAGCAGCGCCACGAATTATAGACGAAATATACGCAACGGGCAGGAAGACACAGTAAAAAACGAGGCGCCGTCCGTTGATAAAACAAGTGCGAGAAACTGGAGCTGCTGGGAGAAGAAGTAGAAGAATGTCCAAAGCACTGGCAAGATTACACAGGGCATTCGCCTGCCTGCTTGTTTCCTCGCCCGTACCTTACATTATTGACAAGCTTGATTATCTTAAGCATACTTTGCGGCGTCGGGAGCTAAAATTTCACCCCCAGGAGGAAACACGAGGGTTTGTTCTGAGCTACCAGAGCTGCTAATATATTTATTAAGAACCTCCTGCAAGACCTACTGGTCCCGCACTCGCCCGAATCCTTGCCTCTCCTGTTTTCCGCCGTCTTCCGAACTCGTTCCCCTTTACCCCCCTTTTCGTGCGCTTAAGTAGAGTCCACAACTCTTTTCTCCAAAAAATAAAATATCTGGACAGTGTCGATCATATCGAGATTCGGTAAAAGTTCGATCTAAGAATAATCCTCGGATCCCCAGCAGTGGAGGAGATATTTGTTTGTTTTTTTTAGAACGTACAGTTCCCAGTTTCTTATGATGTAGCTTCAGTGTGGACGTAGCTTTATAAATGAATATATTGTAACGGAATACATAATAAATTTCGTTGAACTACAGTTTATAAATGCACCTTTAAATTATACAAGGCTAAATCTTTATCGGTGAGAAATGTTTATTACGAGACTGGTCAGAGTATGTAATTTAATATAGTTCTTTTTTATGAGCAATAAATACATGCAACTATATTATCAATGCCTTTAAACCCATGCGACGATTTAAATCAATTTAATTCATTCGCGATGATAAATATTTCCTGTCTACATTTACTAATAATTCACTGCCATTTGAGTAACAGCTCAATCTCATTACTCGATCGAAGGGATTCACAAAGTATGCAAAGTATGGTTTTTTTTATTAGCTACAACTAAAAACGTGTGTATGAATGATTAAATTTACAACAATCCTTGAATTGTTCTTTCTGTACCTCTCATTGCGCCTTATACCTTCGTTTCCAATTTTCCGCCACTGTAACTTGTTTAAAAAATGTACCTCTCCAGAAGAAGTTTCAAAAGAACTGCCAGCTGTATAACCCGCTCGAACGCCGCACAGTCTCCTTGTAATTCTAAAAATGGCGTGTTCTGCTCCGGAAGAAGACTATACACTCTTTTTTTGTTATAAAAAGCAGGGTGCACGATATGACCCCAATTCGAGGAGAAGAAGAATGGCGTTCCCAAGTCTAATCGACGATTCAACTATTTTATTCGTCCCTTTGGTCTAATCTCTTTGAGGTCTTCCCCTCTGTTACCCTTAATCCCTCATTGTTGTTGTAGATGTTTCCTTTCTTGGTCGAGAGTGAGAGAGAGAGAGGGAGCCGCTTAATTTTGATTCAACAGCAATTCGTGTCCGGGGCTGGCTCGGCTGTCGCATGTTTTATTCACCGTTGCGGGGAACTTTTGTCGTGCCCTCTAAATTTCGTCTCGTTCTCCGAGAGAGAGAGAGAGGGGTAGGGGAGGAAACGAAGAAGATGTAGATGCAGGTTGACGACGCCGACGACGGGTTGCTCATTAATTTCTAATGAAAGAGCTGCGACCGGTGTCGTCCCGCAAACGACGCTAATAAACCGTTGACGTTGTAGTTTCTAAATCAAGGTAATCAAATTCCGGGCACGCGGCGAGCTTATCGGCGGGAAAAACTTTGTCAGAAATAAGAATGTCTCGGTTTTCCCTGCCTCGTTAAATATGCTATAAAAGTCACGCGGAAGTCTATTCTTCCGGATGGCCCGCAGACATGAAGTTCCAAGTTCCGAGGAACTTCGCCGACGAAGAAACGAATCGAGACTTCGTTACCTCTGGGGATAATCGGGCTCCCTCATCGAATTAATTTAGACGAGCGAGAATTATTTAAATCAATCGCGGAAAAAATCCATTCGTTTAACTCTAGGCAACTTTGAAGTTGCGCTTGTCTGTTGCCTGCGATTCTCCATTTTTCTCCTATCATTTAGATACCAACAAAGAATTTTAACGATTACGTCAATGTTACCTACCAGACGGTGAGTGTACATCAAATCTTAAACTTTTGTTTTATTAAATAAATTGACTGTCTAAATAAGGTACTTTCCATTCATTAAATTATCAATTTAATCATGACGTGAATCTGAATGAAAATTATCTTAGAAACCAGTAAAGCGTTGATTTATTATCGTACTATACGTGGCTCCGTATATATCCGAATGTATTATTGCGGCATTCAGAGATTATTATAGTAGGATCACTCCCATCATTTTCTACGAACTGGTATCGATGTTTAAGCGAATCCCATTGAACACGTACAAATGCATTTCACGTGAATTACAATTGATTTAGTTCTATCCGAAGGCAAAAATTTTTGTATTCCGCGATTCTGCAGGTGTAAAAAATTCATAATTTATAGTTGATACGCGATTTCTAAAGGTAAATGAACGTGCCTGGCGCGAATAACCCTCTGAATATTAATATTCGTATCGTATCACTTTAGAAAGTTATGAAAGCCTCATTAATATTCTATCTACTGTCAAATTGAATTATGGATGTGTAATTAAAATTTTTATCCCGAAAAGTGCGGTGTGTGCGCATATATATCAACTCGTTAGTTTGTCACCATTGAATTCATTATTGGCCGGCGATTTATTATTAGACCACTTCCCCATTTCGAACAAATGTTTCGGGAAAAGAATAATTTCTCTGCATTAAATGAATCGTTACGAAATCTTTAATATTCTTCGAAGCGTGTTAATCAAAGTATTATTATTTTTGTAACCATACTGAAAATTGATGGCAAGAAAGAAATTGTTTAATAATAACAGAGATGGTTAAATGTCTCCTAAACAACCAATGACGACATTTCATTTCAATTTCTATTGTCGACTCCAATTTACACATGAAATGAATTTCTGTAATTAATTGACCAAATTGGTAACTTCTGTTGTAAAATTACTCTCTGTAAATTAATCAACAACACTGTCATTCCAATGTATATAATAATAAATGTCGAAGTAATATTTCAAATAAAAACTATCTCTGAAAATTCAGGTCCACGTAAAGATTATTCGCCTAATAAAAATTCCCAACGCAGCCAAGCATCATTATACAAGACGCAATACTAATTCGTGGATATCGAGCTCGAAGATAGCCAGTGAACGAATTTGGCAAAACAGCTTTTCGCGAACGTTAGGAACAAATTTGTGTGTCTACGTTGACAGTAAGTGGAAAAAGTTGGTTGAGTGCAGACCCCAGAATATAATATCGAACACAAAAATACGATACAGCTCTTATAGGTTGTATCAACGTAATTCGTGTCAAAATAAAATCCTTTCTTAAAGATGAGTGCCAACTACCATTAGAAGTTGTATTCGAAGCGGTGGGCGGAGTCTTCGAACTATCATATTATACGTGCTATTACACGTTGTTGGGTCGTCAAAACTTCTCAAAACTTCTCAAAACTTCTCCGTTGTAATTTTTCAAGAATTCTGTGTTGAAAATCTTCCAAGACACGCGGAAATTCAATCTGTACTGTATTATTCAATTTTCAAATACTGTACGCTCGAAAATTTTTATGCGGGGCGAACACTGGCTGAAATATCTTCCCGTTCGTTCTACGAACCAGCGTTTTCGCGTCTATTAAAGTAGTACGTGGAGCAGAATATGCGAATTGATCGTGCAAAAAGGGGAAACGATGAACGAAGCATTTCGTAGAAGAATATTAATCTACTTACCTGTGTGAGGATTAAATAACGTTTAGACGAAATAAACTTTGCAAAAGTTTCCTGGTTATTGTTCGACAGGATCGCGTCGTCCAAAAAATGTCAGCGTCCCGACGCCATTAGGGACCAAATGAAGAGGGTGGAAACGCGGATTTTCTCCGGTCTAAGAAATCGGATTGCAACCGTCAAGGAAAGTCAATAATCCGTCTGAGACGGATTCCATCTCTAGGAACGTCGGCGTGAGAAGACCTAAACTTCCGATGCTTTCATCTCCAGTGCTGACTCGTTACTAATGTCTCCTATCATCCTGATACGCACGTGTTTCCAGTAGCACATACATTTCCGTTGGTGGTCGCCGCCGCGCCGATAACGATAGAATTAGAAATAACCAGCGCGTTTTAGCCTAAATTGAAAATGTCCTTTTTGATTGGCCAGTAAATTAGAGCGACGCCACAAGGCATCCTATGACGAAGCTATCTGCAATGAAAATAATTCCTCTGGTACACGGTTTAAGGAAGAATGGGGTAACGACTTAAACAATAATTGTAATAAAATACAAATCATTCTCCCAAACACCCGAAAGCCTTAACAGCGAGAGCGGAGAAATAGTTTCCGATGATCGCCGGTGGAAAGGAAACGGTCGTGAAAAGTTGCGGTCCCATTTTTCCCAGGCCAGGCGACAGTATATAGGCCAGCCCGTTCCGTCAACGAGTATAATTTTCCCATTTGGACGGCAGTTTATCGGGAACGTTTTAATCGTTGCGCGTGATACGGCGGAACGTGTGCCGTTTTAACTGAGCCTTCGCGTACACGCCGTTACGTCCTGTGATAAACGCTTCTAAAATGAGAAAAAGCTATGTGCGAGCATGTATTATTTAACGGTACGCGGCGAAGTCGGTACGCATAGTCGGTTTTTAATGGACGCATTTCCATAGAGGTAGCTATACGCCAGGGCCGGGGGTCGTAGAACCTTGCGAGATATCAGGCTGGTTAATAAATTCGTGCATACTTGACAGAGTGGAAGCTGTATTAGCTATTCAGCTTATTACGGCTATTAAGGCGTTACGTACACCGGCTAGGCCAGCGGAGATCTATTTTTCAAAAAATTGTTGGAAGCGAAAACCACTCCTGCACGGTTTTTCTTGCGGACTTCAGAAGTTCTTCGTTCTGGTAAATGCTGTACTTCGCTGCGAATACTTGGACAGGAGAAACAATTTCTAATAGTTTCTAAACAATTCGAAGGAACAAGAGTGGAACTGAAGTTTATTTATTGCTTTAATTCATTGATTAAGTTGAGCAGAATGTGTAAAATAGTAATTGTTTCATTTGAGACGTCACTACTGCATACGTGTTCTGATGTCTGTGGAGGTAGGAGATCATTTTTTAATTAATTGAGTGTACCTTTGACCAACATGTATGTCAAAATGAAAATGTTCTGCACCTGTAGCTACAAACAAGAGCCATTTAATGATTTCTTCTTTTCTTTAATCGTTTTAATACATTTCAATTCTTGTGGAGTTTCAAATTACAACTACTCATTCGAGACATAAATGCGTAAAATCGGCAGTCTCAGAATGAAATATTTCAGCTGTACGTTTTTTATTTCGTGGAATAACTCCGATTCTGAAGAATTTTCGTGGTTATTGATTGAGTCTACGTGTCGAATCCGTTTTCCCAGTGATTTCATCGATAGTAAAAATAACCAGTTCATGTCAAGAACAAATTCATCTCGCTTCAAGGATCAAAAATCAGGGATTAATACAATTGCTTAGTATTTGACACAATAATTTTTCCATATATGATATATATTTTTATGTATTAGTTAAAAGCGTACATTTTTAAATCCAGAATCAGATTTTGCAGTTCCAATAACTGCCGGTTTTGAAAAAGTGGGGAAAAATGATTTTCAAAGTCGGCTACGGCACGTACAAGTTTTGTTCGTCTACTTTTGGAGAGATATCGTTTTTTATTGGCATCAAAATTGACGTAGATATTTCTGTAACCGCGATAGCCGTTTTCGAAAACCAATTGCACACGAACGTTTGCATCTTCACCGTGTGTAGAAATTTTTCTATCAAATATTCGGGGATTGTTGAAACTTAGTACGTCTAAATTATAGGACAAATTAGAACATTTTATTTGATATTTTACTGTAAATAAAAAGATATTTCATACCTAACGTCTCAGAGTTAGGATTTCTTAAAAAATAAATTCTAAACATATTATTAATGATAGACCCAAATTTTTTTGTAAAATTAAAGTGTGAACGATTAAGCATTTTCTCGCAAAGATCGCAGAGTAAACATTTTTTATTTTAACTATATGATTCTATACGCACAACACAAGTTATACAGGTAAACTGACATGGAGAACAATTTCTGAATCTAATAATGAACTAGCTCAGTGATTCTAAAAATAATTTTGCTATTGCTGCAAAAAGCGTTCGTTTATAATTTTAAATTAATTTTAGTTAGCAAACACCGTGGAGGTGTAACCTAGTTATTTTAAATTATTGCACCTCTTTCTACGTGGGCGAACTATGCAAACATTGTTCTGTGGAAATTTATGCGCCTGTATATACAGATACATATGTATGTACGCATGCACTGCGGAATTTATGTGCGTACGGACTGTAGCGAACTATACCTTTTCTCTAGGTGTTTTTAATTAATTGAAACGTGGCGGCCCCTGTCGTTTCATGCGTTTTAGATATTTTCACGGAATATATGATAATAAAAAATGTACAACATACGTATTGATTAACGAATGCTTCGAGCCGCTTCAACCGTCTCCTGAAAATATGCAACAAGCTGAAGTCGCATCGATAGAGGAGTTAGTTTGGAACATTTGAAAAAATTTCAAAAGTTTAGAACTTCACGATTTACGCAATTGTTACTTGAGTCGGCTAAAACAATTTTGCTGGAGCAACAGCAATTTGACAGAATTCATTACCAGGAGAATACGTGGCGAACATTTACGGGGTCGGCGCAACGAATTGTCGTTGAGTGTTCAAGAATGGGCAAAAACGCGAACAACTGAATTCGTAGTACGTTCAGCTTTTATTGTCTGCGGCGGGAGCAAAAAGTGAGCGAGCTAGACAGTGGTGAAACCAAAAAGCTGGGACACGCGAGAGGACAGTTGTTCCATCCGGGCCATTTGGGCTTTATAATGTTCTTATTTGTTGCCCGCTTGGCTGTAGGGGCACTTAACCCAATTAGCACGTCATAGCCTTACTCTTACGCTAACTATCCGGCCACGTGTCCGCTATGTACGCGCGACAGTTCGCACACGTAAACGTTTTCCGTGTCACACACGCGCGGTTTCTGGTCTAGGATAGACAATAACACCGTCCGGCGTTAATTTAATTAATATCATCCCGGCCACCGAAATGAAATTATAATCGCTAGATTCTACGGTGAGCATTGTCGATGTTTCTTTTTTTTCGAGTGTCGGCCGACAACACCCACGCACCATGTTTTCCCGAAAACGTGGAGTCACGCGAACTTGGTTACGCTACAAAACTGAATGATTAATGGGGAACGAACAGATTGTAGTAATTATGTGCGCTGGTTATTTTAGTAATTAATCACATTTAATAATGCGGCTAATGAATTACCGTTCGCTCTGCTAGCCGAACGATAAGCCCGCGATATTTATCATAGCATTTTTGGAACCCAGATACCTTATCGATACGAGAACACTGACTTCTGCAAACGTTTTTGTCGAGCTGTACTAGTCTAAACGAAAAAGTACCATTTAATAATATTTCTGATAGCGTCGAAAGGGTTTGTTTACCTTAGACCTCAGCAATCTTCCAAGAACGACGAGAGTTTGTTAAACCGCGTCGCAACTTTACGACAAAAATAAATAAAACCGACACGATAAGTCAAACTCGGGCACGTCGAGGTACCATTCATCCCTTCCCCGAAGCAAATAAAACGACACGATAATGGTCCCCATGGATGTGTGGTACAGACGCATGCGACGACACGCCGGGGATTTGCATTTCAAATGAAAATTGTTATGCGATTCATATTTCAGAAACGTGGAAAAAAAGAAGGAAGCGCAATAACACTCAGCGGGTTAGCGAAGAAAGGGAAAAGGCAGCAAATGAGTGAGTGAGTTTTATGTTTTATGCCGGGCGTAATGTTTCGGGATTAGCATAGTACACGATTGTAAAACCCCCCTGAGGAGATGCAGAAGCCGCAGAGGAGGCATCTCTCCGTTCTCTCTGCCCTGCTACGCGGCTTGCTTTTAACGTCCGAATTTACCATGTTTCTCGTGGCTGCGAAATTATTTTCAGAATTTCCCCGGTTCCTTACTGGTTTTCCGCTTTTTGTTGCTGCGGCGCGCGCGAATATGGCCGGTTATACACCCCCGGAAACAAGTATGTTTCGAGGGAACGCGCGATGCCGTGAAAATTTGCTTATATCGAAAATGGCCAAGTTGAAGATAAACTCGATGGTCGCTGGACTGCGGATTTTTATGGAAAATACAAATTGTTTGCGCGAACTTTGAGACATCTTACATCCTGTCTTAATATTTGCGTAATTATGTAGAATTTTCACAGTTAAACTTCACCCGAGGAGATTCACCTGCAGATTTTGGCGAGAAAATGCCGAAAATCCGGGTTTTATTGTTAGGAATTCACTAGTTGAAAAGTTGTGCGTGTTCAAGGTTCATCGTTTTCATAGATTTCAAACAATGACGAACAGAAGAAGGGAAGATTGAGATCGTGACGAAAAATGAAGATTAGCTTGCTTTACAACACAAATCTGGTGTTGCATAGTGTCTTACAAGATTGTCGGGGTGTATGCAAACAAGGGCTGGTCCTTGAATTATTAGTTGAAGGTGCTAAAAATAGCATCAGTTCGCTTTGCGAGGGGAAACCAACAGTAAAGCGGTGTGTATCGTGTATCGAAGACGCGAGTGAGAAATTTCCTCTAATTCGCCACCGGGAAATGGACATCCGGCGGACAGGGTGAGTCAACGCCGCCGGTGTATCGTATCCAACTGTATCCTATCGCATCGGTATCGGTATCGGTATCGGTATCGGTATCGGTATCGGTATCGGCATCGTATCGCATCGCCTCGCATCGCGGCAAGTATAGTATCGCATGGAACGGTCGCACGCGCGCCCGCTTTATTGTTCGACGAAAAAAGAAAACGAGGGGGAGGATAGCGCGCGGAGCCCGCGCAGGCAATCTGCGACCGGAAATTTAAAAAGTTGCGCAAATACACAGGCCACAAGGGAGTTAGATGGGAGCCAGGGGGATGCGGCGGTAAAAGGGGTCAGCGAGCGGGTTCCTGGCCCGCGGAACAGAGACGGCTAGCTCTCCACCAAGTATACATGGAAGGTTAAACTGGCGAAATTACGTAGTTCCGAGCAATTCGCATCCGAATGACTCGCGGATGATCAAAGCTTGCTCGCCGAGCTCGAGCGAGCCTGCTTGCATGCTATGAGGTTGATATCCTGTACCCCGTACTTCCTAGCAAGACGGACTAACTTACTCTCGGTTTCTTTCATGTCTCGCGATTCATCGTCTGACAGCAGAGACACCGATGCCTCCAATATTCGCGCAGATTATGGCGGACGGATCGCGAAACGATCCAATACGAAACAAGAGATTTACGAGTTGTAACCTCCTCGGATTTTATTCAGTTGAGCGGCGATTGCTTCGAAATAGTCCTTAACGGAAGTTTGCGAAAATCTTTGATCCTGTTGCTAGTCGTTTGTTCGTATAACGATTTTTATTGTCGGGTAAAAGAGAGAAAGAACAAGCTTCGTGACCATTTTCTAGAATTCCTTCTTAAAAATACCTACAGCAAACTATACTGAAACTCGTTGGTTTTAAATTGTCGATTTGATCTATGAGAAATAATATTTTTAACAATTAGTGTAACAAAAGATGTGGCTGTCGAAACGTCGTTCCGATAATTATACCCGAGCATTCGTGAACCGTCTACATTACCGAATATAACAAAAATATTTAACAGTTCAATAATTGAAAGCAGCGTCGAATTGCCAACGATCAGTTAATTAAATTTTGATTGGCAACGTGAAATAAGCTTTTCTTAATTGGGCAAGGGCAGCGGAGCGACAATTGGTCAGCATAAAATAATTTCCAAAGTAACATGCTGGTTGAACGAATACATTGTTTTAAACACATGAAATTCTACGTTTATTACAATTTATTACGAGCCGTATTGTTGCAGCTAATGAATCCTGCACAGAGGTAAATAAGAAAATGGAATTTATAATGTAATTCATTCGTTGATATACATATATCTTGTTACTAAACGCGCGATGCTTGACATCGTCTCGTTTATTAATGTACACAAAGAGATCGTAACATAACAATCGCTTTACCATTAAATTTTGCCGAATTTGTGGGTCCGATAAAACATATTCAGTCGTCGGAGTGAACATTAATTCCTTGCAGCATTTTCCGAAGAATTATGAATGTCGTTAACGATTGATAAATGAAGTTGAGAATGTATTATTTATTTATAATTCTCTGTTAAATTGATATTGGAGGTGTGCTTGTTAGCATATCGGACACGAGTATTTCGCCAAAGTTTTCTTGTATTTTAGAATCTTGTATTAATATTGCAGTGCATGCTAACGTATCGAAACTATTGTTTAATAATTTACACAACGTGTTTCCAAACGAACTATCGATACGCACGTGCTTCGGTAAAACCTTTGTGATGGAAACAGTAATATCCACTCCAAATGAAATTTTAGCGATATTTACCTGTACACATGGCTTCGCGAGAAGTAATAAAATCTACACGTTGTAGAATTCCATTAAATTTCACGAAAAGGTTTAATTGGTTTTCGCGCTGTTTACTTTAAACAGAAATTATTCTCTGAATAATTTGCGTGAAGAGGGCTTTTAATGTAAAGTTTTAATTCGTGTATAAACACAAGAGAATGGTGGTATGTTTATTTACTTTCATTGAATAATATTTGAAAGAATTCTCGAGAGATTGTTACATATATAAGTACGTAGAACATACGAATATTGCATAAATCGAATAATATAAAAGATTTCGTTGTTACGTTAATGAATTGTGTCAGTGATTTTCATGCGAAATGACTCAATTTATGAATTAATTATTAATTGATTCAAAAATGATAAAATGCAGTAGAATTTAACAAGTGTAAAATTTGAACTCCGGTCACCAAATTACAATTGTAAACGGATTACTTTCAGACTTTCGTATCGAAGATCATTACTGTGTCGAATTCAGCAGTAATTTGGTAGTGCTAATTAAATTCCTGTCGAAATTTTCACCAACTATCCAATTGGTATTGTAAGGGGGTTAGTTTCAATTTCTGTTTCGAGGCTTCGTTCTTCAAATAAAATATCACCGGTGCTCGTGTTTAGACGCGGAACAGAATGAAAGCACGATGATTGGTTGTCGATTTCGAGCAAACGAAATAGAAACAGAAAAGATAGTATCGTGTTTCTGTTGGAAAGGACGGAGTAATACGATGAATGGTAGAACTTAAGCCTCCAGGGGAAAGAAGGAAATGCGAAAGAAAAATGGCGGATGAGAAGCACCGCGGAATAAAATAAAATATCGGATTCTCTGTGTGTGACTGACGCGGCGTATAGAGAAAAATGTGCTTGATGTTTTCTCCGCAAGCCCGGCAGCAATTATGTCATATACATGTGTATCCTGGAAAATATGCGAAAGAAAAATACACGGGATAATTTATATGGAGAAGTAATCACATTTTGTTCCTCTAATTTCTGGGTTCCGCGAACAAGCATTATTAGAACGCACGCGCAAAATTCACAAATTAAATAGCCGAATTTGCATTCTGAACATTAAACTAGCCTGACGCGGAAACAATTGCCTTTACTATATTTGCGATTAGGGAGGGAAGGAAACTTTGTGATAAGAAAATTAGATTTGCATTTGTTTTAGTTCTAGAGTGTTGAGAATTGAGATTTGGAAATTAGTTTCGTCGTTATTGTGTTCTTTCGGAGAATGAATTTTTAACCAACACTCTTTTAAGGTGAGATATCTTTCAGTTAAACGTCAATCTCTATTAGTGGCACCATTTTCATTATTTTTTCGTTAACAGTACAATTGAGTACACGATTTCGTAAAATTAATAATATTGATGGTTACGCAATTGCGTTTAAAGATTTTCAAGTTTAAAAAAATCTAAATTAATAGTCTGTTTCCAATCAATAATTTCAGTATAATAAATTATTTTATGACATCGTAGACTAATGAAAGTATAAAAAAAATTCTATTTTGATTAACTCGGGTCACTAAAAAATGAAGAAGATATTCAAACGTTTTCTTTCAGCTAGACGACAAATATTTATTATTGGACTGCTGATATCACGAAAGTTTCTATCTTTAAATCGTCTTGCACCAAAAAATAAATCCAGAAACCAGAAAATTCATAAATAACATTTTTGTATTCTCTTAATTCGAACGAATAATTGAATAATTGATTCGATGAAGATTTTAAACAAAGTCTAAGAAATATAGATGATGCGTCTTTCTTTTCAAATGAAATAAAATTTAATTGGTTTGTAATCAATATTTAAGCAATAAAATAAATGTAGCAATACAAGAAATATAAATTTTTATTTCTCTTCTACGACATTTTTCAGGGTAAAGACGTTTTAATCGCTGCAACCGTAAAGAAAATTATACGGCGAGGGGTTAATGTGCGGTGTTATAATCCATAATTTTTACGGAACTGTTTTGACGTTAACAGAAAATTACGGAACCTCTCATATCGATCGTGCTTATTACAGAAATCTATTGTAGACACAGTTAAGAAGATCACCGCGTTGTCAATATTTACTTCAGCCGTTCACGCATCCATAGTTCGAGCTGTGTACATACGCTCACGGCGAAACTTGTTACGTGACATGCATACTTCCTTTACATACGCTGATTAGCTTAAGATCTGTCTGTCGACTAAAGCTGACGCTGGCAACGTAATCTGGTAAAAATTTTTCTACAAACTGTTCCGTTTTTCGTAAATTACTGCAGTCGTTTTAAGTTGTACAATTCAATTTTTTAAGAAAACTACATGCACATAATTAGTGGAAATAGATGGCCGTGTCCTCCTTTTATTTCTCCGAATTAACGTTGTATTTTAATCTCATACGCGTGAATAAGTAACGTTAGAAAATTAGTTCCACGTTCGCCCGAAAAAGGCACAAAAAGCAAGATTAACCGTTCCTACGAAATTGTAAATTTTATTTACTTTGGTCGCGCTCTTTGTGCCTCCGGGTCTCCTCGAATAAAATGAAACCTGTTGGCCAATGTCGTGTGCCCGGTAACATTTAATATTTCTGCGAGCTTACTATTCGGCGTAGCACAATGCTCGCATTGTTGTTGCACGAGCATTGAAATATTATAAATGAACGGTATTACGAAATACATGGTTGCCTCTAATTCGTAGACCCACGGTGACAATCGTTCACGCAATAAACAACATTAGCGGTCAATAATGCAACGTGTGGCTATAAGCATGTTATTAATTATGTAACCAATTATTACCTTTATATACATAATAACCCGTTACAATCGACAGTACACAAATATAAAATCCAATCTTTGCCTAATTGATTCTACATTCAGAAAATCGGGAGTATAGTTTCCATTAACTGATTTCGAAACAGAAATGCATAAGAAAAATTATGCAAAATTGGCACTGTTTACGATATAGAAGATATTTTTCTCGAATATTCCACGAATGCGACCATTTTGTGTTGATCAGCTTTGCGATTCGGTGCAGGACACAATTAACAGGAAAATACCTGTCGTTTAATGACATCATTCCCGCACTTGTCCGCGTGCTTAATTGAACTCGGTGCGGTTAGAGTAGCTCAGTGGACGCTCACTATGCACGTGGGAAAATTGTGGTGCAAGCTTTCTGTTTATACGCGAACTTTTCAATGGATACTCGCGGTACATGCGCAAACTTTTTGGCGAATAGTCGCTGTTTACGCGCGGACTTTTTGATGAATACTTTCTGTGTACATGCGGACAGTTGTCGCCGGATGTTCTCTGTGCATGCGAGAATATTATAGTGGGTAGTGATATTAGTGAAAAGCCGATCCGAAGAGGTTCGATAAAAGTACGTGTGCAGGTATGCATATTTAAAAATCATCTGATAAAGTTGAAGGCTGCACTTTTTATTTTGCGTAACCAGAAATTTGTACTGTTTTCTTATGTAATCCTGTAGATTTTCGTGAGAAAATGCCAAAAATCCAAGTTTCAATCCTAGGATTACTAACTGGATTACATGGGAAAAAGGTAAAAATTTCTGGTTACGCAAGGAAAAGTTTAACCAAGCCGAATGATATAGCAATTGAAGTATTGGGTTGGCAAGAAAGTAATTTCGATATTTTAAGGAAAAATAAACATTTCTTTAAGGAATTAATTTTAACCGATTAAATAACTTCCATTTTGTTCGATGATCATTTGCTATCTTTATGGTAGTTTAATCAAGTTATTGGCTATTTTCATAAAGCTGCGACAGCTACATATTGAATAACAAAATTGGGTTTAATTTCAGCTGAAAATACCGAAATTAGTTTCTAGCTAACCCAATACATCGCTTCGTAGAACGCAATTTGGGTCGGAACGAGTACAACAGCGTTAGATTTTTCCAAGATCTATTCCACCGCAATAATTTGATGGTTAGTGGGGTTAGGCACAGTTGTATCATAAATCCGAGTTCTGGCTGAGCGTGAGAATAACCTGACAGTCTCGGAGACTTGGCGTGATCCACCCTTATTAAAGCGTTACTTGCTTACTTACTGTTGTATTCCGGTCGTTACTTGAATTCGTTCGCCGTGACACGTTCGGTCTGAAAAGTTTGGACGGTTTTTAATTTGCCGGCCGTCACCGGCGACTTATGGACGGCGGAGTCACAAATATATGCTGTTCAACTTCCATCTGCTGTGGAAATTGTTGAAATGGCGAGCTTCAACCACCCGTTCACTCGGAGATAATTTAACAACTCGGCACTGCTTCATTTCGTTTAGTTCAAATCTACTGAATTCACCAATTCGTCAAATACAGTAAAACTGTTCGTACCAGCACGTGTTAGTACTCCTTTTGCTTAATTTTTACCATGAGATATTTTTGTAATTTAGCACTGATTTAATATAAAAATATACAGTGATCTCAATGATCAAACCGGAATTCAAACAGCTCGAAGCACATGATCGCACATACAGTGGGTGTTGAAAGTACACCTTTTAAAATAGAATAACTTTTTTGTAATTGTACCAAACGACCTGATTTTTTTTATAATCAATTAGAACCATTGGTTTACGAAATTATATGCAAAAAAGATTTTCCGAGAATTATAATTTACAAGGTTATATGCTAAAATAAAAAAGGCATTTTTAAAAACTTTTTTATTTGGGTCCTCAATGAAAATTTGAAACATATGTTTTGTAGATCTGTGTTAGTTATACACATGCTGAAAATTTCATCGAAATCGGTTGACTCAGAAAAAAACGACACGCGTGACAACAAACAAAAGTCGTGTAAGACTACGATTTTCGCCATTTTTAACCGCTTGCAGCTCGTGTGTATGTTAATCGAATCCGACGAAATTGCCAGCATGCGTGTAACTACTATAGATCTACAAAACATATATTTTAAATTTTCTTTAAGGGCCCAAATAAAACAGTTTTAAAAAATGACTTTTTTATTTTTGCATGTGACCTTGTAAATTATAATTTTTAGAAAATCTTTTTTGCATATCACTTCGTAAACCAATGGTTCTAATTGAGTATAAAAAATCAGGAAGTATGGTACAATTATAAAAAAGTTATTCTATTTTAAATGGTGTACGAATACTTTGTACACCCACTGTACATCGAAAAGAAGCGGTAAAAAACGGGGAAGCCCAACGCAAAAAACGCCACTCACGCATCACAGACGAAAGACGAACTGGCGCGAAAATCAAGCGAGACAAAAGAAAGTTAAATGAAACTAATCAACACTAATCAACAGATATTTTATGGTAGATAAAATTATTTCTCTACTCTTTCAGACTTTTATGAAGTGGTTCATGAAGTTGGTCTTCTAAAATACGAACGGAAACGGGAAACATAGTATATTCTTATTCAGAAATTTATATAATAAGATCATACATACATAATGATCACTAGACTACGGATTTTAGTAATTTATTATTACTATCGAAATAGTGAAAACATTTAGATCATTGCATTAACTTATTAAAATTTGTAAAAAAAAGTTCATCTGTCAATGAATGCAAACAATTCTCATTTGCATAAAAATTCGCAGTAGAATGAATACTGATATCGTAAACATTTTTCCAAATTTTCAAAGAATTTGAACAAAGTCAGAAGACTGTAAAAGTAAAATGAATACACATCGGAATAAAATGCTTGCACATAAAAATCAGAGGGAAAAGAATAGTCGCAGAGGGAAACCGGTTACAAGATTAATTTCCATAGAAATTGCTGATAGGAATAGTCATCCTGAACGTTCTATATTTTTTTAAATAATTTAAAGAGCAGAATAGTAATGGCTCAACGATCCTCCACGTTCAGATGCACTGCAACACGTTTGAATTCGAACGAAATTCGAAATATCCAGCGAAAAATCCATCGTGGCTGAGTGGAATGACACGCGACTACCGTTGCAAAAATTGTAGTCATTAGTTTTATTTGAGGATTGTCCTAAAGCTGACTACGCCGGAGCCCACTAGGCAATTCTATTTACAGAGAAAATTAAAAATGAGAAATATGCGGATTCACGTAGCTGTTTTTAAATCTCTGACATTTACATATAATCTCGCAACACCTCAATTTTTTTCGCTAGGGTTACATGCTTGCATTTAAATTAGAAAGAAGGTCTTCGTATTGTGCACGTCAGTTTTTCCAACACGTCAATATAAAGTTTAGCAATCTTGTTTCTAATAGTTTGATAATCGAACACGTTGCATTTGATTTACAACTTATAAATATTTTTAGAAATGAATGAAAGAGAAACGAAGGTAAAAATTGTGCCTAATCAGAGAATAAATACTGTAACTTTGAAAAATATTTACGATTGAACTGCGATCGTATGATTTAGAAAATAATGTGATTATTAATTATGATTAGTGTGATTAATATGTATCTAAAAATACCTCACAATTAAAATTCTACTTTGTTGCAATTTTTTCAGCAGTTCACTTTGCATTAAAATCCATAACGTCGATTGAAACATTTTTATTAAAAATACTGAACCGTATCTTTAGAGCAGTGTGTGTACTTGAAGCATACGTGGATAGTATGTTAAAATGGAGTACAATAATCGTAGCAGTCTGGGATTGGCTGGAAGACGAGAAACGCAAGTTTCGTCAATCATCTTACATTCGCAAATTTACATTAAGTCAAGTCATATTTCTTGAGGAGCCGAGTAGAGTGGTGGATTGGGTCATCGTTTATAATCAAGAATATAATGAGTCAGAGACTGATCTGTTGACTTTCAAGTTCCGTTCTATCGTGGCTGCGACCCTAGTACAAACTTGCCGTCGGATTTCTCCAGCCACCGTTTTCTTCGCGCTTGATTATGAATATTCAAGGATCCCCATCAGCGCAGCATTTGCAATCTTTCCAGTATTATAAATCTTTAAGTATTGCGTTACCGTTCATGTTAAATGAGGCTGCCGCCGCGTAAGAAATGGCTAGTACACAGCTTTTTCCGGTTGTGCAAATTGAAAAAAACACAGACGCTAAACATTTCACGAGAAATAAATTGTTAAAACAACTCTCAGGCGGAACGACCATATTTTTTTCATCGTCTGTACGCGCGGCATGTCAATTTTAAGTGAACACGATTTTAATCCGAATTGTTGACGCGAAAACACACACAGGAAAAATGAATTCATGGAAAAATTAAAAGCTACACGTTATATAAAGTGGTAAACTAATAATATTGATTCCGCGCAGTATTAAAGCAGACTTTATGTTCCATCGTAAAAATAATAACGAGTACATTTACCTAACAAAACAACGATCGTAGAATCGCGCAAAATGAATTTTGCACAAAACGTAGATTTTTCAGAGGTACAACGCTGTCGAATAAAATTTTGCGTGAGCTGTAAAATTCTGTTAAATTTAGTAACAAATATGTAGTAATTCTTGAATAATCGCCCGTTTCATTCGGAATCCATTGAAAATACATAGTTTAGTTGATACGTGGTACAAGCGAAAGAAGAATTTACCGAAGCATATAAAATAAGCAGTCAATAATGATCGAAATTAAACAGTGCTAAAGATTCTATGAGGCTTCGTCAAAACGATTAACTGAATTTTTCTGAATTAATATAGAATCTCTTGAAATTTTTAGAGAATTTAATATTTATTAGAGAGATGTCTAAACTATTCAGTGGATGTGGGGAACCTGGCATAGTTGATTTGTCGTAAAGCTGCAAAGTAAAGTAGAGACAATACGTTTTCGTTTGTAAATGGCTGCGTTGTTATTTCACAATTGAATAACAGAGAGCATTAGGAGGCGACGGACGTTATACTGATTCGAATGGCGCTGTTACAGTTAACGTCTCCATACAATTACCAGGAAACCGGAAATACCTATGACACTTCCTTTAATAGAACGAGATAATCTTTCTGGCAGTTGGTAAATCGCGGCTTATACATTCTGTGCGTGGCTGCAACACACACGTTGCATTGTTAATATCGCTAGAATCTATGTACTCATCTTTACATACATATACACACGGGGCTGAGGTTTCCCGAGCGCTCTCACGCGTACACGTTTCATGTGACAAGTATATAAACATTACATATGTATCATGCGTATATTTACTCTGCTCTAAGACACGTACGGGGCTACACATATTGATCGTTCATGCATTCACATATAATGTATGCGCATTAACCGCACATAAGAAAGTTCAACGACCTTCATCTTACATAAATATTCATTAATGAATATTACCGACCGGTTTACGCCGCGAAATACTTAGCGTATAGGGCAGCGTCAACTGCTTGTTTTAATCTCGCATTACACACGATTGCAGCAGTTTTTTTTTCTTTTTCCGTTCGCAAACCGTGCTTCGTTCTTTTGCGCAAAGTTGTAATTCATTTTGGAAAATGTGGCTCTCGACTGCCACGAGTCGATTTCATTTTCTAAAATAGACGATTGTTAAATGCGACTTTTTATCCGGATATTGACTTAGAAATATTTGTAGCAGATTATGAAGGAGTTATCTAAATAAAAATTTTCTAAATAACCTTGTGGAAGTTCATAAACAAGTTTCTCGAATAATATGCATTTTGTCTAGTGAATTTGAATGCATATTGAATGCAAATGCAATGATGAAAATGATCATCTTGATTGTTAATTTAACCCGTTTTCACCTCGGAATCAAAATTTATTTCATTCGAATAAATCACGATAAAACTGAATTTCTGAAATGGAAATGATTAAAAGGATCTTCATTTTTTACCACACTATGATAAACTTTAATGTCAACGTGAAACCTAAACGTATAATTGGCAACTTCTTTCAACAATCGGGGTTTGAAAATGTCGCATTACCGAGAAGTTCCTTTGAAATGTAAAGTCAAAATACAGCTAATTGTTCGTTGAGTGAGTGAAAGGAACTAGCATGTACAGGTGCAACTCTATCTCGTGTAGCATATTAACCTCTCTGATACGGCAGTCGACGGGTGGTTGAATGTTGTGTGTATGTATTTGATGGCTGTCGACTATAGTCAACCGGCGGGCCCGAAGAGGTTAACTGCGAACCGATATTCCCGAATATCGTTGCCAATTGTCGAATGAATATTTAGCAGGTGTTTATAAATTCTTTGGCCAGGCCGGGTTTGAACGAACAGAGATTTGTCAGGCGACAAAAATATTTAATGCATAGACCATTGGAATTCTGCTGGTGTATGGCCAACGGTTATTGTTCCGCGATGGAACAACCTTCGACAAGGAATTCATTCAACCTGTGATACAAATCCGTAAAATCCGTGACGCTATTGCATCAGGAAATGCATTTTTTACACCAAGATATTATTTTATAAAATCATTTTTCACCGAAGTAATGACGCGAGTGCAAATTAGTTAGAAAACAGCGATACTTATTTGGATAATTATTCAATATAAAAAATTGTCACTTCCTTTAATAATTTTTAATCGATCGAAGAGAAATTTATGTGAATTTTTGACATATCAGGGGATGAACGATATTTTTATTCTATCACAAAATCAGCCATAAAAACAGGAGCTTGCGTAAAGATTCGCAATCAACAATAGTTACGCAACGTACGTTTTTAATCACGCGTAGCAACGTTACGAGAGACACCGAGCGATCACGAATAAAAATGATTTGTTGGTTTTTCAATTACATGTCGTAATTGCAAAAAAAAGAGAACGTATTTCGTGGAATTGAGAACAAACAATGACAGTAGTGATTCCGGGTGACCAACCATTATATAATTAAAAGCAAATTTCGGTTCAATTTGGAATAGATTGCAATTTTCATGGGCAGAACAAACAACGGGCCGGGTGATCGGTTCAAAATAAAAGAGGCAGAAATTTGAAAATGAAGCGCGATTTGAACGAAATTGAGTAATATACAAGATGACACACGGCGAATTCAATTACGCGCGTTGCCGACGTCATCGAACATCGGTGCTCGCGTAGAACGTGCAGAGGCGAATAGAAATTCGCCGGCGTTAAACGCGACCTGTAAAACAACTTCGTCCAATAAATCAGCTTTAAATCCTAAGACGAAGTAATGACCTGAAACGCTCAGTCTAACAAGATAATACGAGTTCGCAGAACGATTAAACCTCGGGCGAGGCAAACATGCAGAGAGAAGAGTTCCCGAGATGTTTCATTTTAATCTGAGTTCCCGTACTGAATTGTTCTTCGGCGCCAGCTACATCTCTGCCATTCGGAGAGATACAGGAACCCTGGCCCTGCGAATTTGCACCAACTTCTGACATGTACAGCTTCTTTAGAGTCGTTCCATACCCTGAACCATTATCAACCCCTTAAGAAAAAAAATTTCTATCGATTCTACATTTCTATTTACTTTATTGCTCAAACAATGATATGAAAATCTTTTACTGAAAAGAAATGAGTAGCACTCATATATGGTAGACACCATTGGGCGATTGGTGGTTAAATTTCATCCGAGGGTACCAGAAATTTTCAACTTTTTAAAATATAATCCTGTAGCTTATTGCGAGGAAATGCCGAAATCCACGTTTTAATATTAGAAATCCTCTGGTTCAAAAGTTATGTGTATTTAAATTTCAGTGATTTTTAATGTATACTCATCATCGCGCGTCGAATACCGAGCGAACCCGCTAGATGGCAACACAAGGATGCAGTGCTTGCCAAGATAACCTACCTCAATTTGGTTCATCTCAATATACACATATGAATTAATTTTGAAGCTTTGACTAAAACATCCTTCTCGAATAAATTTCATTGAAAAAGAGTTTGTTTTTGCTCTGAAAGTATATGCAGGATCAATTTTTAATGGGATTTACGTGATTAAATCTTATTTCAGCGACGTGCAAATGTAAAATGAATGCAGTAGGAATATTAGGGAATGTAAACGTTGATCGTTATCCCGTATCGTTCGGTTTGTAATTATCGGTAAATATTGCAACATTTTACGTGAAGAATTTTGTAGACTCCAGATTAAATCGTTTGATAAAAGCAGTCGGAGGGAATTAACGCATTTTGTAATCGAGGCAATACTCTTGCTAATAATCCTCCATGCGAAGGTATCGAAACATTTTGTATTATTTATGATTTGTGTTGTTGCGGAGACTTCGGTCATGTCATTTTCATTTCAATCACTCATTCGTAAGATACCTTACTTCTTTTGTTCGTGAACTTTCTGTTTATTGAGCTACTGTTCAGAAACATTGGAGGAAAATCAATATCGTTATTTAATCGAGTATCGCTGGCGGGGATCGTAATTGTTTGAACTGAAGTTCATTGGTCACGAATTTTGTTATAGTTTATGCACAGGGTGTATAAACTTAATTATAATAAATGTAAATATTTATGTATTTAATCGTGGACGTGAGAAACGAATTCTAGTTTTCCGTTTTTCCTATTCTTTCGATTATAAAAAAACCTGCTATCTCCTATTTCCTCCATTTCCCACATTGTAGAAGAAACTTTTATGAAGTTACGCCGGGGAAACGTTTTCGCGGAAGGTGGGAGCCACTGTGCACGGTTTCAGCGCGCAGACAATTATGAACTAAATAAGTAAACATTACGTCTTCGTCAAAAGTTTCATCATCTTCCGTATGAAGAGGAATGCGTACAAGGTAACTAAGAAGGAAAGCATATATTCTGATGAGAAATTCTAACGCGTAAACTTCGAGAACATTCGTTTTTATACTGCACAATTTATGCTCATGACGTTAGTATAACTTTTCTCCGGCGTTAAACTATGCCACGGTAATCAGCGTTCTCGAATCGTCTTGACTAAAGTTGCCCGACTACTTAGGATGGATGAGCCGCTCATTTGCCAAAGTAATTAAATCCTCAAAAAGTACGGTATCAAATTATTTTCGCCATTTTTTTCAATCTTAGACGTTCAACCAAATCTTGCAAAATGCTTTATTACCAATTATGAACTATTACTAATTCCGAGGTACAAATTCAATAATTTTGCAAATATTTCGTTTTGCAAAGAAGACAGTGTTGCAGCTTGAAATTACAAGATTATTTTAAAATGGAATAGAATAAACTATAGATGGATACTTTGCGCAATTCTTTCTCGAAGAGTGTATTAATCAAAAAATATCAGAGGCAGTTGTCCGTTAATTAATTCTCTCATAGAACCACAAGCGAGGCTGCTCGTTCTTGAAAAATCAGACGAAGACTGAAATTGTTATAGAAGCTGATTGTTTTGACACGTTTCCTTTTTCCGTGGGATTGTGGGAGATCGGCTAATTGGTAAAACATGATGCTACTCTGTCAAGGATCCTCAGGAGATGATTCCTCGGCTGAAAGTGGAAGATCGTTAGCCGGAATTGAAAGAACAAAAAGGCGAGGGTAGGTTAGGTAATGTTAAGAGAAACAGGGGAGGTTGAAGGCCAATACGTATTTAACTCACGTGCCTGCCTAAGCCCGGAAATCAATCGCTTCTCCCAAACGAATTCGGCCAACCGTTCGGACGATACCTATCTGACGAAAATCAAAACCTTCTATCGAATCGTTAGCCGCAAAATGGAAACAGACTTTTTCTTCTCTTCATGGGACGCGCGCCGGTGCATACCGTATTACTTCGCCGCGGACCTTTCTTCTTCTATTTTCTCTTTCATTTCACAACCACGTCCGACATCTTCTCTTTTCCTTTCTTTTTACACACGGAACAACCGTTCCATTGTTTTGTCCACTGTTCACGCATTGTTACACTAAACTCCTTTAAACGTAACGAAATTGGAAATTCGCGACTCGGACATATAATTAATTCTGGCACGAGCCTTTTTATTTTCTTGTTTCAATTTGGTTCGAACCTCGAATTTAAATGGAACGTCCTTTTTGTACAATTGTACGAAATGCCCGCCTGTTTATTTTCTGTTTAATTGGAAATCTCTGTACTGGGGCCATTTTCCTATGTTTTCAAAGATGTTGTTTCTAACAGAATATAATAGATATTGAAATTTATTATTGGACAAGGATCGACGAAGATTTACATTAAATAAACTTTTTAACAATAATTTATAAAATCTTGTACACGGAACACACATTTCGTCAAAAGCTAACTTGAACACGGCAGCTCGTAAGTCGTTGCTCCCCGCGTTCTACGTTTCTTAAAAAAATTCTATTATTCCAGCACAACAGTAGATACATTTGTCAATACTGCAAGACGTATAACAGCTCTGTATATTCTCGCTTTCCGGAGATATACAGAGCAATATTCGCCGGCGGATCTCATCGACGTCCACGGCGCGCGTCGGAAGCAATCGAAAGGGTGTTTTAAAAGGAGCCTCGGCGCGGTGGCTCGATTATGATAGTCATTTTTCACGGGGGAACGTATATCTCATCCACCGTAGTTCGGTAAACAGCATGCCGATAGAGAATTCTCTGTGCATCGTCATCCGGCAACTTGGTAGTCAGACAGATAGCAGTCTGTCTGCGTTCGGATCTGCATCCCGGTCCTGGGTTGCATCCACGTTTGTCCGTGTGTAACGCAAATATGGCGTGCACTCGGCCACTGCACCCCCGTGCACTGCCGAATCCAGGGCATTAAAGTTAAGTCTGTATTTTATTGGACGCGCCTATAAATCAAAAGCTTCGGCTAGTCAAATATTGGAAGCTTTGCATACGCCAATACGCACGGCAGGGTGATGTACAAAATACAGATACCTGCCTATCCGTTCACGTACACCTGATTGGCTGGCTTGTTCTCATAAGTACAAACATGCATCATGCATGCCGGGGCTATCTATCGATGTTTATCACGGCCGAATAAAAGCGGCGGCTGTTTGTTTTACGGATAATAATTAGTCCGGCCCGCCGCTTATTTGTGAGGCAAATTGCGAATTTTTAGCGCGTGTGTGCACGCGCGCGCATCCCAGTCGCCATTTCCATTGCCGTTCAAAGGCCGACGATGCGCATCGGCGACCACCGTTCGATCTATTCCATCGATCCTCATTTTCTAATTGTTCCTTGATCGTTGCCGGGCGAACGGTGATCCGTTTTTCTCCATTGACGATCAGACGTTGGCACGATTTTCTTGAGGATATTATTGTAGATCTTATTACAGTGGATCTGAAAACATTTTTTAATGCATGTATCAATAACATGTTTTAATTTTCTCTAAGTTATCTTGGAATATTTAAGTGTTTGGGAAATGGCTATTTTTTTAGATTTTGTTAAACATTCATATCTACTTATCACATCTATCTACTTATCGCATCTATTTATATATTTTTGTTTCAATTTTTCACAGCCAATTCACTTTTTTTGACAATTCAATTCGAAAAATGATGATCAAAAATAAAGAATTGTCAATAATTTTGCTCTATCATAATGGAGCTTAGAAATCTTCGTTGACATTGTAATCCTAAATGAAATTATTGAACGACATTACTGGTGGTAACTTGTTGCTTCAGAATTTAAATTGCTGTTCCTGTTGATGATCCATTAAAATGTCTTTAGTGGACCATATATATTTAAAAATTATGGAATAATCGCCGCTAGGTAATGTCTTAATAATGCGAACTCTGTGGTTCGAAGACTCGGTGTAGAAGAGCAGAGAACGATTCGGAACGGTCATGTACTAACACGCATGGTTTAATTTCGTTATTGCGTATAATACCGGCGACCACTATCGCTGTTAAAGACACCGATGGCAGCAAAAAAAGGGAACAAAGTATCCCCATTGTCCGAAAGCAGTAAGACGTGCGGAACAATGAAAAAGAACGAGGTGACAGCGGCGTATTTTTTCTTGCTTCGTTAACCACGTGGAACCCGCGGCATTAGAGATGCAATTATCGGGCGAAAAAGCTAACCATCGCATGGACAATTATTGCAAAGAGGAAGCTCACAATTTTAAGTAGACTACGGTTATCAAGTCTCTATAAGTGGTTTTATTTGTTCTCACTCTTATTGCGCGTTCCGCGTACAAACGTTTCGCAATGGGAACGCTGAGAACAGTTCTTCCTGTCCGAATATGCAACTATTTTTCTGTTGGTATTCTTTTAATGAGACTCGGGCCGCGTAACGAAATTTATTAAAGTGTTTAGTTCTGTTATTTTTTGTTTCGGGGAAGGGAAAAAAATTGACATACCTCGTGTGCCGCAGAACTGCGTCAGAAGTTTTGCATTCAATCTGAACGTGACTATTCAGAGAACTCCGTGCAAAGTTAACCGGCGGCACACGAGTAGAGAACAAACACGACTGTAACTCACGAACAAAGACAAATATGACATACATTTACGTGAACTTTCTTAATTGGTTCTTGCGCCATAGTCTTTACTAATGGGAGCTAGTGTAAACATTGCTAGAGAAAACTATTGGCCACTTCGCGTGGATTCAATTGTACTCGTTCTCGTACAGTTCGCTATCACGAGTACCGTAGCTATTCGATTTTGTTCAAAATGAGGACAGCATAAAAATCATATTCTGCATGATTAATTATTATTTGAGAATATTTAGAAGATCGAAAAGCGATTAATATAAAATCGCCAAGAACGCAGGGCATTATACAATTAATTAATTAAAACAAGAGTAGCATGGCAAATTGATTTACGCATCCACGAAATCGAAATCACGTTAATACGTCGAAATAATTTCGTTCCATGAATTAATCATATTTAGTCTGGCTGGTAGACTGTCATTTTTAAAGTTGTTATTAATATTCAACGTTGCGACAGGTTTAATGTGACTTATACCATTATAATATTTAAGTACGCATTCGATTAAAGTGCGCCGGGGAATTATAGACTTGTTATTTATTGAAATGTCGAATGATTATTGATGTATTGGCGTTTAATTTGCCGAAAGGGATTCATTCGAATTTATAAACCGCGAAATACGTGTTACGCGAAAGTACACGATGCGCGGCCGTATATATAAAAGGGAGGCGAAACTTTCAATAACCTGCCAAGGAACTAGTCGAGTTATATTCATTAGACACAAATTAATGAGCTAAAACCCAGCTGCAATTTTCACATTTATTCATGCTTGTACAATTAACGCAACACAGAAATTATAATCAGCCTTGGGAAATCTTCCATTCATCGTTTCCCACGTAACATCTGCGTAGACGTTAATTAGCATGCATGCATACATGTTAGGTTCAAACTCTTTTGTACCGCATTAATTTACCGTGGGCCACGCAGCTTACTCACGCTTGTTTCGTATTAAATACTACAAATTAATAGTCCTGTTCAATGCAAACAATTGATTGCGCCAAGCCGCTGATTTATCCAATTATTCATTAAGTATGCGATTTGCAATACATATATAGTTTCAAAATTTTCGATATAGGATCACGAATAAAAATAGTTATAATATAATTTTATTCTAACTGATGTTTAAACCTCGCGGTACCCAAATATAGACATACAATAATCATAAATTTTCTTTGTTCTCGTGTGCAAGTATCGAAAATGAACAAGTTCTGATCATCGTAGTCGTAAAGGAAAGCTTCCGGGAACGGTTTAAAAAGGATCGGAGAGTTACGGAAAATTATACGGAGTCATCGTATATACGTTGATTGAAGTAGATGACGGTGCGCCATACAATTACGTACGCCATGGCAGAAAGCAACGTAGAATTAGGCGAAGGGGCTCGACGCGGACGGCTTTGTCACGTACGTGTTACGGTAGAACGTACGTTTTGTCTGTCCCGTTCATCCGGCCAATCTTTCTCCCTCGGTTCCGCGATATTCTCGTTGCAGAAGATACGTCAGACCTCGACGGAGCTAGATAGAAAGTCAATTTGGCGTGATTCGAAGTAAGTCACGCGCGCAACGTTCATCTGGCTGCTTCCGGTTAAAACATCCGGTCGGCGGCCAGCCAGTTTGGGCAGTTTGTTGGTGAACAGGGATGCAATTTAATGTATAGCCTTGCGTCCCTGTGTTCGTGATACCTACGTGTGTGTGTGTCCGTGCAGGAACAGAGACTGTTTTAGGCGAGGAGAAGCTTTTCTAGCTAGGGAACGCTTAGCGCGTTCAATTTTTACACGAGTCTACCACTTTCCTCTTTGTTTCCTCGTTCGCTAGCGCTCCCGCTATATTGTTTAGCGCGTTTATTAAGCGGCAATGCATGCATAATTCTGGCGAGAGCAGGATATTCATGCGGTTAAGATAGTCTCTTCAATAAGCCCGCCCTGTAGCCGCGATCATTTCGAAATTCTTCTGATTTACTTATATTAATATCGTCGAGAATGTGACCGCAACGATGTGTCAGATATTTTTACTACTTGGTTATTGATTTTTAAACATGTTACTCATTTTATATTCCTAGGTTATTGATTTTTAAACATGTTACTCACTTTATAGTCCTCGGTTATTGATTTTTAAACACGTTTCTCAGTTTACAAACCTTGGTTATTGATTTATAACCCTGTTAAATATTTTGACTGTTTCACATTTTTGAGCCCCTGCAACTTTGTGTAAAAAGATCTTACAACGTTCTTCCTGGGCTGGTTTGAAAGAGGGAAGTTTATTGTTTAACGTTGTTGAACTTGTTTTTCTCAAAGACCCTTTTTTGTTACGTACAGTACGTTTTTTATTCGCAAGACACACAGTCTGTGGACACGAGGTCCAAGTCTGACCACACCTTGGGTTATTCTACTGCTGCTGGCATACTTTCCATTGAAAGTGCAATAGGTCCGAGACAAAAAATCGTAGATCAACTTCGGAGGCGTCGTTTTAAAGGGATGACTTCCCTTTATGAATCTATAGAATTTGAAATTAAAATTTAATTTAAAATGGAATTTTATTAGTCTTCAATCGGATTTGAATTAATGAATCTTGTTCGAGTTTACTGAATGAAAGTAGTAGAAAAGAGTTTGTATAAATAAGTACCTCCATAGAAAATATAAACTGTAGTAGTCTTGAGAATAATTGAATCAGAAGAAAAATTGTAGAAGTTGTAAAAATTAATTTACTACAAAACACCTTGTTTTCAATGTAGCTACCATCAAGTTTTACAGACTCTGGAGAAAATATTAAACATTTGTTTCGATTTATTTGGCTGAATATACTGTTTCCAGTGAACGTAAAAATCACTATGGCATAGAACAAACTTTATTTTTAACCTCCTGGCCAGAGCAGTGTTACCAAACACCGTGAAACCCATGTTCAATCCTCTCTTCTGTATATTCATTGCAGCTTTTCCCACGAGTTCCATAAAACCAATTTCCGTTACGTTTCTTACTTCAATAAGAAACACAAAGTGAAACGAAAAATTTACATACTTTTTGAATACACAAATAACACTTCAGTTTCTTGCTCAGCTCCATTTTTACCGTTCTATTTATGTAGGAGGGGAACGCATACTTGTCCGAAGTTATCAGAAAAAATGTTCTACCCCGAAGAAAACACTGGTTTGCCCAACTAAATTAATTTCAACTATTTGTTTTATCCTAAGGTAAACTGGGTCAGCTTTGAAACAGCCTCTGGCTGCGCCTCGTCCCTCCACGGCGCGGTATATTATGTATTTCTAATACTATAACAATAATAACAAAGAATACAAACTACTGACCATCCGCACTGACAAAACAAACACGCCTAACGGGCTGGATATAATGTGGAAGCATAAAGCAAAATACACAACACACTTAATGGACGAATCCATTATCAATGATCACGGTATATGTACAAGCAAAGCACGCTGACGTTTAAAGAAATACTCGCAACTGGAAGCAGTGAAAGGTTTAATGATAGCATTCGAGAAATTCTATTTGGAATTTTCTGTGAAAGAAAAATTGCTCGCTCGTTTTCCGGTACGTATCTAATAACTTTGCCTATTTTTGATAGAAGAATAGAGTATCCAGTTTGGCTATAGAATAATCCGGTGTCGACAAATACCGAACGCTAAGTGGAAAATTTGTATGGTTGCTTTCTATGGCTGCATCTGAATGCAACTATGCATCACTGCGCGCGGATTAAAAGACGTGTGCTCTCAAGCTATACAAACAATATTCCTATGTTCATTTTTTATCTGAACAGAGCTGTGACACTGTTTTTTTAGCTACGTATTAATTGCATTGATAATAATAATAATTTTTAGAAAAATATTAAAAAGAACAGGTTGTTGAACTTGGTAGAGTGTAATCGACAATAGTAGGTACATAGTTTATTTTGAGATGCAGATTTAGAGGGAAACAATTTTCTAAAAGATTTTTTCTTTGCGATGAAAATCGAACGAAAAGATTAAAAATTATTCGAAATTTAACGATGAATTTTGCTGTTAATTTAGTGCAACGTAAAGAAGATTATTCATCCATGTGTGTTAGATGGTTCACGCTATATATCGAACGTGCATCCTGCTCCTGTACATACGGTACACATATCTATATATTAAACCGATTTAAATGACGACACTCTATGGTATTAATACCTAATGAAAGGCAGCTAACAAAGCAGCTGTTATTGTTATCTGGTAATTAGGATTGCTACTTTATGCCGCCGATACTAAATGCAAATTCGAGCTGCTACCCTTATCATCACTGCATGAACTGGCTCTGACTAGTTACGGTTTTGCATTGTACTCGTGGAATATCAAATATCGCTTGACAATTTGTAGAGATATTATAGCTGGCTCCATGCACAAACTAGTTAATGTTTTCATTGGTAGGAATAAATAAATTTGCACAATGGATTCAGTTTTCCATGGCGCGGGTTGTTGCGAACAGTATGTTTCCGTGTTCTAATGAATCCAGAATGACCAAAATATATTTCATCAATTTCTAGGAAAATGTATGGATAAGGAAAAGGTGCTAAATTTTCACAAAAACTATAAACCAGTAAATCTTTCTTCGTGAAACAGGAATATAAATTATTTCATTTGTATTTCCTTTTTAAAAGACTGAAGGCTCGTTTCACTGTGATAAACACATGTATTATTATGCTCGCTATAAATTTTCTATCGAGCTGAGTTCGTACGCAAACCACCAGGAGCACATAAATTATTCGAAAGTGCATGCGAACAAAGTTTGACTAAAAATTCTTGCACAACCTAACGCACACACAGTGAACACTGCCGTCAAATCACATGTCTAACATACAGTAAAATATAACAAACAGGAGAAAACATTTGAATACCAAAAGCTACGCCGTATTTAAACCCTACAATAACATTCTCAGTGATGAGTGAATAGCGCCGAGAGATTGTCGAATCTAAATGCTAAAACAGAGTTTACACTTAATTTGGCTCGTTCATTTTGACAGACCTTGACTGCGAGTGTATAACCGCAAAAAGTCTAGATCCATTTACTGATTAATTGGGAACCCGGTGCTTGATTAATACGGTGTAAATTGTTCCCAGCACAATAGCGTCGGTGAGCTCCATTGAGTAAATTATTGTTTTCATAATACACATGCACGCAGAACACACGTTGCTGTGAAATTCTCCGTTGTAACTACATTTCCCGAGTCATGTGCATAACATACATAAACGCCGAGCTGCTTCATTACAATATTTAAGAGCCGCAGCGAAATCAAATATAAAGTTCCATGAAACGCTTTGTTTGAAATTCGAAGTTCTAAAACCGAAAACAGACGCCAACACCAACCAATGGATACGGATGAAGAGAAATTTTTATGTACGATTGACTACGACATTAACACCAAACTGAGTAAATGGAGTGCTTTATAAATTTATTTAGTCTACTTAATTTTACTTCTACTTAATTTTTATTTCCTAGGAAAGAGTCTTCATCGTTTCGACAATTTTAAAAGAGAAAAGGAATCGATCATTCGATGGATAGTACTAGATCAATGATAGATAATTGCTAACTGGCAGATAATATATACTTTCTTTAAACGGCGAGACTGTAATAAATGAAGTCGCAGCATGAGAGATGGCTTTCGCGGATCGATCGGGGTAACAATAAAGAATTCGGCTGCTATAAAGGGGATCCGTTTAATCGTCGTGTGTGACTTATTCAAATTCGATTCACGGAGCTATTAAAAGCTAGCAAGCGACGTCCTTGAGGGGAACTCGAACGCCGGAAGCGCGGACGGACTTCACTTTTTGGAAGTTGCGCCGCTGGTCCGGGGCCAAGCGCAGCCTCTTAATAATACATTTCTGTTGAACCGTTGCCAAGCCGATAATTTCGGACGCGACGATAGTTCACGAAAGATGCTGCTGCCATGTCAGGAAGAGACCCGGTCGGCGAGAAGTCCGCGAGAAAACGCCGGAACGTTCGACGACCATGACTGTTCAAATCAGCGGTGTAACCGACTTTTCTAAAAATCCAATGATTTACTTAACCCCTTGCCCTACGATTTATTTTACGGTTTCAGTGCTTAGAACTTTTATTGTAGTTTATAATCTCCTAAAAAAGGAGAAAGTTTATATCTATTGCATGCCTACATGTTCTCCAATAACTTTACATTAATAAAATGGAATTTCATTTCGGTTTAAAAGAGAGTAATAACACACATATTGATTAGACTCTGTCCAGAATCTTCATCACGAGTCTGACACGATATTGTAGGGCAAGGGGTTAAATCATACTCAATATTGTATTTAATATTCAGCTCTATCGAAATGATAAATTGAAACGTAGCGAGTTAAGTTAGACATTATATAATTATTAATTGAAAATCAAATTTCTCTCACACACATGGTGCAACGTTTCTACGTATATTCCGAAAAAATTTTGCTAAAACAGAATAATCAATTAAATTAGACTCAACAGTATATTTATATTTAATGTTCAGCTCTCGAAATGATAAATTGAAACGTAGTCAGATAAGTTAGACATTATATAATTGTTAATAGAAAATCAAATTTCTTTCGCACACATATTCTGCAACATTTCTACGTATACTGCAAAAAAATTTTGTAAAAATCGAATGACTCAATTAAATTAGACTCAACACTATATTTGTATTTAATATCCAGCTCTTTCGAAATGATAAATTGAAACGTAGGGAGTTAAGTTGGACATTATATAATTGTTAATAGAAAATCAAATTTCTTTCGCACACATATTCTGCAACGTTTCTACGTATACTGCACAACATTTTTGTAAAAATCGAATGTTAAATCAAATTAGACTCAACAGTATATTTATATTTAATGTTCAGCTTCGAAATGATGAATTGAAACGTAGTCAGATAAGTTAGACATTAAATAATTATTAATAGAAAATCAAATTTCTTTCGCACACATATTCTGCAACATTTCTACGTATACTGCAAAAAAATTTTGTAAAAATCGAATGATTCAATTAAATTAGACTCAACAGTATATTTTTGTATTTAATGTTCAGCTCTCGAAGTGATGAATTGAAACGTAGTCAGATAAGTTAGACATTAAATAATTATTAATAGAAAATCAAATTTCTTTCGCACACACATTCTGCAACATTTCGGCTTAAGGATAAAAATCGATTTAAAAAATGAAAAACCAGGATAGCCCCTTAACAATGACGGAGCTTAGCCTGCTTTTCGAGCCGGTTGTTCCTACGGCCGATGAAATCGGTGGAACTCGCCTGGCAATTTGGAGACGTGAGGCGTAAACCGAGCACGGCACGCATCGACATTCCACCTGCCGTTTCACCTATGCCGTGCATTCCCGAATTTTATTCCCAAATTCCCGGCGAAAAGGGAACAGAGCCCCTGCGCGTCGTCGCACAGGCTCGTATATTATTGACTTATTCCACTCACCCCGTATCGGTATTACCGTGCCCGTTCGTTCCGGGGAAACGAAACGTCACACGATAAGTAGAAAGGATCGGAAGCGACGCGCGGGGCGTGCTTTGTAATCGAACTTTCTTTCGGGGGAATTCAAATTCGATGGGAAAACAGGACACGCCGAGTCTAGTTTCAGTGAACGCGGTGAGAATTCGACGCGGCGACGATCGCGATCGCCCGGATCAAAAGAAAGTTTATGGAATTCCCGGCAGATATGCGGGTGTGGGATTATAGAACACCGTGGGAGATACTGTCTGTTGATATAGTGTGTTATATGTATGTCGAAACGTTTATCGTAGTGTGGAACACAGTCTGCAATGGATGGTTGTCGATTTTTTTAAAGTGCTCGAGGTAATTTTTATTGTGCCAGGCAAACTGCCATTTTGGTTTGTTTTCTTCTACTTATATTTTGTAGTTTTTAGTACGGTAGACAGTGTCAGAGATTTTATTTTCAACTCTTGTTCCTTGTTTTACTGGTGTCCCTTGGGAATTGATTTTTAACCCTTAGGACTGGAGTGGCGGACTCGGTGTCACCACTAAAAATTGCTGTGTCATTATTCACAATTTTGTATCCATTATTAAATATGTTGGTATCGAATCGACACATGTAAGTATTGTATGAGTTATTATAACAACTTCATATCCACAAAATGAAAAAAAAATCATACACAATGGAATTATTCTAGGTCAGAAGAATTGTTTAAATTTCGAGATAAAATAGCTCCGACTGCAAAGGGTTAATATACAAATAAATTACTACTCGAGTGATCGCGAATAATGTGTTTTCAACATGAAATTTCGAGATCCGCTTTCAATCGTATTTGCTGAACGAATGAAAGTACAGTAAAGACGAGATTACTGTCCTCAGTCAACACCGGGTTCTAAGTCCAGTGCCTACTCATTCGGGTATATCGATATAAAAACGATACATTGACTCGAATGAATCGAAATGTTCAACTTTCTTAATTTTCATTATTTCTTTTTATGAAATTTTGCTATCGTATTTTTGGCATTTTTCTGATTAATGTAAGACCGAACACGATATAACTCCAATTGTATTTAGTGGTTAAATCGACGATTCAAGTTTCGGTCGGAAGGAAGGACAGCGTATGGGAAAGAAAGAGACACTCATTCTGTCCTTTTTTATGTTCGGCTTCTCCTTTGAATTTCATGCTGACCTTCGCTATGTCCGGACTCTCCTTTAAATTTCATTCTGACCTTCTCTATGTTCGGACTCTCCTTTGAAGTAACAAAAACACGATCGCAACACCAGGATTACTGTCCCCCAAAAATACGGCTGTTGGACAGTAAACCCGACTTTTATTGGAAATGGGTGGTTAAATAAACCGACGACTGGAAGGACTATCGCATTGAAGGCTAAACTCGGAGCGAGGAGAAAACCAAAAGAGGCAATTCGGAAATGTCCGTTGCCCGCTTGAGATAAAGGACCAGGCCTGCGGACCTGTCTTCGGCCACGCGATAGGTTTCATTCTGTCCTTCTCTATGTTCGGCTTCTCCTTTGAATTTCATTCTATCCTTCTCTATGTTCGGACTCTTCTTTGAATTTCATTCTGACCTTCTCTATGTTCGGATTCTCCTTTGAAGTAACAAAAATACGATCACAACACCAAGATTACTGTCCACTAAAAATACGGCTGTTGGACAGTAAACTCGACTTTTATTGGAAATGGGTGGTTAAATAAACTGACGACTGGAAGGACGTCGTATCGCATTGAAGGCTAAACTCAGAGCGAGGAGAAAACCAAAAGAGGCAATCCGGAAAATTCCGTTGTTCACTTCAAATAAAGGACCAGGCCTGCGGACCTGTCTTCGGCCACGCGATAAGTTTCATTCTGTCCTTCTCTATGTTCGACTTCTCCTTTGAATTTCATTCTGTCCTTCTCTATGTTCGGACTCTTCTTTGAATTTCATTCTGTCCTTCTCTATGTTCGGCTTCTCCTATGAATTTCATTCTGTCCTTCGCTATGTCCGGACTCTCCTTTGAATTTCATTCTGACCTTCTCTATGTTCGGACTCTTCTTTGAAGTAACAAAAACACGATCGCAACACCAGGATTACTGTCCACAAAAAATACGGCTGTTGGACAGTAAACCTGACTTTTATTGGAAATGGGTGGTTAAATAAACTGCCGACTGGAAGGACTATCGCATTGAAGGCTAAACTCGGAGCGAGGAGAAAACCAAAAGAGGCAATTCGGAAACGTCCGTTGCCCGCTTGAGATAAAGGACCAGGACTGTGGATCTGTTTTCGGCCACGCGATAAGTTTCATTCTGTCCTTCTCCATGTTCGGCTTCTCCTTTGAATTTCATTCTGTCCTTCTCTATGCTCGGACTCTCCTTTGAAGTAACAAAAATACGATCGCAACACCAAGATTACTGTCCACCAAAAATACGGCTGTTGGACGGTAATGTCGGCATTACTGTAGTCGGTTTTGGATGATTGCATGCAGTCGAGTAAGGGCTGAGAATCGGAATCGTCTCGTGTCAACGGCGTCTCGTTGCATCGTCCATCGGGTGTTGCACACGTGTGCAGCGCAATGCTGAACGTTGCCTATACACGTGCAGTAATTTTCATCTGGCTCGTTCACGCCGTGTACGTGGAAGGGCCGAAACGCGCGGTTTCTGCGGCACCACGCGCCCCTCCTATATCATCGTTTAAAATAATATTGCGTCCAAAGGGGCATTCGCTGCTCTCATATCCGCCGCGACAAATCACCGTTGCCCGCCGTCTAGCGCCTACCATGATACCGTAGCTGGGAACCGAACACGGAATGCCAGAGGGATCGGTAGGAAGGGGGTTGGGAATCGTGGAAAACCGGGTGCAAACAGAGAAAGGGAACGCGGGACAGGGAACGAGAAAGCAAGCAACCCAGTCTAGCCCTGCCCGACCCGACTCGGCCCGGCCCGGCCCCTGATGCGGAGATCGTGAGCCAAGCCAGGCACGAGATTCTGCCGCTATCGTTATTTATACTCGCCCGCTTATTGCTCGATTTGATTAATAATTTGCGAGCCGCAGCGCTGCATCGCATCGCTCCGAAGAAACAAATATGTGCCTCGCAGTTGAATCTCGGATAAATAATCGCGCAGCTCATCGTTCCCGTAGTCGTGACTGCGGACGTACACGTTCCCGGGAACATGCCCCGGAAAAATACTGTGAACAGATTTGTTTCGTTGTTATCACGTCCCGAGTTTCCTATTTCTTAAGCTGATGAAAGACGCGGCCGTGGAATTTGTAACGGGGAGAATCGAATTCGTGCGATGCGATAACTCGTGGAGGCGCGCGGTAAAGATTACTTCTGTATCTTGAGATACGAGGTGCGATCAAGAAGTAAGGTGACTTTTTGAATTTCGCGGGATACCTACAGTCGATTTTCGTTTTCTTTTTTTTTCTTACGCTGGTACACTCGTCCCGAACATATGTTCACAGTTTCAGCTATAGAGCACATTTTGTTTGTTTGCGAGAAGCATAAAGGTTAGAAGTGTTTTGCGTGTTCGGCGATTTTCTGCTGTCGAAAAATATGGATCAAAGAATTTGCATCAGATTTTGTGTAAAAAATGGAATTAAGTGCTCCAAAACACTTGAAATGTTGACAGTGGCGTACGGTGAGTGTACTCTGAGTAAAAAGATGCTTATAACTGGTACAAGCTCTTCCAAGAAGGCCGAGAAGATGTTAATGACGAAGATCGCCCTGGACGCCCCAGCACGTCAACAACTGAGGAAAACGTTGAAGAAGCGAAGAAAATAGTGTTGGGGAATCGTCGAATGACCATTAGAGAAGTTGCTGATGATGTCGGCATCTTGTTTGAAATTTTTATTCATGGATTTTGCATCGCGATAATGCACTTGCTCACGCATCGTTGCTTTCGAGTAATTTTTTGGCCAGAAACAACACCACAATCGTGCCTCAGCCACCATATTCGCCGGATTTGGCCCCCTGCGACTTATTCCTGTTCCCAAAACTGAAAAGACCCATGAAAGGACGGAGATTTGCAACGATCGAGGAGAGAAAGACTGCATCGCTGGAAGAGCTCAAAGCTATACCAAAAAGTGCTTATCAGAAGTGCTTCCAGAAGTGGAGGATTGGAAAAAGCGCTGGCACAAGTGTATGATATCTGAGGGGGTTACTTTGAAGAGGACAACACAAATATTGATGAATAAATAAATATTTTTTGATAAAAATTAAAAGTCACCTTACTTTTTGATCACACCTCGTATATTAATTCTATTCATTGGAGAATGAATTGGTAATATACCGCAAGGAAGAGAGAATAAATTCATCGAGGAAATTAGTTCAACGTAATGATTCATGGAAAATTTCTGCGGTGATACATATTAAATATTTAAGTAAGTTGCATTGCTAATGTATATATTCGAAGTCACTGTATAAGTGGAGGAACCGTGCGACGATTAATTAGTTTCGTACAATAAAATTGCATGGACAATCGCTACTTCGGTAGTTAGCCATTGAATAATTTAGAAACGATCACGTCAGTGTACTTGGAGGAGTTTCGGCTCCCCGTGGAGTTCGCCAAAAAAATGTGATATCAACGTTCATGAGCTTATTGGATTATGGGTTCGTCCTCCTTGCAAGATTTATGGGAACTGATATTAGTTTGGGAATATACAATCTGTAAATAACGGCTTTCCATAGATACGATCGTGACTCGTGTTCCTTGAAGGGAAAAGGATATCGGGCACAACTTCGTTAATCGCTGTCAGCGAGAGAATTATCAGGTAGGAGAACCCTTTCGAAGAAGAGACACGGCGAATGGATGGGAGGAGGGTACGAATGCGGTTATGATGTACGAGCTTACGATTTAGCTGTGAAATCAGATGGTTGTAGTTATACCGTATCTGAAAACGACGCGCATTGCCCGAGACTAAAATTTATAGGTATGGGGGTGCCTTATTTGTGTCGTATAATTTAACCCGAAGATATAGAATTCCTATATCTCTGGATGGAATTGCTCTCTCAAGACACCGGCTCGAACAATACACGCTAACTATAACGTGGCTGCGCGCACTGTCGTGAGATTTGGCAAGTTATGCGAGTCCCGATCCTCCGTGAAACAATAATCAGCAAAATTGTTTTCGATGGGATCAACCGTGTGCACCGACTCTCGAGAATTAAACGCGGTTTAACATATCTCGAATTACAGCATTATCACCATCATCAGCTTGAATAAAATACACAAAATCCGTACCAGTTCATGTTACACGTGCTTTCGATTTCGATGTTGCAATATTTTCGTGAACATTTTCAAGCCATAAAAAATTGGGAAACTTCATTCTCGTTTCTCTGATCAGCAAATATTGATTTGTACTAAAAACTGAAACTCTATGTTGATGCAATCTTTAGATAACATTGCTTCAGGCACATATAAAATGAAAACTTAGTACACAAGTACCTGTGCAACAATGAATAGACAATTATGATAATAATGCCTAAGTGGAATTTAAAACAGTAGAAAAACTAGAAGCGTTTAAAAGTGTCGATTATTTTCAACTCGCTAGAGTTATTAATGGAAGGAGCAATTTTTGATGTGGCTTCAGATTATCGCAATCGATGAAGATCATTTTCGTTTTGCATAAAGATCCGCAGTCTAATAATGAAAAATGAGATGTTACTTTGATTTCCGAGTGTGCGTTTAAAAATAGAAAGTGCAAGAGTATCATCGGAAATAATCGCACAGTTCTATTTCAAGTTCCATATGTAGAACAAGCAACATTATTATTCAAGTGAAAAACCGGATGATTAACGAACACCATGACAATAATTCGAAGTGGTAAATATCAATACTAATGAGACGAACGCGTTGGTCGCGCGACGTTGATAAAGAACTGGCTCTGATGGACGTGGAGTGCATGAAATGTCGACGGGAAGAGGTCATGAAAAGTCGATCGATCTCGGCCAACGGTTCGGTAACACTCAAACCGTTGGCTAATTATACGAACAAATTATCGACAGGATTAAAGCAATTATTCGTCGCGCCTGATCGATGCGTGAAATTGGAATTACTTCGGCCTTCCGTGCAATTGTCCTGTCGCTCCCTAAAACCACATCCATCCCTCACGGACAGACTTTTCCGTGTGATGTCTTATTCAAACCTGTTTATGCGTCATCGTGCTCAACAAAGAATTATCCACTTCGCAACAGGAAACTTCGTTGTCGCGAAAAACGCATGTTTCTTTCATTATTTATTCGACACTTTGAGCTTTAAATGAGATTCAGTTTGCATGTATGAAACAGTTTCACAGTGTTATATTTTTTATTACTTTTTTACAATAATGGAAACTCGAAGCACATTATTACATTCCTATAATTGATTGATCAATTTTGTGCGAATTGCATATTCTTCATTGTATTAATATTTTCTTCGAACATCGTCGGCCATATTTCTTTGCACATACGATACCATTTTTTATGACTTTTTTACAATAATGGAACCACAAAGCACATTGTTATATTCCTATAATTGATTGATCAATTTTGTGCGAATTGCATATTCTTCATTGTATTAATATTTTCTTTGAACATCGTCGACGATATTTCTTTGCACATACGATACCATTTTTTATAACTTTTTTACAATAATGGAACCACAAAGCACATTGTTATATTCCTATAATTGATTGATCAATTTCGTGCGAATTACATATTCTTCATTGTATTAATATTTTCTTCGAAGATCGTCGACGATATATCTTTGTACATACGATACCATTTTTTATGTCTTTTTTACAATAATGAAACCACGAAGCACATTATTATATTCCTATAATTGATTCATCAATTTTGTGCGCATTGCAAATACTTAATTGTATTAATATTTTCTTCGAACATCGTCGACCATATTTCTTTGCACATACGATACCATATATCTGTTTCAATTTTGGTACAAATAATTCTTTCAGGGTTCACGTCGACAATTTCGGTTGAAAAACTTCTGTCCGGCGGTGTACGATTCTTCTTTGATTTTCGTGGGCCATTTGAAACACGCGCAGGGAACCGTAACAACAAAAACGACATCACGTCGCAATTTCGTATACTGAAAATTTTGTACGATACCCTAGCATCAACACTTACTAAAAATTGCTGAAATATACTGTTCATTTCTTCTTAAATTCTTTTTATTAAAGAAATTGTTGCGTATAATTTCTGCAACTACGTATAATTTTCTCGAGTCTACCGTAATACAGGCAGCAACACAATAACACAGAATTTCTAGAATTTCGTTCAAACATGGTTAGAAAATTGGGGAAACCTTGATAGAACTCTCTTACAAAATTGAAGGGTGAGCTTCGGAAATTTCGAAGAGACGGTAACCAAACAAGAGTAAAGCGATGATACTGCGAACAGAAAGAAAATTTCTTTATGTGATAAAAAGGACCAAAGAACATCATTCAACAAATTATTGTTTGAAAATTAATTGTGAGGCCAAAAATAAAAGTCTGAACGATGATCATCAATCATACAAAAACGAAAAGTTAACAAGCATAAACTTAAAAAATTTCCACGTTGAATAAGACGCGCGATTAATGCATTGCGTTATCGGTGATGTAGCGTGTGGTGCGTATTTCACATTAGTCAGAACGCCGTACCTTTTAAGTAATTAAGAATCTCAAGTAATGAGAACTAGGCGAACAGGACTCGGTCACGGATGCTTTTGTTTATCGGTGGGTGGATCGTGTCTGCGAGAGTCGTCGGCAACGTTAATGAGTATATTGTTAGAACAGCCGGGCCGTTTCGATTAACCCAACAATCGAATTCATTGTTATAAACGAATATAGATCTGGCGCGGACGTTCGTTATTTTATTTGTCGTTTGCCGTTGTTTTTTCCGTCGATTTTTGTTTGCAGGCAAACGCGTCGCAGATTACTTTGGCCGACAACTCGTCCGTAAAGCTCGAATAATAATAAAAATTATACGCTTTCTATTCTACACGGGACCGTAACGCGAACGTATAGCCGTCATGATAAATGCCGTCGTCTCCTGTAACGAGAACGAACGTATCCGCGCTTATTAAGAGAAAAAACCGCGCGTGAAGTATGCCAATTATCTTTCACTGTGTTAAATCTCGCTGTTACCGTCGACGCGCTACCATATAGGAAACATTTTTATCGAATTTAGGTGAAGCGACGATCGCAACGACACACGAACGCGGATAGAATTCGCGACGCGCGTGCGTGCGTGCGTGTCGACAAAGTGAGATTATTAAACCAGAATTCTTTTGTGCATTACACACCCACGCACCACACACGCGCTCGCATGTCCCTAATCGTAAAGTTTGACTATGCTAAAACTGGGTATTTCGTTCGTTATTTTAGAATATTTTATGTTCCGAGGACAAAGCGCGTTGTCGTCATTGTCTACGCATCGCTTTGAGGACGTTATATATTATAATTTGCAAATTTCGTTAAGCCAAAATCGATTTTATTCGAAACGAATTTATTTCCAATTGTTACATGGACAAAGCAGTTCCATTGAAATCAAGAAACTAGTTGTTAAATTGCTACAACAATTGCTCCCTTATAATTATACAACTGCGCTGCGCCTACCGTCTGAAAATTGCATTTCGAACTTTCCGTTAATGCTCTTTAGTGATATATTCGCAAAAACTTTTCTATTGTCTACCCACAGTTCCCTTTCAAAGAGAGCATACTCGCTTTTCTAACACAGTTCTATTGTTCTATATCATTTTTATATTTTACATGCAGATTATTCTGCTCTTCAACTTCACCAACTTTGTATATTTTAAGTCGAAATCACGGTGCAAGTTTTTAAAATTTGAAATTTTCTGTAGAATATTCTAAAATAAAGAGCGTCGAGCAACGTACGTAATGATTAAAAATCTGCCAACATTTTCCGCATAACCTTTCGAAAAATAAAAAATTCTCAATGCTCAATCTATATTCAATACGGTTTAAAAATTTCAAACATTTCAATGCTCGATTTATGTTAAAACAGTGTTTAATTACAACATTATTTCTTGTTTCGAATTCTATAAGGCGATAGAAGAAAATTGGAGACTTTTAAACTAAATTAGAGTTATTTATACCTTATTAGAGAAACATAACGAAAAAGAGGATGGAAATCGAGATAAAAATCACAGGACTGAATTTAAATAATTTGTTTCGTTATTTGGACCACCGATGCAATGATTTTTGTCCCCAATCACTAATTGCATACTAATTTCTTTAGAAAAATTAGTATAAATGAAAATTATATTTGCAAATGTTCTAGCGTTCACTTTTAGCAATTCAAAATCCTGAACAAGGTGAAAGACTGATTAAGCAGAAGGCGACTAATTGATCGGCATAGCGTTCGCGTCGCGCTATAATTATTGGGGCGTGCGTTCTGTCGAGCCCATATTCGAGCGATCTCTACAAATCAGCCATCGTGTACGTGTTTTCGCGAGTTTATTTCGGGTCAGAGATAGGAACCATTAGCCGCCCGCGGGCTTTCATTTCACGTGAAGTTAATCGAAAAGTATCGACCGCGGCGAAAATGAAAAAAATTCTTTAATGGATTTATCGTGTCTGCATCGCACGGAATTAATAACTCGCGCATTGATAATACAAATGAGTATTTGCGTCAAGTTTTTTTATTGTCCCGATATTGAATCCGATGTCTCGTGTTTTTACTATCTGCCGGAGATATTGAATTTTGTTACGGGGCGACGGCGATAATGCTCGGTGCTGGACGTTCATAAATATTTATGTCTAAATTTACGTTACACTCGTACTCGTTTTGTCGTATTCATATTTTACAATTAAAGGAATATTAAACACCGCGTCGAACGCGTCGAACATTCGTTCCGCGGGCTGTTGCGGAAAGACACATTGAAATGCTTAAAAGAGATTAATGCGTCGTTTAATTGTTCCGCAATTAAACGATACACACAGAAAATCAAACAGCTTCTTCTTTCCACTGGTATTTTCATTCCGTGAATATTACAATAATCAGCGACGCTGCTGCGCAATGATGTAAACCCCTTGCATTATGCTTTATTAAGGTTTAATGCGCAAACCTGTATATCTATATATTTTGACTCGAGTACAAACCCCTGTAGACAGATACACGATATATCACTGAACACAGCACATATATATCTCATATATATAAGTCATGGTTAATGTACCGTGTGAACATTATGCCTATACGTTGCCCTGCGCTATAGCCACAGTATTACTAGATAAAGCAGAGATTGATGTTATTTATTTCATGATAAACGTTATCTAAACCGGAACACGGAAAACTTGTCACTGCAAGTTGAAGTCTACCACGTTTAAAACAATCACATTGAAACCTTACTTAAATATGGACACCTATAAAACTGCTCTCACAAGTGACGGTCCCGTGGCGACGTCATCAGGTCATAATAAAACTTTGGGAGGACGTAGTTCTTGCAAAAATATTATACATCTCGTTTTTAGCGGTTATTCATCGTTAGTTCGTTCACTTTTTGCTTTTCCATTTCTCTTGAAATTTTCATACAAACCATTATAAAAAATTGTCAAAGATTGAAAGGCGCACGTTTCCCTAAAATTTTTTCGGAATCACCGACACAAAGATCAATAGCTTCTGGCACAATGATTCTCGAGGGATCAATCGGTGCAGAGTAGCCGACGTAATCATCGGAAACATTGACTCCGTCAAGAAATGACAATGCTGCCATTGGCCGGAGTTCGTCACCGATAGATCGCGGGTCATCGTGATTGGATATCGACATCTTGGGAAACATACCACCTGTCAGACGCATAAGTCACCCGGCACCTCGACAACGGTAATAGATGCAACCTCCTTGCAGTCACGTCATTCGAAAATTAATTACAGTTGGTCTCGAGGTCGTAAAGAACAAGGCCTGAATAATTAACGTAACCGTTCTATCGCACCCGGAGCTAATTATAGGCCCCTCCTTTTCTATTCGCTTGATTAGCATATTCGTTAATTATCGGGCCTACGCCGGTACCGGTGTACATATGTACATACTTCCATAGGACCCGGCCGTCCGTGAGCTTGCGTGCGCTAATATTCGCGCGAACGTGCGTGTCGTAGATCGCACGAGTATGTTGGTATACTATACACCGGGTTACAACCCCCTCCCGGCAAGATATGTAACGCGCAAACTGACGTTCAAGTTTCCAGGTTTATGAATACGACTGTCATACGTACTTTTATAGCACTCTCGTGCTGATTAGGGCCCATGCGATCACTACCACGGGTGACACATTTCTTAATCACTGTGGCACTCAGCAACCTGTTAATCTATTGGGCTGGCATAAAAGTAATTTTGATATTTTAAGGTGAAATAAAACCCAACGTATCTATTCAAGCAATGAACTTTAACGAGTAAAATATTTCCCAGTTTGTTCGATGATCTTTCGCCATCGTTCTGGTTGCTTCGTAATTCCGCGCTCACAAAACTTCAAAATTTTCCTAAAATTGGGTTTTATTCATCTTAAAATACCGAAATTACTTTCTTGCCAACACAATAAATGTATGCTTTCTATTTCACAAATACCGAGACGATTCGGAATCAAGCATAGTTCATAAAGTGTTAATTACTTTATTATTACTGTGGACTCACGTATAACATGATCAAAAAATTGTTTAAAAATTCTGCGCATATGAGTGTTTTCTGTGACAGTAATGTCATCTAACCAACCCCATAAATGTATACTTTCTATTTCACAAATACCGAGACGATTCGGAATCAAGAATAGTTCATAAAGAATTAATTACTTTATTATTACAGTGAACTCACGTATAACATGACCAAAATATTCTTTAAAAATTCTGCGCGTATGAGTATTTTCTGTGACAGTAATATCACCTAACCAACCCAATAAATGTATACTTTCTATTTCACAAATATCGAGACGATTCGGAAACAAGCATAGTTCATAAAGAATTAATTACTTCATTATTACAGTGGACTCACGTATAACATGACCAGAAAATTGTTTAAAAATTCTGTGGTTATGAGTATTTCCTGTGACAGTAATGTTTGTAATTGTTTGTGAATTAACAAAAAATAGAAAAGAATGAGAAAACTTCATAAAATTCTTAAAGAGGCACGAAACTACTGACTGAAGAACTGCATAACTGACTACACATTCGCTAGAAACCAAGAAATTTATGCGACTGTGAAAATCTAAGGTAGCTGTCAAACGATGTATAGCGTACAACAATAATCGTTTACGAGTTACGCGCAACGCGCAATAAGAAACCGCAGGGACCGACCTCAATGGATGTTCGTGAAAATTCATTTGTGTAGGGGAACGGGGTGGGCGGGATGGGGGGTTGAACGGAAAGACCAGGTTTACGCGTATTCGAACGTTTATCGTACCATGTCGAGTGGAGCACGCAATCCCAGCGTTACACCCTCTGTCGTGCTCGCGGAGGTAGGAGTACAACTGAATTCCTGTAATCCCCCATGATCGTACTTGCAAGTGCGAGCTTCCGAAAGTTCTGATCGTGAAATCGGTTTCGATGCTACAGGTTGCGTTTCAATAGCTCCGAAAGGTACCGGGCGAGGAGGTCGCGTCACTTTCCCGAGAACGCTCGAAACTCCTCGAGCCGGGACTTGAAAACCTATTAACGTAAATAAACAGTTACTATTTCACCGGGCTAACGGTGAGCTCCGTTTTTCTCGGACCTCGTTTCCCTCTTGGCGATACGTCTCTCTGGCATTGTCTCGGAGGCTCTGGACGCGACAATACATTTTAATTCTGCTAATGAATTTTAGTTTGCGCGAATCGTTGCGGTACTTGCAACCGGTGCAGCAAAGGACCTCAGTTTGTAAAGGAGGATTGTGTGCGAGGAAATGGGGTAAATGATACTCCACCCGAGGAAATCGGAAATTAAAATTTTGTATATAATCCTGTAGATTTTGGCGAGGAAATTCTGATAAACCAAGTTTTAATCTTAGGAAGTCACTTTTCCAAAAGTTATACGTGTTTATATTTCAGCGATTTTCAGCGTTTTCGACGGGTAAGAGTGCTGCCATGTTGGTACGTAGTGAACGTCGCGCATCGCCTAACGAGCGGAGCCGCTAGATGGCAGCGCACGCACGCGATGATGACGATTTAAATGCTTTCATCTTAATTCTTGAAGAACAGTGAAGTATTTAAACATCTTTTTGAAACAGAACTAACCAACATACAAATATGAAACTTTCTGAATAAACTCATCAGACCTTGTAGTATGTAAACCAATTTTTCTTGTTCAAAAAGTGATTGCACCACTCACTGTGCACCTTTTATGCAAACTACGATTTACTAAAAAATTGAACCGAGCAATTCCATAAAATTATGTTGAATCGCCGAGTCGCATTTTCCATATGATCGGAGATATTTCCGAGTCGGTCGCGAAACGGCAATTCTGATTTCGTGGAAATGTAGACGAAGGGTACGTATATGGGAAGTTGAGCACAGGAAAGACGTCCTAACGACGACGACGGTACCTGTTAACGAATAAAGGGGAGAGAGGATATCGTGTCGCTGCGAGCCTACAGCCAATAGTTTCGCCGAGCTTTCACCGATAAATGAGCAATAATGGTGGCGTGTTGGGGTAATGGTTCCGTTTAACGCCCTTCGCTCGTTCGTCCGAGTATCGCTGCCTCGGGACTAACGGCAGCCAGCCAGGAAAGTGTGCTAGCAGTATCGGTGTATCAGCGCCACGGTTCTATCGCACGAAAGCGGCTACCTGTTATGTGTAGAATCTCGTGGCTAATGAAAACCTTGCCCCCTTCCGCTAATTCTTCTATTTCAGATAATGAACGGCACATTTTACGTCGAAGATGATCTTCGCAAAAGAATGGTCAGCCAACATCCCCTCCAACCCTTCTACGCTCCTCTGAAATAGTTGGTTGAAAGATCCTAGGATAACATTTTACCCATTCTCATTTTTAAAAGCTGCAGTTTTATGAAATTTGTAAATTGCCCATTTGCGAAACAATATATCTCGAACTTTTAAAAAGGAGTTGGCAGTCTTCGTAGCCTGCCACCCTTCCACTCGGTTCACAAATTGTTTACGCGTGCTTTTTACACTATTTCTCTCTGCTGTAACGGCAACATGTGTGACATGTTTTTTAATTATACCCCTTTTACAATGTTTTCGCGCGCGACGGCGCGGCGGTAATATTCGGGACATTATTTTCCACCAGCGACAACTTATCACATAATTTGTTACATGCTTATTAGCCAACTTTGCAATTCACTTTCCCGTGTTACACGACCTCTGGATATGTTCACCGTGAAAACATAATTCATTACGCGGCCATACAGCACTCCGCGTTACACCTAACACTTGTCCGACAGACTGCATTTTCTTTTGTCCCGTCACCACGTACGCAACATTACTGCAATACGAATAAATTTCAATATCGCGTTCGAAATGCTGAAACCATATGCAACATATGCGGAAAATATTAAATTTTTCTCTTACTGCCACTGACAACAGGCTCGCGCAATGTATGGTCGCGTGTGTGTTGCAAATTACGGCGAACGCAAAATATTTTTCCGGGCCAACATTTGACAAAGCGTGTCAATTATTTCCGTCGGGAACAGGAAGTTTCTGAAGCCGGAATGAAAATGGTCCGTGTACCTTTGGGAAATGTGTTTCTATTTTTTCTGTACCAATTTTTTTTTTTCTTTAACTTTACAACTCATTCATGCAAACAAACTTACCTTAGGGTAGTAGTGATCGCAAATTATGCATTCTAAATTTTTGCAAAAGAGTTTTTCATATATTCATACGTAACTGTGATTTACATTATAAAAATATATGAATTGCATTTCATCAGTTTTTTTTATGTTACAAACTACTGGCTCCGGATTTATTATAAACAGAAGGCGCACTTTACTGGTTTATGATAAGAAATGTGCGAATTGGTGAAATTTAACACAGTCGGTAAACTTAAAAAAATGTAAGATACCACAGTTTGAATAAAGTTTCTTTTTCTATTTTAAAGAAAATGATGTGTGCAATAAAAAAAAAGCATGAAATTAATTTGTTTTTTGCTCATTTCATTTCTTATAGCAGTGTTTCCTTCATCAATTTTGTGCCCTTGCTTTCTGTATGAATATTTTAATTTCTCTTTCTTGTCAGTCACGTACCAAATTTCGGGCTAGGTATTATTCATTTGCGAGACGATTTCGTGCATTCGTTGTTTCTCAGACCGAGAAGGGCAGCGGACAATTTTTCGTATTTCACTTGCGACTTGCACAGGGATTCCATCCGCTAATATCCAAGCGTCTAAGTAAATATGAAAATGTCTCCCGCATTGGAGTTCCACCGCGAATGTAATTTCCTCCATTCGCGCGGACCCCCGCCACCGCAACTACGTGCTCCGGTTTAACGCTGCGCTATAAAGTTTTTGTCACTGTCTACAAAATGGCAGTGAGAAACGAGCATACCTGTCGCGCCCGGCTAAAAGGCAGATTAAACGTTCCTCTGTCGGATCGATCCGACGATCAATCTGTTTCTGCCATCTTTCTTTCTGTGCATCTCTTCTATGCGTCTCTTAAACTCGACGCTAATTGCGGGACACCTAAAAAATGCAAAACGATTGCAAGACTAGCGTGTGAACGTATTAACGCGTTGATTGTTGAATTGTGGGAAACATGTAAATTATTTATCAATTTAATGCAAAACCTTCTCTGTGTTTTGATCACCAGTAAACGTACAAATATATTGACCTGCTAGTACAGACTGAAAAGCTTCACCACACGTGTACACAAGGAACGTGCAACTAAAGGGACAGCTGGCGATGGTCCTTGGTTTCGCGCTTGTGCAAAAAGGAAAAAGCGAAAATCGCGCGATACACCTGCACCGAAAGCGTCCTTTTGCGACGCTTTGTAAACCAATCAAAGCTGTCGAACGATTTCATTGCAGAATGGGTCGCGTGATCGCGAAACCTCTCGACACCTACGTGCGTCTATGTTTGTGTGTGTGTGTCCGAGCTCTTTTTCTATTTGGCGAGCCCTCCTCAGATATCACGAATCCTTGAATTTAAACTACGTGATTGGATTACCGCACGAAATCGAAGGGTCACGCCCCGTGCTATAACTACGGCCGACTCAAAAACGATTTACACGCGAAATCTGTCGTGAAATCCAACTCGCGGTGTCGCTTTTCGCTTTTCGCTCGGCGCCGATACTATTTCCGAGGCTCGCTTTGCCGGCGTTCGGGTGTCCACGAAAAAATTCGATCGCTGCCTCCAATTTGCGCGACTCGATGTCCTTGTAGTATTTCATTATAACTCCTCCGACCGGCGTTTTTGTTCAACCCCCTCCCACTGGAAAACGCGTCTCTTCTCGTCGCTTCGATACCCTTGTACGCTTAAATATCCCGCCATAATGCTCGCCATTTTATTTCCTGTGCCGGAAATATTATTTTCAGTTCGCATGCAATTCGTTGAAATCGCGATGCGCTTTGTAGCTTCCGAATTCGGTGTAACGAGATGAAGATAATGTTTGTTCGAGTACGGCAATCTGTCCACTGTATCCTTTTTGTTTCGGGAAGAAGCTCGAGAATTAATTTTAATATTCATTGCTTTCGTCCGGCTGAGAATGCAAGAGCTTGTTAACGAGGTTCAGAGATCTCTGTTTACCTGAATAGAATGCCACCGATGCTAAATGAATTGAAGAACTATTTATGGAATAACTGAACAGTTTAATTCCGAGCAGACCTCGGCTGCGACCACACGGTGTAGTCACTCAACAATAGATTTGCGGTGGGATTTGTGTTTGAAATTCCCAGTGTACCGAAGTGTTCCCTCTTCGTTCTACCGTGAAATAAGTCTGGGACTTGGAAGCCCGTGGCTGACTATTCGCACTTACCAACTGGTAGCCTGACACCTAGGTGCTCTCCAGTGAAATACTACTTTCTGTCGACTGTCTTTTGCCTGACAAAATTGCGCATGCGATGTTAAATTTACTTATTTTTCTCGTTGAATATTCTTAATTCTTTAAATAAGACAGTAGTAACTATACTGCGGATGTTTATGCAATTTTCAAGTTTTCTAGACAAATTTTAAGAAAGTGGGACCAAACAAAATCCCATCTACGTTGGCAATACAGCTTTTGTAGATCGATAATAAATAAAAATCGCACTAAATTCTGTCGAATTTAATGCTCCAGCGTTTCTTGAACATTTTTACAAGGCATAAATGCATAAAGATCCGCAGTCTAGTAATATCATACTTTTGTTATTTCATTAAATGTAATAAAATTCATTCATTCAAAAATTATGGATTACTCTTATTTGAAGCCTTGAACGGACAGTTTTCAATTATTATTCATTATTCACACGAATTTTCAGACATTTCCGGTGTATCGTTCATAGTGTAATGTGTATCGCGTGTATGTATAGTTGAATCTTTGAATTTGAGGTGATGTCGCTTCCAGTTTCCTACAAAACGTCTGTGACAGTAGATTGTAGAAAATATCATTTTTTTATCGTTAACTAATTTAAAATAATATCTCAGAGAACAACACTTTGTTCTTAATTTTTATTCTCGCGATTAGGCTGCGGATTTCTGCGCAAAATAAAAGTTTTGTGTACATTATTTATTTTTTTTAAATAACTTTAACTAGACTTTTAACTAGTATTTTTAGATTTTTTAATGATTTTTTCTTATTAATAAATGTTTGTACTCGGTATACTCGTCGGTACATATTTTATGAAGTTTATATTATTTTGCTTTATCTAATTCAAATCGTCCACGCTGTATACAAGTCAGTGCTGCCCCAGTTTATAAATTTTTAATTCTGTGGGGGATAGCACGATTGTGTCTTTGCTGGGACATAGATAGCAACGGCTGCATCGACGATAACTTCATATCAAATTTATGGACAAGTAAACTGGCCAATGGAAGTTATCTATTTAACAAACATTATCGGCGTGTTCGTTATCTCTAATTGTACGATATTCCCCTGCCGACTTACCATTAATTGGATCCCAAATTGTGTTAATGAAATTCTTCGGCAAACAACCGGGGTTTCCAGCAATTTGTGCAGGCCGAAGTCGATTGTAATTAAAAGTAATTATTTGGTAACAATAAAAAAAAACATTACGAATCTATGAACAATCACAGTATCGCGCAAACTCGAGTATTGAAGCTGAAAATCCTAAAATACTTCAGAACGATCAATCACATTCTTTCCGAAATAAAAGATTTTCTTTATAAACGAACAAAGAACGTTTCTCCCGTCTCTGATAATTAAACGTTCTTCATGTAGTATTTAAAAGCTGTCGCATAGAGAAGTCGTTAGCTTCCCGAACACCTCGTCGTGCGTTATAATTTCATATTATAACATGCATGAAATTAATTTAACTTTTGAACTCGAAAGCTTTTTCGCCGTGGCGAATTGCCAGCTGAAAGCGTATTTGCTGAATATTCGATGAAAATTTTTAAAAATAAAACAAAAACACGTAGCTACGTTTTTTAAACGAATGTAGCTGTTTCGTTTCACAATGTTTTATGTACTTTTACTCGATGCATGTAGAAACGCGATATTAAATTTAATCTATTTAGTACAATATCGCTTGGAAAGCGTCGGATAATATGCTTCTTAAAATTCTCGTTTTGCGAGAGGAGATTTGTTAATGTTACAGAAAGATTATTTTGTATTTCTCGCTTTTCATACCTCTTTCGTACTTTTTAAAATATAAAATACAGACAATCGCCAGTGGACAGCAGAATTTTATTCAAACCCACAGTTTTATAAACAGATTCAGAGATACTTCGAAAGAAGTTAGAAATAATTATGAAAGAAGGTTTGTTATCCCCTTCATCGACAAAACTACTACTTTTACGAACTTATTTGTGGTATTTATTTATTAAAATGACACTGAACACGACATAGTATGAACTCTATTTAGTGGTTGAATTCGGGCCTGGGCAACAAGGCCTCCGAGAGTCGAGAACGTGTCCGTGATTACTAGACTACGGATCTTTATGCAATTATGGCTTCTAAAAAGTTCAATACGATTTTTATTTATTTCAGATCTACAGAGGCCGCTACCACTGAAAATAAGATTTTACTTGTTTCCACTTTCTTAAAATTTGCCTACAAGAATTAAAAATTGCAAAACATCCTCAGTCTTGTGATTACATACACGCGTTGCCCTTTTCTACGTCCGGCGTGGTCGGTGAGCTCATAAAAAAATATGAGAACTACCCTACTAAGAAACAGCACAGACCCGGGGGTTATTCTTAAGTCAAGATTTTACTGTACTCTATTATGATTAAGTGCAACTAACTAACGTTTCGTCGACCTCATATGAAAATTGCCTAAGTCCAAAAAGGTAAATTTTACAGGGGGCGAAAAAGAACGATTTAAAGCGAAACTATTTTGCTTTACACGAAGATTTTTTTGATCCATGTTTATATTTAGACACTAATTAAAGCATTTATCGACGAACTATTACCCTCAAACCATAGAAATTGAAGTACCTAACAATGCGAAGCTGGAAACCCAATTTTCATAAAAAGTGGACTCAGGCAGTCTTCATGTGAGGCCGACGATTTGTTATAACTCTGTCCATATATGCAATACAATACAAGATATAATGTTACAAACGTTACTATGATCTGTCGATAATATAGATTTTACAATTCAATAAAATAAATAATAATAATACTTCAAAGCTATGAATAAACAGCTAAAAAGTAAACATTTTTGTAATACATTTTGACATTCTTTCTGGAACCTTTCTGGAGATTCGTTAAAAGAAATTTCCCCAAAATTGATCTTGACCTTACAATTTAAGGTCAAATTTTTATATATTTTTTGGTGAGTAAAATGCGATACAAGCATAAAAAAATTTAAACTTGAATTTCAAGGTCAAAGTCAAGTTCGCGGCAATTTCTTTTAACAAATCTTCACCGATCGGATGGTGTACAACCGTCTGCCAAAACCATGACACTAAGTTTTGTTACACCCTGTACAGGCATGGTCCCCGAAGGGTTAAATAAATAAATAGAAGAGAAAAGAAGCTAATCATTTGGAAGGAGATCGGACGATCGGTGGAAGCGAAATTCTTCGCGGTCCCATCTCGCGGCGAGATGAATTTTCGGGGAACGGCATCTGAAGAAAAAAGGGTGGTACACATGTCGGCGGGAAGAGAGATTCGCGGACAGCGCAGCCGTTTCTGTTTACAAGATGAGCATCGCGGTTGTAAATCATAGAGAACGATGGGTAGAGCGACCGCATGCTATAGAGCATGCGGATAGGACAAGCAAGAAGAGGAATGTTCACTCGAGGTGGGCGAGAGAGCAGAGGAGGGTAGAGCGAGCAAGTCTGTTGGGAAATAAGGAGGCAAAGTTAAGCCCTCATACCCTTCTCCATCTTGCCGTTCCTTGCCTTCGGCAAATAGCTATGTAACCCTACCATATTCCGTCCCTATCGCGCCGACATTACATTCGTTCCAGCTAACGTGACGAAGCCGCCCCCTCTGGGTGACGTAATCGCCATCGTTTATCCATTTCCTGTTACACCGGCGGATAGTTTCGACTCCCCCATCAGTCCTTTAAAACGAGACCCTTCATTGATTAATCCGCTGCAGGACACTGCTGTACAGCTTCGTCCGAAAACAATCGACAATTTAGTCAAATTCTCTGTGCAGAACTTTCAGTCTTTTTCGTTCATCTGTGTGCAAAATAAATTTTCTCTTTTAATCACTTTGATGGGCTGGGATAAGTGTGACAACACTCTTAGATTATCCTAATGCCTTCACAGTTTTCTTATTTCATCTAATCATTTTTGTTACGTATGCATGAAGTTTTATCAAATTTTTCAGAAACGTGGAGTTGCTTGGATTTTGCACCAAGGTTTCCAATTTTCTTTGAAATAATACTCGGTCAATTAGTGAAATGTAAATATTTGCTTGGTCGAAATAGTGTAGCTCACTTAGAATGTTACATTGTTTACACCGCGGCACGACGATTGCGTAAAATAGTGTTTGAAAGATTTTTCCTATAAAAATTGCAGCCAGCAGTGGCACACATGTTGCGCAAACCTTAACCTCGCGATCCGTCTTCGGGGTGTGTGTGTATGTGTTAAGCACAAGCGTGTTCCAGATTTATCTGACTCATATCTGCTGTCCCGTGGTAACGTTTCGCAAAAAGAGCGTTTCCCCTCTGTTGCAGCCATTAAAGCCGTGTACGTGCTTCTTTCTCGCCGACAATTTCCGAAAAAGCCCGCCACCTACGTGGATCAGGTGCTTGATTCGCATGCGGCAAGATGGGAAAAAATCAAATTACTCAGAGAACGAGACTTTTGCGTCCGGCACGAGCCGGCTCTAAATTTCAAGGAAGTATTACTGCGGCACAAATGAAATGTAAATACCACCGCATTATGGAATAGAGGGTGTGGCGTTTTATAACCGACCACCTAAACAATCCGTCCAACGCCGGCTAACAGAACACTTCCGGTTACTGTTGCGTGCACTACTTGCAAGTCGAACCCTATTATAATACGCTTCCCGCATAATTTAATTAGTACAGCTTTCCCTACTCCTCCTCCTTCCATAAATCATTTCGAAACTAGTGCAATAATCCATAACAATAGGTCTTTTTCTTTCATTTTAATTAAAGAACTCGCTTAGCTTCAACCTCGAAAATGAAAACAGAAATGATTTCGTATAACAAATTTTCGTATTTTTTATTTGGTAAGAAATAATTGTGCTCAAAAGCTAAATTCTTCTAATTATTATAAAATTAATAGCCAAAGTACAGAAGAATTTTTGTTTCGCATAATTTGTCGGAATGAAAGAAACAATTTATGAAGATCTGACAAACGAAACACACAGATAAAATGTAATGTAATTAAATAAAATTATAGAATGATAAAAATGTGGTTAAAATTTAGGCGAATCGAATGTTTACAGAATTGTAGAATTGTGTGGTTGACATCAACAACGTTTTTCGTGTGAAAGCTCAATGTTTACCACTCGCGTAGTACGCAACGCGCCTCTCTGGTCCGTCCGTGTCTCATTTGCATCCACTGTTGTCGAAAGAGACCAGTCAGTATCGTTGAAGAGCGAACACGGATGAGGAACAAGTGGAGCAGGAACAAGCGGAACATTTTGAAACTTCGAATTTTGATTTGGAGAGCATTAATGGACAGGCTTGCACACTTGTGGCTCGCAATACGTATCGCAGGATGTAAACAAACAATCAATCACATTAGACACTTCATCCGTATCCACAACGAAGTCACTACGAATTTCGTCAAACCGAACGAGTCGAGTGTTATCGAACGATTTCAGTGCCGGCCACGTAGAACACCTGTCGTGTAAGATCAATATTTTGAAATTTTCAAGTTTCCTATGTTTCGCAAATAAAACTGGGAGAAACTCATGCGAAAATAAAGGTCGCTTAAAACTTTCCCGGATAGTTATGATAAAGATATAGCAAGTGAAATATAGACTAGGAATGTATCGTCGTTACTGTTTGGAAATACTTGGAAAAGTTTTAATAATAAAAGAAGAATATTCAAGCTGATTTTACTTAAAATCAAGATTTTTTATTCGTTTCGTTATTCCACAAAAATCGTAGGAAATTGTGCTAAGTAAGCATCAAACGTTAAAAGAGACTGGTTCTCATTTTACAAGACATTTATTTTAACACCGAAGAGACTGTTGAACAATTTCTCACGAAATTATAATTCTAATAATCATGGAATAACAATTCTTTAACCTGTGATTCGATTTAATTAACTATTGAAAGGGATAGAGTTAGAGTTACTTGGAGGGTTCTAGAGTAACTGTAGTTTGTATCTCGTGTTAAGAAGATGCGTATAATGTTTTTAGAGCAAAATGGAGGTTTCCAAGGTCCGCTGGAATTGTCAGTTGATGGCGTGATGGAAATATGACGAGGTTCGCGATTATCAGAACGATGTCGAGCGTTGCGTGAGCGCTGAATCGGATCCCCGGTGGAAAGTCATGCTATATAACGTATCCTTTTTATGGTTCCTTTTGTGTGTCAACAGTGACGCTAAAAGCGGGCGGCATCAACGTGCCTTTTTTGCAACGTATACCGAACGTTTCATTCTTCAAAATCTTATTTAGAACGGGACGCGGCGGCACGGTCCGATTCTCCTTGCAATATCTCGTTCGCAACAATTTGGCGTACCAGGGGCGTCTTGCTCTTACGATTTAATACGCGGAAGCACAGCCAACCCTCGAAATTGCATTGCCGCGCGTCGTATAAAGCGCACGAAGACGTTCAATGGTTCTCCCCGTCCTGACGAAGCGAATATTTGTATGTTAATCCGATTAACGTGCTGGCTTTAATGGCAGGGAACGATGTCCCGCGAGTGCCCCGATGCGTGCACAACGGAACACCGAGTTGATTCGTTACAAACAAATAAAACAATTGCGCTTCATAATTACAGCTCGTTTTAATAGACAACTGAAATACTATCGCAGTGCTGTCATCGGTAACGCGGTAATCGATAGACATAGATTACATAAAACAATTACAGGCTACTCTCTGAACTTTGCTGTTTCAAATGTGAACATATTTTTCCAACGACGTTCCATGTACAAACGCGATATATTAAATTTAATCTATTGATCGCTATGATATCGCTTGGAAAGCGCTGGACAATATGCTTCTCAAAATCTTCGTTTTATGAGAGGAGATTTGTTTATGTTACAGAATAAAAATTATTTTGTATTTCTCGCTTTTTACCTTTTTCGTACTTTTCGAAATGAAAGATACAGGCAATCGTCAGTGGACAGCAGAATTTTATGTCAACCCACAGTTTTATAAACAGATTCAGAGATACTTAGAAAGAGGTTTTGCTTTTATTCGTCGTCGAAACTACTACTAATCCAATTACAAAACCTTTTTATTTTTTTATGGGACTTTCACCAACTTATTTGTAGCATTTTTTTTATTAAAATGACACTGAACACGATATTCGGGCCTGGGCAACTAGGGCTCCGAGAATCGAAGACGTAGTCCGGGACAGGTCCGGAGATTTCTCCCGCGTTGGCTGACCAAGAGTCAAATGAATTTCATAAATTGCCTCGTTTCGAATAAATTTGGGATCAAGAATAACACAGAATAAACAGTAAACAAACAGATTTAATTTTATTCATATAAAAATTCTTTTCGAAAATCTGAAACTGGCGTCTCTGAGACCCCACATTACCTTGCTAATGTTAACAGTACAAAATGCGAGCGCGATATTGTTCAACAGAAACTCGTAAGCATCGCAGGGCGAAAAGGGTTACGTCAGATTCGAAATTATTGAACAGGATCCCTAATCGTAGGGCTTCGAGTAAACGGGGTCAGATCATTCAAATAACGAGAAGATCTCGCTCGAGCGATCTTTCTGTCTGGTTGCAAGCAGAAATAACTTTCGCGGTGTTTTGTACATGGTGGGGACAATGTCGCGTGAAGCACGCACCAGAGGTTTTCTCGCGGCTTCTCGTAGGCTTGCAGACCGAACGTTTCGTCGGTTTTCTCATTTTACCTGTACACGAAGCGGCACAGGTGCTGGTATAGGTGAGCACGGGTGTTGCACGTCACTTGGTAACTTTCTATGGCATGCATACTGTATGTGTAACGGCGCAGGAAAGAGAGAGAGGGAGTGCAAGCGGGAGAAAGAGAGGCAAAAAAACCGTGTAAAATATTTCGCAGACCTGAATTTCGCCGTCAGGTCGGCCCCTGCCCGCGGACTTTGATTGCCATAGAGACTGCACGTCGAGTGTATCGTGAGACCAATGGCCCAGCGTAAATACCCGCCGGCCAGTTGCTGTCAACGAGACGGAAATGTTTGAGGGGCCCTTTGTGAAAACCAACGCAGCATTTCGCCGATACTTTTTCGTTAGGCCACGGAAACACCGCGACCATCGGCTATCGATGTTTAGCGTGCCACCGGGTTCTCCATTTAAATAATAATGGACCGCGGCCGCCGCGCTTTCCCGAAAATCAACCGGCCATGATTAATTACGTTGTGGCGTTTTACAGTCTTTTACGAACCGCGGCTTCACAATGGAACCGTTTCACACGTTAGAATCGACGCGACGGGTTTGTCAGTTGTCCGCTAAATTACCGGCGATATTTTTTTACAGAAATCTTACACACCCTTTAAACAGGAATTTCGAGATTATACTGTGAACGGTGGATTTTATGAATTCATGATAAAAATGAATGGGTCGAGTACAGAATTGTACAGAAGAATTTGATAATTTAATAATTTGCTGAAGGAGTGCAGAAACAACGTCGAATGGAGGAATAAAAAATTGTTTAAACTCGCGCAGCGATTCCAGGATTAAATCGAATTGCAGGACGATTTTTGGCTTGCAAAATTTGTAATTCCGAAGCATTAATTCGAAGCACGGTGGAAACGAATTGAGAGAGTTCACGGTGCAGGTTTCTTGTACATATAATTCGTTTTACGGTAACGGATTGATTTTAGCCGGGTGAACGCGGAGCGAACGTGGTGGCACGCTACGATCTCGGAGGAGAGCAGCTGGAGGGGTGCAATAGTTTCCTGGTATCCGGTTATCAAAGGGCTGTAAACGGATCCAGGAGACCCATGATGAAGGCAGATCGTGTTACTCTGATATTAAATTCTGCTTTAAAACCTTACGCCTGTCCTGCGTTGTATCTAACCACCGACGTTAATTTCAAAATCATTTCTATTAAAGCGTTATCATTGTTTAAGAGCCTCTTCGGTAACGATTTCACCGCACGTTCCGATCTCTGATGTCACAAAAAATAATTTATCAAAGCTTTGAACATGCGTAAAGCTTCCTTGAATAGAATAATTTCAAGAGCTTCAAAGGCGGAATGGACATTAAATGATCGAATTATTTAGAAATAGAATTTGTATGGTAACACGAACTCGAACGTGCAAGTATGCTGAAAATATTTCTACAACTGCATGCAACGGAAAAGAATCTGAGATTCGTAATTTTTACGGGCTCGGTAGTTCCAGTGTTAAACAACCATTAATTCTCACGGAATCCTGTATTTACGCGGAAACAACAGCAATAACCTGTTTTCTAGAGAGCCCACTAAACTCGGCATTAAAGTAAGGAAGTCTAGAGCGCGGGAATCGATAAATTCGTATAGCCCCTCGGCTCTATCTCAGCGTCTCATTAACATTTTTCCCGTAACCCGGTTCGCGACTATCGGAATCGCCGGTGTCGGCAGGCACGCCGTCGTTCAACCTCTAGGAACCAAAACCGGAAACGGAGAAACTCGTGGGGATCGTTCGTCGTTAATCGGTCGCGCGTTTTCCGCAGGTAGCGCGGGGCGCGTGCCAATTAAACGTGATTTATTCGCAAAACACGGGACGGGGAGATTACAACGTAATTTCGCGAAGTTCCGTGGACGGTGTTGCAAGAACCCGGTCGCGTCTGTCAAACAAGAAGCCGTTCACGTTCTTCTGTTTTCGTGCCGAGTCGTACTAGAATCCCTGTGCATTAATTCCAGCCTTAAAAATAATGATAGCGTGTGCCCGGGGCAGGCAGGAATTCCGAAAGCGAATGCAAAGCGGGCCTTGATTCGCAACGTGGCGGACAAACCGACGAACAAACCGACGGACGGGGGTGGAGACAGACGGAGGGACCAGGGAGAGGGCAGACAAAAAAAAAGGGACAGGCACGCTCGCCGCATTACTTTGTACAAATAACGCCAGGCCGCTGTAATTTGCAAAATTCCCGTTATTTTACATTTTAAACTAGAAAATAAAACGGCCTGGCTGGCGGCTGCTTATCCGGCGAACGGGATCTCGATGCTATCACCTCCAGTCACGCTTACCCTGCTGCAAGCAAGCCGAGCACGACTGCTCTGAAAATTACTGTAGTGCCGTACATGGCGTGAGTACTATTTTTTCCACCCCCGCAGGGTCCCGGACACCCCCGCACGCACACGATCACCCCTGCCGGCTCGGTTCACTCTTTACAACCTCTCTCATTCTCTGTTTCTCTCTCCGATCTGAGGTGTTCCGCGGAGATCACGGATAACCATCGAGAGCAGCGGGAACTTCGAAATTTATCGAGCATCCACAGAAGTTCCCGTCCTTATCAACTCAGGGGCGTCGCGGCGCCGTGTTTCGCGACGGAAAAGTGAACGCTGGCGTCATCTCGCCGCCGTTCTTCGAACTTCGAATATTGCACGCCGGCGGAGGGGCTCTAGGGGGGATTTCGCCCCGGACACGGTAGGGGTAGTTTCCCGCCGAGTGGGGGTGCTCTGGACAAGCCCATGTTACCCTCTTCGGAACGCTGTTTTTATTGGGTAGATCTCCTGCGCGGGATTTCGACGCCTCCGAGCGACACAATCTCAACCACCCCTTTATATCAATTTAAATACTGTCGCGTTAACGACAATTTATAATTACAAAAATTTTCTAGCATTTGTAATCCCATATCAGACAATATTTCCGATCTTTTCCAAATTTATCTCAGCTCAACAACACCCTCTTTTGTGGGCTTCGGTATTAGGTCAAGGTATCAAAGTTTTAGTTCAGTTTTCATGGTTTGAATTTATAGTTTAAGGGGTAGATTGGGCCACGAGGGGATAGGAGAATAAAATTCGAGGCCGGAAAGATTCGCCTCGTGCAGAATGGGTTAACTGCCTGCACTCCCACCATGGGGTTCGAGAGACCGGTGGGGGTGAATCGATACAGCCACGATACAACGGCTGAAGGCTCGAAACTCGAAATAGAAATGCGCATGCACCTGCTTCTATCGGCGCTCTATCGAGCCTCGAAACAATGTAACAGCAAGCGAATCACTTCGTCGCGAAGAGGTGACTTTGAACCCCTATTCGCAACACCGTAGATTTAAAGCGTTACGGTTCAGGCATGATCGTTTCGCGACCAAACCACAGTAAGTGTTACGTTGTCTTTCTTTTTTTTTTCGTTGACTCGACGAGATGGGGATGTAGGACAGTGTTGTAGCAGTTGAAACTTGGTGACATGTATCTATAGTACACGAATCTCGTTTGCCGGGACACGCGTGGTTATCTGAGAATATTAGATCGAGGTATTTCGACAACGTCGAAGCTCTCGAGTTGATGGACTTGTTTCGACGATCGTGAATAATAGTTTTTGATTAATTTATCGGTTATTTTCGACGTTGACGAGATGGTGATCGATGGAAGATTGTTACCCGTTTCTGTTTCTTAAATTATATTCTTGCAGCTTGAATTATGTTTGAAGACGTGTTGTAGAAATGGAAACTGTGTTGTCGATTATTTCTGAAATTATAAACATTAAACGTGGACGTACATTTTGTTGTATCTCTTTTTGTTTCGTGCAGGATTATTTTTAATCGCGATAAATGTCGATATTCAAAAATATTCTTAAAATTTTCAATCTTCGGTTACGTATATTTTCATAGTATTGAAATTAGTTTAGAAATGGTATTTAGAAAGTTAATTATTGATTTTTCATTGGCGTTGATTTATACGTTCATCTATGTGGAGAATTCATTAATTGTTTTTAAGGAAATCATTTTTATAATATTGGGGTTGTAATAGGCTGTCGATGAACGCGTGCAGTAAATTATTTTTAATATTGATTATAGTAGGAAGAATAAATGACAGTTTCACGGGATGCGTATACTTTGTTTGCGCGACCATGATTCCTAAGCATGCATTGAAATCTCGTACTTTACCCAGTCCGTGCGAAAATTCGCAAGATAATCGTATCGCGATCAGTCGTCGATCAATTACGAGTCTTTTCCCATGGACACGAACATAATAAATGTTAATCTGCATACTACCATATAAATTAAAATTAAAATGTACACATAAATTATTTTAACAAATCCTTGAAATATCCCTGCATATTGGTCGTAGGGAATTAATAAATCTTGTTAAGAGCTAAATAAATAGTATTAGTTTAAATATGAATTTTAGGTATAAATATTAACCATAGTTTTTTGTTAACGTACATCGTTCTGTAGACGAACAAGCGCATATTTTTAGGTTCGTGTAAAGTAAGGAGTTGTTGTTCGACAATGTTTTTGAACGTCTTCGATAATAGAAGGAAATTGTTCTTTTCCTCGCGCGAGATCGATTCCTCGAATGGAAGAACTGGAGAAAATTGCACTGTGTATGAATTCCTGCGAATAGATCGATAGCTTCGGACCTGTGGAATTACCACTCGTTAACATATCGTTAACTCTAACTACTAGATGCTGTTTCGAGTCCCTCGCACCACGAAAGAAAATATTTTTACACAAATTATATTAATTTCACAACTTTATCAGAGAGCTGAGGATACCTAGAAAATATTATTATAATATTATAATGACAGTGACGTATGCTTTATTTTTCTATTCAATTGAAATTTACAATATGCACAAGTTTATTTACTTATGAGAATTATTCTCAAATTATCAGTGTCAAACGAAATCCTAATCTTCTAATATATGCGTGTGTGTCTAGCTGAAATCATGATCTAAACATTTTTTAAACATTGAGACTCGACTCAGACTGAGACTTGATTTCGAACATTGATCTCAAAGAAGTAGATTGAAAAATATATAAAGAAAAAATGAGAATCTATCTCGCAATATTCGCAGCCCCCCGTTACAAATTCGAACGCCCAATAAAACATCGTCAAACAATTACCGTTCGAAAAGTTTCCGGCAACAGCACTCCATAGCTCGTTAATTCCGGCGTGTACAATTATCGACTGCCTAGTCACCGGGTCTCATTACACCGACGAAGAGACTGGTCACAGGTCGCAACAGCACAATGGTGTGCTTACATCGTAGACAGAGATCGGAAGCAAAATCGCGAATCCTCCGAACAACGTAACGGTAGAATGGACAGCGGTGTCCCCGGGGGAACTATAACCGGGAAGCTGACCCTCCCGTGTTCACGGTAGTTGCTTAAAGTGTCAGCTCGAGGCAACGATACAAGTTCGAAATGTATGGTCCTCGAGAGCGATCGAGATTTAAGGTTCGAGGGCTGCCCATCGACCAAGAGAAAGAGAGAGAGAGAGAGAGAGAGAGAGAAAGAGAGAGAGATCGAGTCAGAGTGGGAGACAGAGATAGACACAGAGAGTGAGAGAGACACGAAGAGAAAGAGAGAGGAATAAAACCGGGTGTACGCGTCCTGCGCTGTCCCGTCGCTCTCGATCGATCGTTTTGCTCGTCGGATCGTTAGATCGATCGACTTTTCACGTGGTGGACCAACGGGACAGGGACATGGGGCACCAGATGGGGGGACAGGGGTGGAGGGGGACACGATACGATGGCGAAGGGGTTGGAGGGACGATGCGAGATGGGGACAGGGGGGATCAGAGGGGGGACACGATGCCACCCCCGCACCTATGGGGAGTATGCCGGTGCACATCGTATAACGTACGCGGTATGCTGAAGGGGTGAGAGACAGATTAATGTGACCCCGTCACCGTTCGAACAAAGCTTCGCACAATGGCCGCACACCGGGGACACTGGACGGCCGGATTGCGTGGGAGGAGGCTCGATGTTGCAGGGGTGAGGGCCCGAGGCACAGAAGGAAAGGGCTTGACTGCGCTCTGGATATATTACCCGCCACTCGCGGCTATCGCCAATGAAATTCAATGCGCGATCACGTACATCCGTCGCGATTCCTGTAAAAGTGTTCGCGTTTTGCTCCAACTATTACCTCTACCTCCCTCGAAGAACGGTGGAGAGGGGTCTTCGTCTGCCTTCTTATGCTATCTTTGATGCCACTGGCGCGACCCCCTTTTCTTCGCTCGTCTTGTTCCCCGAGTGATTGGGATTCTCCCGATGCTCCTAGTTTCGTAGCTTCTTTCGTGTTCTGGATTGTTTTGATCAGCTACCGGGCTTGTTTTGCTCGCGACACGAAAGTCGTTCGGGTTTGATTGACGCCTCTATGGCGTGTCTGCTTGGAGATTTTTCGTCGAGCTGTCCTACTAGACTGTGCGATAGTGTCTCCGCTTTTGTTGTTCTCGTTTTCAGCCTGTCGAGGAGGTTGAGGGTGATGTACTCGTTGCCGAGGATTGGTTGTATTTGTTGGATTAAGTTGGTTCGGGATTGGGTAATTTTTGTGGTCCTGTAATCTTGTATGTCTATTCTCTGTGGTCAGCTTCTCTGAAAATAAATTTCTTAACAATAAGAGATTAACAAACTCATGTACAGGGTGATTCTGGCAACTGAGACGAGTTACTGCTCCTTTTTAACCCTTTCGGTCATGTCGCCCTCATATAAGGACATGATAAATAAACATTTTATCAAATCTAATTCGAAGAACTGCTCAGCAAAGTCATGATATTTTTTCCGGGAATAAATAATTCGTGACCGAAAGGGTTAAGTGAAAATAGAGAAGAAGAAGGAACAAATTATATGTCATAATACGTCCTAATTTCCGATGACCGTAGTTTTTATGTGGATGCACCGATGCAGCCACCAGGTGCACTTTATTCTTTAATGCAACTCAATTTTTTTGTTAAACCAATCGGTCCCCTTTATTATCCTACGTATAAAAAAACTAATAATCCGAGGTCATCCTAATGTCCATACTTCACGAGATATTTGACGATTTTGTGGCACAGTAAATACGGCATTAGTTAATACAATTCATATTGAGACTGTTTCGCCCTTTTGCTTCTAATGGGACCGATCAAAATTATCGAAATAAATGAATACGATTACCATGATTGGTCGAAGGGTGTTACTCGGACACCGTCATAGCGATAATTCAAAAATTGCATTGCTTATAGTAGGTAATTACTAGACCGTGGATCTTTATGCAAAATAAAAAATATTAGCATTGATTGCAGGACACAAAAACCAAATAAAAATAATATTCTTCGTTTAATTATCCAATTAAGCTGAAAGTAATACCTCGATGTCCTTAAATATTTTTAACATGTCCACTGCTTTAAATCGTGCGCACCCATGTTTGGCATAAATGCATAAAATTCGCAGTCGAGTATTGACTAACAACACGAATCTCATATACCTTATTATTTATGTGGATGCACCGATGCAACCACCGGGTACACTTTATTCTTTAATGCAACTCAATTTTTTTGTTAAACCAATCGGTCCCCTTTATTATCCTACGTATAAAAAATCTATTAACCCGAGGTCATCCTAATGTCCATACTTCGCGCGATATTTGATGATTTTGTGGCAGAGTAAATACGGCATTAGTTAATACAATTCATTAATTTTGATACTTCTTGTAGTAAAGGACGTTTCTGTCCAGTTCCCGGAATCGCTCCGTATATTTGAATGAGCACAATCGTCAGCGCAATCGTCACTTTCTCGTATAGAACATTTAGAAGATACTAACACTAGAACCACCGAGCCCAAAACGAAACTGATGTATATTCATTTGTAATAATAACAGGGTCGAATTTGTTTCATTCGCGAACATTTGCTATTAAGTCCATAAAATTCGCAGTCTATTAATGATAACAACGCATTTAAGATGACTGATTAACGACTTCCGATAGGCCATACTTATATGCGAATCAGAACATTTATGGATGACCGGGTCGATTGTATCGTTCTCCAAACGAGCAGCCAAATTAAAAAGCGGAATTCCTTTCGGTCGGAAAGCGTCGAAACCGTTAAATCCATTTACACTCGCAGCGTGGGTGACCAGAAAGTGTTCCGCGATTTTCACACTATAGTAGCCTTTCAGTTAGCAGATTTTTTGATTGCATAGAAATTCTATAGATGTTTGATAGAGGGTGGTTGGGTGACCACACCTCCGGAGGGTGGTCTCCACTGCGCGCGCATAGAATCCTTCGTTTCCATCGGAGGAGTTACCCATATTTGCCAGCATTCGGTTTAGTCATCGGTAGAAAGATCGCAGTCGGCGTTCGCGATGCGTGTTGCACCTGCGGACACCTCGCGGAGCGATGCGTTTTCGATCTGTTCACCCTTTAATCTTCGACTTTCATGCGTAGTTTAAGCTACTAAATAAAGAATTCGCCGTCCGTTTATAACATTTTATTATTTCAATGTTTTCGGTAGAATTTATGCGCTTGTAGCAGAAACGGCTAGGCGAAGGACAAGGCAAGACACATCAGATGAATCGAACATTACCGGTACGTTATTAACAATCTATTACAATCGTTAAGAGATGAAATCAATTTTTCTGTTTGTTGCAAAAATTGATTTTTGAGGATAAACAAAGAATTCCGTCGCTTGCCGAAGCAAAACTGAAACAGCAACTATAGTCGGTCCGCCACCTGCTCTCTTGTAATTCGAGGACTCGGAAGAATCGTTCTCCGATCCATTGGAGCAGTCGAACAAGCTCTTTGTTGTTTCTCGCGGAAAGATCAACGAGCGAGAACCGGGTAACGTAGCACCGTCTGCTCGCATCGGAACAGGAACCGCTTGAGATCCGACGAAAAGGGATCGATATATATATCTCTCGGTAATCGTTGTTCTTTTTTCTCCCTCCCCCCTCTCTCGGGCATGTAGGTAAAGGGGACAGGGAGTCGGTGTACATGGTCTGTATTTTCACGGGAGGCACCATTAAATCACTGGAAAATCTGTTCCGCAGTGAGTGCCACGGCTGCCACGGCATTGCAGAATAAAGAGGGGCTTATTATAAGCGACGGTAATTCTCGAATAAATAACCGCAGGCTTGTGTGAAGATCCGAGAGGGGCTGCTGGGGTGGAGCGACGACGAAGAAAAGCGGAAGCGTGGGTGTGGGGGTCTTGCTAGAGGGAGGAAGTCACGGAGGAGAAGAAGGAAAAGGAACCCAGGGTCGTAGGTGGTTGATTTATTTCGGCGCCACAAAGATCTGGATTCGCGTACGTGCGCTGTGCCTCAAATTACTAACTTATAAACTCTCACTCACCCTTCCGTTCCACCCTCTGCTCTCTTTCCTCCCTCCCTCACTCCCTGCCCTTCTCTCACTCACTCTCTCTCTCTCGATCTCTTTCTCTTTCTTGCTTTCTTTCTCTGTTCTCCTTCACCTTCGTTTCGCTGGCAGCCGCGTATCCACAGTTCTCAGACATCCTCCTTTATCCCCCATCCACCTCGCTCTTCGAACCAGAATCCACTATACATCACCCTATTCGCCGGCCAATAAAGTACGAAAGTAATGCACGCCTTCGTCGCCTGGTTGACGAATCGGGGGTGAGATTCGCACCCTCCCCCAACGATTAATCGCAGATATTTATAGATTAACGCGGCCTACTTACTTCCCCAAGTCCCGTTGACAGTCAACCGGAAATCAGCGATTTATGCAGGACGAGGCACGTCTTACCTGAAATCAAATTATTCCTTGATTAGAACGGCCGGCGCTTGCGCGAGGGGCGAGCACCCCTTTGAACGTGTAAGAGGGTAATTGTTTTGTGGGAAACGATGTTTGCAGCAACGGCATGTGGCCTGAATTTTTTGAGAATAAACCATGAATTATTTCCGTGATTTCTTTTAATTTCCAGCATTGTTGAATTTTCAATTCTTCTCCGGTATTTTTGAAGTGTAAACTAATTCCTAGTAAAAACTGCATTGTACGCAACGTCTTCTCTGCAGACGTACTCGGGCTGACTGAAATTTTTAAGCTAAATGAAGGAAAAACACTGCCTCGTTTCTATTCAACTGACCCTTGAATCTTTCTTGTTAATTTTTCAATTAAATTAATATTATGTTTTTAATTAAATTCTTTCATAAAGATGCAAATTTCGGCCGAAGTTCTGCGGTCAAGCAATTACATATTTCTGTTTTCTTTAATACTTTTTGTACAACCGTCTGAAATTGTCTCGGTGCCTTCCCGTGTTGTTTTTTTGCAAAATTTATTTCCTCAGCTAGAAATATTCTTCAGAAATTTTATACGTATAAAGTGCTCGTTGCACGCTTTTAAAATAATTATGAAACAGCCTAGTCTGAATAAACGATACTGCTCTTTGTCTACTCAAAGTATCTTCCAGTGTTATGAAATAATACAGAAATTTGAAAAAATTTTAAATAGTACAAAAAATATTTTTAACAAACCTATAGTCTAATTAAAACGTTCCGAAGCAACTTTACTTAACAAAGTCTTTCAAACAAATGAAAATAGCATTTCCGAGAGTGCAACATCCAGAAACATCGATAAACAATTTACAAAATGTAAAATTGTCGTTGCTGTCTCAAGGTAACGGTGATAAATTTCCCAAGGCGAGGCGAGTAATTTGCATTATTTTCAGTTGCACGCACAATATTTAACGAAAGATCAATATTCCTGTTGTAGAACTGTTAGCGTCTCATTTCGCCGTGCAGCTTAATGAATCTTAATTAAATCAGGAGTGGAAAAGAAGAAAAGGGAAAGGGACTAAGGCAGAAAATGGAAAGGGTGTGGGGCGAAACAGCACGGAGTTGTAACGAAGATGAGCGCAAAAGGGCGCTAAAGAAGAAGTTCAAGTGAAACCGAAGATTTTTCGGCAGCGTTAGCGCATTTAATTTATCCGACGATAATGGGATGAGTGCGATATGGTGAACAAGGGAAAAAGGTTCCCTTATTAAAATTCATTAATTTCTCCCATCTATGAAAGTTTCATTTTCATGCAAATCCAAGGAACAATCCGATGGGAGAAGAACCAGGTCGGATGAGTTCGGAAGAGTTGCGGGAAAAATTTGTTCCGACCAAAATAACCTAACTTTTTAACAACCCTAACAAACTTGAAGCGTCACTTAACGCATCAGTTAAAAATAACTGTTGTCTATATTTATTGTAGCCATTTCAATTGATCCGAAAATTATTCGATGACATTTACAACGAATCATTACATCCATCCACAAATACGCGATCAACAAATTCGGTTTGCGCGATTTCGCGCAGCAAAATTATAGAAATAAATGAATACGATTGCCATGATTGGTCGAAGGGTGTTACTGGGACACCATCATAGCGATAATTAGACAATTGCATTGCTTATAGCAGGCAATGACTAGACTGTGGATTATTATGCAAAATAAAAAATATTAGCATTGATTGCAGGACACAAGAACCAAATAAAAATTGTTTACTTCGTTTAATTATTCTATTAAGCTGAAATTAATACCTTGACGTTCGTGAATATTTTTAACATGTCCATTGATTTAAGTTGTCCGCACTCATGTTTGGCATAAATTGCATCAAGTTCGCAGTTGAGTATTGACTGACAACATGAATTTCATATATGCTTGTAAACATGTAGGACAATATCACGTATGCTTGTAAATCAGGCATATATTGTTGATGTCTGATAGAGGAAGGAGGAGGATTTAAATGGAAAGAACTGGAAAGGGTCGATGCAGAATTCGTGCCGGTAAATCGGGTCCTGTAAATGACAGTGCACACCCTGTGCACGAACTAATGTAGTTTTAGGATATGCCCTTAGGATGTGTGCTCTGCTGCCTGGTACAACCATTTACAGTGGGAAATGGAAGCTGCGCAACACTCCTCTTAGGTAATTTTAGCGTGGTTCGAGAAAATAACTGAAATTAGTTGAATGGAATGTGCGTTCACATGTTTGTGTAGAAGGTTGTTTTAAGGGTTGCTCGAATGATTTATGTATGGTCGAAAAGATAGTACGACGCTGGCCATAATAATTCTCACGAATTGAAACGCAAGATGCTGGTAGCTTTCCCAGTCGCGGCGTTCGAATCATCGTTAAGCGTCCCATTTCTCGATAATACAAAAATGGGATTTTTCAGTAGTCAAAAACGCTAGATAAAAGATCGATCTAGGGCGCTATCTCCCTCGAAGGTCCTATCTTTTCGTTTACGAGGCGAAATTTGCATTGTTCGGTAGCGTGATTTTGATTTGCATTATTCGGAAGCATTATTCGGATTTTCGTAGCTACATGCTGCCGAATAATGCAAATTACGCCTCGTAAACGAAAAAATAAGACTAGAAAAACTTTGAGGACTTTTGAAAAACCCTGCGTTTGTATTACCGAGAAATGAGAACTCGAATCCCGCACCCTTGCGAAATCCTGGAAGCGAGTCTACTGCCTTAAACGGATTACATTTCCGAGTGAGGTAACGATTGTCATGAATCCGCTTTGAGCGTTGGTTTCTGGATTCTTCAGTCACGGCTCAAAGAGCTCGTGCATGGCCACAGATATATCCGTAAAATTGATGCGACGTGTAAACGTGTGTTTTCTGAGTGCATCTCGCGGGTGCATTAGGTTAGCGTCGGGGCGTGATTAAGTGATCGGGATCAAAGGTTCCGGCGTCGAAATATAATTTGGCTTGCATATTTCCCGTGGAAATCAATGCTTGCCGAACGAATGCTCGCCGGCTACGGCGATTATGTTAATGCGGGTAACGAAGGTAGCATAACTGCGAGCACCCCGCGCATCCGATAGACTTTTCGAGCTGGTTTTTCCATTTTCGTCCCCCGTTTTTTCGTCTCGTCAAGGAGCCGCGATCGTCGGCGCGCATAAAAATATGCGGACCTCCCAGCCCGACATGAGTTCGGCTGCATAATCATGCAGTCAATGAGTGCGAAGGAGCTAACCATGCGAAAAAGGAGACCGTGGAAAGAAAAATTTATGGGAATACGTATCGGGCTCGATACCGTTTCAGAATTCCTCGCCGGTCGTCTCATTCCCAGCCCCTTGCTCTCTTTTCCACCCTTCCCTCTCTCTCTCTCTCTCTCCCTCTGAATGTTTCTTGTTTTATCCGTGATATAGGGAACACGACGGAATGATTTTATTTAAATATCATTATCGCGCTTACCATCGATCCTTCCATTAACGTCGTTATGAAATATGTGTGTAAATAGTCGAGGCGAGCAACCGGGGGCTGCGGCTACTTGGATAAACGCACACCTATTTATTCGGCGGATGACGACAGGGAATATTCATGAATGGAGCTTGTTTGAATATTCAGATCACAAACGTTTTTAAGTATTGATCGACTTTTGGCTTTAAGTTACTCCGTTCGCGTAACGGCTCCTCCAACACGCCTTTATTCCCTTTTTTCCTGCAATGCACTGCTAAATGAATGAACGAGCACGTGACACGATCATTTATGTAACAGGCGATTTTATTTTCAGCTTGGCAACGTTTGGCATCGCACAGGAGAAATTTCAAATTGTTGTTTAGTACATTTGTATGTATTTAATCCTTACTATTGTTATTACTTTTTTGAATATTAATTACATATACATATAAACATGTTGTTCATTATCCCGATTATAAACAAATATGCGTTTATATATCGTTAAATTATACGAAGGGAAATAAATTTTCAAAAATAAAAAAATTATTTTGAAATATAATGTGCAATTTAATTAGGTCCCTCGGGTCTCGATTATCCATCGGGCTTTAATTTGTCTGTCCTATTATGTGTCCAATCTTGTCGTGAATTTTTATTACTATTTTTCCTTATAGTATTGTCTGTTCAATCCTACAGTTCAGTCACGCATTTATACATCTGTGTAATTGTTTACCAGCAAGAAAATTGTAGACCGACCGGTTTCTACATATAGCAAATAACGTTTTGACGGTGTATCTAATACATCGGCATTTACTTGCACGTACATGTTTTACAATTATACGTGGAGTATCCGCTCGTTACTTGCCAAACATTTACCTAGCATCGCGAAATGCATTCGGTATTGTTCCATGTCCACAACGTTGTCAGCGACAATGCTTTTCTCTGTGACCAAAATTTCGTCCAACTATGAGAATCTTGTTTATATGAGACGGACGACAAACAGAAGACAATCTGTACCGCAAACATCTTCTACGTAAATAAACTTGCGGCGAATTGCGTATGGCTCTGGAGGAACGAATCGCAATCTACGGCGTTCAGAATTTCATGTTCGCTTCGCGCAACTGGTTTTCGCTTCCAGAAACATTTCATATTTTATGGAATCGTCGAAAATGTTTAAAACTACCGCGTTTAAATTAATTATAACTGAAGATATACCTCTTACTGTGCATTTCCCTTAGAAAATAAAAAGAAATAATTATTGACTTTTGAATTTAAATATAAATTTAATATCGAATTGATTCGTACGAATTCAAATTGCGATTAGACTTTATGTTCGATGCATTTGTAACAGAAATGAGTAGATAAGAAACGAGACCGTAAAACACTTGAAAAATCAGGGAAGACCGAATCTACTGACCAAGATTGTCACGAGAAGATAAGGAAGAAGAAAATTTTGGGTAAAAATTGGATAATGATGATTGTGCGGGACATAGTCAAGGGACGTTGTTTGATGCGTTATTTTGGTAGGGATTCTTTTCGTTTTCATAGAGGAGGATAGCGGCTAGCAGCAGAGGACAGGACAGGTCGATATAGTAGAGACTGTAACTCTTATCGCAAGGAAGCCGGCGGCGGAAGAAGAAACATCTCTCGTAAATATAGAAGGTATAAAAGCTACCCTTTTGATGGAGTGGGCTTTTAAGGGTCGACCTGGTATATCGGACCGTTCGTTCACCGCAGGATGACCAGAAGGATCGAATGGAAGAGAGGACGGACCAGAAGGGAGGGGCGCAAGAGGGAGCAGCGGTCTGTGGACGTAGGATACCAACCGTGTTTAACAACCATCGCTTTACGGGTTTCGTATTTTGTTTAAAATCTAACCATAAAGTGGCCATCGGTTCTGACCTGACCGTGGCATTTGCCATTACGAGTTTTAAGGTCCCCTGGTTTATGTACACCGACCTGCGTTCCTCCGTCTGGCTTGCCTATCACGAACGACCACATAAAATATAAGATTCGCAGAGACATTCCACCAGGTTATATCTTATCTTTCAAAGTGCTTTGCAATTTCATTTTCATTAAACGTTGACGCGCCCTCGAAATATTGGGAAACATTGTCCCTCGTAAATGTGATTAAATTCTTATCGCCGCTAGATGAGAATTACTACTTTATTGCCGAGTGTCGAACGAATCTAGCCCTTCCCAATCTAAATGTACTTTTCGATTGCACATTTCAAAAATGTAGTCTTGTCGGCAAATCTGAATTTCATCATTTGACGCAGAAACCATAAGCTGTCAACGTAACACCGAAACGGCAGTGCAATCTGCACGAACGTTAAAATACAAATAAAAATCCGAAAAATTTGGAAATCGAATTGTTGCGAAGCCGGCGGCAGGATCGACAAATAAAAAGATGGAATAATTATTACACAATTTCCTGTATACGTCGCGGAAGATTGAACCTGAAATTGATTCGTCAGTGGCACATGTTTCTCGGAATCGAGTTTTCCGTTCCATCGAACTTTCGGAAACAGAACAGCAGGCCGGCGATTAAATTTTGCAGAAAACTGAAACAAAACTAGCGAAGCGTTTCCGAATATTAAAAAGCGCGTGCGGAGAGGATCATTTGCAGGGAACGAGAGATTTTGAGAGGCGCTTTAAAGAAGGTCAGCATTCGCCCGTAGACGATGAACGGTCTTCCGACTTCAAGAACAGAGAACTTCTCGAAAAGTTCTCGCCCGTGGAACAGACCATAAACGTTCAAGTGATGAATCAGAATTAACGAAAGTTAAAATTGCGATAAAAGAAACGCGATCCGGAGACGCACGATTAAAGAACATCTAGGCCAGCCATCACGACACTGGAATTATGAATCATTCCATGAACGCTGTCGACGTACTATGCAGATTTATACGGATTCTTTGGAACAGTTTTCTCGTTTCAGTAAAACACCAATATCGATGTTAACGTCGCGTTGAATATCGATTTTTACTGCAATGCGTGCAAATATCTAATTTCAAATGATTACGAAATTAGTTTTACAGTATTTTTATTTTACCATTGCTGAAAACGTAGAAGAGTTCCATGGAAAATTAGAGAATATATTTAAGAAAGACAGGTAGATATTAATTATCAATTTTTTATGGGAATCAATATTACAAAATTGTTTGTACAATTTATTATATGTAGAAATTAATTTATGTAACGAATTTATAATGAAAGTCAATTGAGATTTCAATAAAGTACACTCTTGTAATTCATACAATTTTAATTGCTTAATTTTTCTAGTTTTAAGTAGCTGGTGTCTGACCAATGTTGACTATTTCTACTGAAACTGATACACTTTTCCAGAATTGATAATGTTAAATAAAGTTAGTTTTTGAAACTCCAGAAAGAATTAAAGTGCGACTATCTCGAAAGGGAGGATCTCTGTAAGGAAAAGATGACGTCACGTTCACGACATATTTTTTCAGGTATCGTTCCCCCTCGAGTTTGTAACATCGATTCGACGACACTTCATTGAAGAATCAAAAGGAGCGAACATTTGTTTTTGAAATAGAATATATTTCCGTAGACGTTCGGCATATACATATCTTTCGGACACATTTATTGCGGCGGATATTTGTATAGAGACGAAGGAATACTGGCTGCTCCCATTTTCGTCCCACATATATTTTCGTCTATTTGTCTCGCGGAACGATTTCAGCAGATAGTATATGATGATAGGAAGCATCATCGAAATTCAGAAGGAAGCGTCACAAGGTATTCCCATTTCCCTCGCGCCTTCCCAGTCATATACGATATCGGGTGTCTTCGTGTTTGCGTAGGAATATCTGCGAGGCGATAAACCTGCACCCGCCTAGGGTGTATAACTTATGTTCATTCGCCTGAATTCCCATACAACCGAATTTTCGTGTGTCGTGCGAGTTCAATCGTTCGATACTAATTATCGATTTTTCCCCTACGGTAGGCTCCCGCGTGACACGATCAATAAAAAATCAAGAAGACAATATTCTGCAATCCTCCCTCTTTTAAGAATAGTATTAAGTCTCAAGTGAACTATTGGGGCCGATAGAGATGATTATTAAATATAAACGTAGTATTAAATATTATCTAATTCAGTCGTTACATTTTTTAAATACATTTTTCCACTCAAGGATTGAAGAGATCAACGGATTCTATAGATACTAAATTTGTTTGTTAATTTCGGTTAACTTTAAATAATCGTTAGGATATAAAAATATCCGTTTCGATAGTTTAGTGATCTTTTTTTACTGGCTCCAGGGTATATCATGCTCTGCTATTAATTCTTATCAAACTCACCAAGTTACTTGGTCACCAGAAATCAAAAGTTTTAGAAGTTCTTTGGTCCTGTGGGTCAAACACGAGTTTGATAAGACTTTACAACAGTGTAGCATACCCTCGAGGTAGTAAAAACTATTTTTTTAAAATTCAAGCGAATATTTTGAGCCTGTGAGGTGGAACATTAGCGCCGGATAATTTTCAATAAATATTCGGTTCAGCTATAGTCAATCTATAAAATTATTTTATTCAAAGAAGCCAAATTTATGGTAAATTTAAAGTACAAAGAAATGAAAAGCAAGGATGAACACAAGTCTGTAAACTGTTATCATGGCAACGTGCATTGAAATGAGCAAGATATATTGCTACAAGAAGGATCACAATTACAGTAATAAATTTCTGAATTTCTGTATATCATCCCTCAGTGCAAATTTCGCGACTGCATCGAAAGGAACAGCGTCGCGTTATCTTCTCGCGAGTAACAAGTTAATCAACGTCTATAAAACGTGCAGAACATTCTTCTCCGTTTAATATTCGAGCGGTTGGAATTCAAAAGTAGGGGGGTATGTATAAAGATTCACGGTCTAGTAACATTGCATCGGATCCGCGTCAAACGTGATAGGCAGTCATAGCGTATATTGAAGCGGCTGTGCATCCAGGACATTATATTTTTGGAAAGAAACCAGACGCGACAGAGTTTACGGTGACCATAAAGTTGTTTTATTTCCGCGGGGGCGGTTTTAAAATTCCACTCCAGAAATGACGTGTGCAGGGCGGGGGATGGGAACGGAGGTGAAACGAGGGGGGAAATCGTGAGAGGAGGAGGGGTGTAACCAGGAGAGGGGTGGAAAAACCGTGCGGGATCGAACAAAGAGCGAGAAGAAACGAGAATGCGAATTGAGAGCGTGCGGGAAAAGGGGAACATACGAGCGAGTAAAAAATATAAACGTTAGTCCCCCTCTCGTAGTTGTGAATTCGAGAGGGTCGCTCGGCCATACATATGGGACCAATTTACAAAAATTATTCAGAGACCAGACGATCCTGCCTATATTCATCTCGCGCCTACGCGGAACAATTCTGAACGCATATCATTGTCAAAGGATTTCAGACAACTACCGGTACAAGGGACCAAGGGGGAAGAGGAATCGAGTTTCAAGCTCTGTGGAAAATATAAAATAGATTCCCTTCTACTGTTTCCTGTAATTTTCCCGTAGAGATGGGCAAACTTTTATTGGAATAATCAATGTTGAATAAAAAAACGACGTATAAGGATTCTACTGTAATTTGACTCTGGCTGCAGTAACAACATTTCGCGATAATATTTGCACTATAAAATCAGACATTGCATATGCAAAAATTTAATAAAACTTGTCTGCATTAATTGCAAGATACAGGTGCTACATATATATTTATTTTTAAGTCTCAAAATATTTTTACAATTCATAAAATCCAGAGTTTACCATCATACTGAAAAGAAAAAATGTGAAACTGAGTGAGCAAACTAATAACAACGATACACGAAAAAATCAATGTAACGAATTGTCAGTGCCCTCAATTTATACCATCATGAAGACAATTGAAAATTAATGGGGACAGTTTAATTCGCTTTAACTCACAGGGTACATAGAATGTGCAAAATGTACGGATTGTGCTCAGATTGTTCTCCGCACAATTTCTATTAATTTATTTGGGAATGGAGTGTCTTCCGGTGTCTCCCGAGCGAAAAGTGAAACAACGGAGAGTGTGTAACCGTCAAAGAGGCCGTTGCATAGATGAATTTATGGTCTGAGCGAGCCTCCGCCGACGCGACGCTGTGACTTGGAAAGTTGTTATGAATTTCGAGCAGAATATATTCGGGAAGTTGCCGCGATAGAATTCGCCCCGCGACAAATTTATTCGCCGACGATTATTGAAAGTTACAACAACAACGAGGGAGCGCAAGAGAGAGAGAGAGAGAGAGAGAGAGAGAGAGAGAGGGACTGTTTGCCACGACCGAGTTTACGCAGCCGCGATCGTCGAAAGTTGAGACAACGGCGATGCAGCCGCTTCAGCAACCCGGAGACAGTTATTAACACGCGCGCGACGCTGATTAGCAGGCTAAGAATGTTTACGGAAATTTCTGTTTCACTGGGAAATTTTCCGAAAGCGTTTCCAAGTAGAGTTTAACGATCTAGGGTCGGGTAACAGCTTTGCCACAGGAAACACGATCGACGCTTGTGGTTAGGTTCGTTGAACTTTCGTTTACAGTTAATTGAATTAATTGTTAATTCTTCTGATGTTTCTACCTTTTTGTATCCCATCAATGTTTTTTCATAAGTGCATAAAATACGGGAACTTTTTTAAACGGTATCGAGTATCGCAATTCCAATATTGGTACGTTAATTAGAATTCGAAGAATGTCCTCACATTTATTGTGCACCATGTGGTATTTTGATACAATGGCCAGCATTTATTGAACATTATTGCACATTCGAATATTTATTTGATGTAAATCAATTTGTACGACGAACGCGAGTTGGTCTACATTGAAGTTTAATTGAAATTTCAGTAAATCGCACTCGTATCATTTGTATAATTTTGATTGGTCAGCGTTTCTAGGCGCAACTCGTTTGTCTGACCAGTATCGACCGTTTCTACTTACACGAATGCATTGTCCCAAAAATAAATATATTTTCAGGCTGTTTTGATAATATTTATATGTTTTAATTCGACGACTTCTATGCGAAAAGAACAAGTTCGAAAGTTCGGCGAACAAACGGACTGTTGGATTCTGAATACAGATTCCGCGTCTCACATCTTCAAAGTCGATTTTCTCGAAGAAAATTTATTTTGTATTTTCGACATAATTTCTCATGTAGAATCACCCCTTTCACGATTGTACCATCGATACTAGGACAGCCTGTATCTACTTGGAGGATGCGATTAAGACATTAAATTACGAAAATGCAAAGTGGAGGAAAGCGATTTTCGCAAACTGTCAAACTGGGAGGCTCCTAAACCTCTGAAACTCAACTAAAGAATTGCGGAACGCGGAGCCGTCGGTGGAGGAAGAGTGAAGAGAAGTAAAAGAGTTGAGCCAGGAGGGAACCTGAAGAAAGAAAGGGTCGAAGAGGGAGGAGAGAGAAAGAGAGAGAGAAGAAACGAAACCGCCCGGGTCACTCGTTCGACTTTGCGAAATAAAAACTCTCTTTACGGGGAGCTTTTATTGCGGGCTCAACGTTTTTTTGTATCCCTTTCGTTGCACGCCACAGTGCCTTTCAATCGGTTCAACGAATACATAGTTTACCAATGGTCTCTTCGGGAATACCGCGTTTCCCTCTTCCCTAACAACTTCTATCTTCTGCCTTTCGCCCGTTTCTTCCCTCCTGTTTTCTCTCTGCCTCGACTCTTTTTTTTCGCTTTGTCGCGGCAGAGAGAAAGAGTGAGACAGAGAGTCAGAGAGGAGGGAGAGAGAGAGAGCTTAATTCCTCTCATGGATCTCTTTTTGCGCTTTCGCGGAACAGCGACCGTTAAACGGCTGTTCTTAAACAGATCTCTCGCGATTCGTTGATTCGTCTCCTTGTATTCTTTCTTAATTTCTTTCTGGAAAGTAACTTAAATTGGGGAATTGTCTGAGGCGATTAAACTACCTTCACGATTAAATAACGCGGGGAAAAAACCTTTCCGAAGTAATTGGATCATTGTCTCGGGACGACCTGGGGAGGCATAAGCTTTTTAGGCGACGCTGCTGCTGCTGCTGCTTCTGCCCGTGTACGTTTCCGAACTGTTTTCTACGAGATGGCTTTCTGATTACGGGAACCGAGGATCCCGGATAATTCGTCCGAGGGTTTTGTGTTTGACGACGTTGGATTCGTTTAGCCAAGGCAATTTGCAGTCAATTTATTTATCAAACGAAACGGATTTATCCTGCGGATCCTCGAGAATTTATGCAGGTGATATGTTCGCAGACACAGCAAAGTGTGTGTATCCACTTATTGAACATTATTTGAATTAATTTCAATTGAATTGAATTATTTGACTGAATGAATTTTAACCACATCGCCGACTCTTTTTACATACAGCGCAAAGAAGTTATATCTTAAAAGAAGTATTATAACTGTTTACAAGTGTATACACCCAAAGGCAACAATGAAATGTAGAAGTCAGTAAAGATATGAACATTTTCAATGGATCATTTAAACCGATATATTTATTATAATTGAACCACAGCCTGCCACGGTACAATAAAATCCGAAATACTGTCGAAACCATTTTGCTCACACTGCCACGATACAAAAAAATTAAACGCGTGCTAATCAATGTTCGTGAAACAACTGAACTGTGCTTATCGCGTTAAGTGTTCTTTCAAGCCTCTTTTCGACAAAGTTGGATGTCAAAGCTAACTGCTTTGTCTTCAATATTAAAAATAAATACAATATTTTCATCCATGATAATGCGAACAGATTCATAAAGTTCTACTGGTTTCCGTCTCATATCGGGATTAATATTAATTCCTTCTTGTAATCTATGTATGTCTAATCTTTGCAATTTATCCTTGTAATTCTATTATTCCTTTCACTGATCGCTTTGAGTCATTTCGTAAAAATATGTTTGAACACCCTTTCCTCTATAAAATCCGAAGGACTTTTTAAGGGCAAAATCTACATCCAGCAATTTTTTAGTGAATACTTTCATGGTTCGCACAGTTAAATTTATCCCGTTCGGCTGTTGTCACTATCAACAGGTGTAGAGCAGACCACTGTCACCTAGCTGCTTCTCTAGCTCGCATAGGTTTCATCGATGATCCAAAATGCAGTTACAAGGAGGTAGATGAGACTCTGAGCCACGTTTTATGGCAATGCAACTTGTACAATGACGAAAGACTAAAATTAATTGAAAAGCTCCGCACAATCATCTTTCAGCTTCCCATGGATGTTTCGCTGATAATAGCCAAACTCAATATCAAGGCTTGTCGTTGCATGTTGTCGTTTTTTAAATGCTGCGGCCTTAGTGTATAAGTGATTGGTATACACTGTGTATAGTATTCATGTTTGCATTATAATGTTTGTGTATCTCCAGTTTTCTATTCTGTAAAAATTTTCCTTTGCATTTTTTGTACTGTTGAAATAAATTTTGTATGTTGAAATAAATCTCATACGAGATTTTCTATAATAAAAAAAATACTGAACTGTTCTTACATTCTACCATTTAGTCAATTACCAATATTCCAGGTAAAAACGCTCCACTGAAAACAAACTCCACTCTCGAGTTTTACCGTTATTGTCGATTTTCGTCAGGTTTCATACAGCGAAACACGCAACATTATTTTGCGTGTTCAATTTAAAGTTCTGCTGCCGTGTCGTAGTTACCATTGTACGATGCTTTAAAGTCCTCGAGCATTCTCTACATATTCATGCATATGCATTGCAGATGAACGCACAATGTACTGTCAATGAAACAGTACTTTACGTGAGACGTGTTCCAATTGCCTGTGAAATGACTGGGATGCAGATCATTATGCAGTTTTTATGCATCTTTTAATGCAGAAGAGAACGCCCTTGTTGACACGAATTAATAATCTTTCTACTTTATCATCATTTTTCATATTCAACTGCAATTTTTGTACTGTACCTGCACTTATTTCTGCTTTATAATTATTTGAACTTGTATGCTTCTTTGGGGATGAATTCGATAAATGAATTTATTCGTGAGTATGTTCATATCCATTCCCAATAAATGTACTCGTGTAATTTGTAAAGAAGTTAAATATTGGCGACCATGATTGTTCAGTGTTTTAAGTAATATCGAGATAGTTATTTTTATTTTAACCCTTTGCCGTATCATTTTCTTTACCGTTACAGTGATTGAAACGTCTCTATCCCGGAAAATGTGGTAGAAGAAATAAGAAAATTCATATTTTTTGTATGGCTACATTTATTTTAATGCATAAATATTAATTACAAATTTTATTTCATTTAAATATAAAAGCGTAACATTCATATGCGTTAGACTTCGTTGAAAATCTTCATGACGAGTGTGATTCGTTAAAATACGGCAAGGGGTTAAAATGTACAACATAGTCAACGAGCCAAATGAAAATTTCTCGTCGTGTTTGCCATCAACCGAGTAAAGATGAACTTTTCCCTGGTAATTTGGTAATTAATTTTTAAAAGAAAAAACAGTTGTATAGTTGCTGGCAAGCTGAGGGGTGGAGGTGGGGCTGTCAAGAGCACTGATTGAAATGTGGGGTAAAGAAGCCTCGGGCGGAAGATTCGAGGGTAGAATATTGGAAGAGGTGGATGGGGGGGAAAGCGTGAGACGCGCAATTTAAACTGGCTAACAACGTACCGCCAAAGAAATGATACTTTACCTTAAGCGAAAATATTGTAGATTTTGCTATTTTCTAGCCAGCAGCTTCGACTCGAAATTTTGCACATCAATCTTTGCATGTTCACTATTCTGACCTATTTTCTAACCCACTATCAACTAGACGTTAATACCAGAACAATTTTTTCCTGCTTAAAAATCTGCGTGGGGGTGAAAACACCGTTCCGAACAAGTCTAGATCTTCCATATTATTTAAATGTTCAAAATTCACCTGTCACCCATAATTACTGGAAGATTCATTTTTGGTAATATAGACCTTTAAAAATAATACAATTCCTGATTTAATTATTTTTTCAGAGAGTGTTTTCACCCCTAAAACCATTTTGCCACGCCGAAAGAAATTATTCTGTTTTCAATATCGTATAAATTACATTTGTATAAAGTTCTAAAAATTTTCAGAATTTTGACTGTCCACACCTGAAATTCTAAAAATTGTCATTCCTGGATACGTACTCGAACAAATGAGTAAATATTTAGTTAAATATACGCAAAGACAAATCGGCGGCCGTCTTAAATTTCCGTCCAAACATGGAAGATGTTACACATGGTCGGTTTGCTGAAACAACGGTTAGTGCGCACTTGATTCGAGTGTGATTTCATTGGCGTTTTTCTGGATGTAATAAACGAGTGGTGTTTGCGGCGGTGTTCGCAATTAAACCGTATATAGGTATCGTACATACCGCATGTACAGAGTACACTCTAAGCGCAGAGTGCAGGTAAAGCCTGTTTGTTTTGGAAATTGCGTTAATTTGCCAAGCGCAGACCGGTTGATTTTGTGAGTGACGTCGCAATCACTGCGCAATCACCGGAAACGAACGAATCGCGGGGGCGAACCGCCGTGGCCATGTATACGGTTGTACTTTACCAATCGAATTCTTCGAATAGCGACACTGTGTTGCAACTACAAACGATGTTATGCGCTAGATTGGTCCCACCGATGAAAAATCCGCATATTTCCAACTATCATCTATCCGTGTTCCGGGAAAGCATTCCTACGAGATTTCAACTAAAAAATTATCTCATTACCAAACCAGCGGATCTTTATGCAAAATAAAAATCTGCATCGATTGCAGGAGACTGGAACTCCCGTAAGCAACCTGGGCCGTTTATGTCCATGACTAATTTTTTTACTCTGTGCTAGGTTTACAAAATATCATAAAAAATTCTGGAATACTTATTGGAGTTTAATATCAAACGGATATCAAACAACGATTTATTATTGGAGAATAATTTTAATATATAATCGTTGGTCTTCAAATATTCAAGGAAAAAACAAATTTTTGGGAAGAAAGACTGAATAATTTTAAGAAGCTATAAGTAATATATCCGAATTCTATTTCGTGTTTCGCTTACTCATTTTCGCCTAATCACGACAAATATCTCATTATTCTCGTCAGCGACGCTGTAACGCGTGTGTTACGTGATAGTACTATGTTTTGTCCAACAGTCTGCTACCCTGTTTTGTCATACCGTCCACTTCATGGTAGAAAAACACACGAAGTCGCTTAAACGAGCAGGTTACGAGTAAAGTTAAAATACGTCTAAAAAGATGAACAAAAACTGATTCAAACAAACTACTTATCTTATCCGTCGTCTGTCTGAAACGCAACTTTTTACAAAAGTTGAAATACACCGCTGTTGCTCGTGTAGTTATTACGAAAGTGCTGGTAAAATTAGTAAAATTATAAACTTGATCGAAACTTCGTCGAAGTTTAATTCGTTATTATAACACGACGATTTTGTGTCCACCATTGATAAAAAAAATATTGTCCATCTCGCTTATGATGTAGTCGATTGATTTGATAATTAGCATTTTGCAGAAGTTAAGTTATGAATACATTATCCCGTAAAACATCGTTGTAACTACAATGCTGTAGGTAGACAACACCATGTATCACAGAGTAGAAGGGTATCATAAAATTTAGAGCGTCATCGCGGCAATTAATCACCTATTAATTGGCAAGAAAAGATGTTCGTCATCCTACGAAATTAGTTGATCTTGAAGAGTCTCTGGATGAGTTAAATACCGCCCCTCGCTATTTGTAATTAATGAATATCCGTCCGCAACATGATCTACAACGTTACACGCTCTTTTTTTAAATATATTAGCACCAAAATCTTGCATGGACACTATGAAATGTCGAAATCTCTAGTTCAACACATTGCAAAAATGAATAATCTCAAAATACACGAGGATACTCAAAGTACGATCTTCTTTTTTCTCAACACAAGGTTAAAATTTTCATTGTTATTGGAAATGGATACAAATTGCATAATTGTTGTGTGACAGTAACTGCGGCAACATTACAATTCGAGTAACGTATCGGAATCGTACACTCAAAAACACAGAGGTTGAAGTGAACACGTGTAACTTATTTTTCAATTTGTACGAACCACCGACGACCTTATCCAAGGGTATGGTTTTTGCGAAATCAATCACACGTTATTTGCTGCCACATGTCACCTCCGTTAGCAGAACAGACAGAAAGACTGACGACAGACATGAAGAACACGGGAAACGGCGCGGAGGAAATAGGGGGAAAGGATCAGGATTAGAAAAAGAGAGATTTACTCGTATCAAACTCGAACACACACACCAAATCCCGAAGAAAAATGCGGTTTCCCCAAATGGTTTGAGCGGAGCACTTGTGTATTCTCCAAGGATACTCTTGTATTTCCAGAACGATACAATTGTAAATCTATGTCGAATCTTTTGTCTCTAAAATATACTATTCTGAAGAACATAAATCAGAACAGAAGGTTAAACGAACCCCTCGACTTACGATTTCTTTTACGGTATCAGTGATTAGAACTTTCTTTGTAATTTCGATCGTAATTTTAGATTTCGAAATTTTTAGATTGTAATTTCCTAGAAAAGGAGAATATTGATATAAATTGTATGCCTATATGTTCTCTGTATATTAACAAAACCAAAATAGAATTTTATTTCGATTTTAAGGAAATTATTAACATACATTTTTATCAGAATCTGTTCAGAATCTTCATCGCGAGTCAGACACGACGTTGTAAGGCAATGGGTTAAGCTACAATTCAACGAATCATTTAATTTATCTAAAGTGATTGACTCTTAACGAATTGGTAAACGAAAAACAATTTTGGTGAACTTCAGGGTGTACATACAATTGTCCATTTAAGCGCTAAACTTTCAAAATCGTGTTTACATGTATACATAGAGTAAAAATCAATTAAATTTAATTCTTTAAAACTCAACAATCTATTGTATTTCAAACACGTAATAGAATGACTTCACAGTAATTGAAAGTCGACGACTCATAAGAATTTATAAATAAAATTTTTAATAGCAGTACAACAACTCACCTCCAATACGGTTGTCTAATAATTTCCTCCAGTATTATCGTTACATAAAAACTGTCCAAGTTCACCCCGGTATAAAAGTACCGTGAAAAATCCAATTAATGGGCGTTAACACCGAATCGCGGCAAAAACAGCGAACCTGTAAGCGAAGGGTATGAAAATAAAGAATTTTCCACAGACTCACGCGATCATAGTTCCATCAGCGTCGTATCGAGGCGGCGTCGTTCGAGGCTCGTGTTCGATAAGATCTCGATCGAGTTGTTTTTTTTCGAAAATTCCCTCGAAAGGCACGACGAGGCGACGTGGTTCGTTGGTTCGATGTTTAGGTGGGCCATGCGTTGAACCTTAACTGCGCGGACGTGTTTTACGTTGAAAGAATCAAAGGGTAGATTACCGTGGGCGAGAGGGGAGTGGAGTTAAGTCTAACCTTCTCCACAGCAATTTACTTTGAAATCATTTACCCTCCTACCGGTGAGTGATAGAACGGGACCGGAGTAACAAAGAGGAAGAGAGGGAGTGGGAGAGAGCGTGAGAAGGAAGGGAGTGGTCGATCCACAAGTAGAAAGACGAAAAGAAAAGGGGGTGCGCGGCAGTCCGGAGCTTTCGAAAAATTACGCCAGTAAATTTCCGTGGCAACTACCATCATTTACTTAAACTTCGTGGCATCGGAGCTATTGCGGGTTGGAGATAGAAGCCTTCTTGCGGAATCGCGAGGACAATTGTTTTACCACCTCCGGAGGGTAAGTAGACCTACCGAAGCGGTACGAAGCCATCCCGAGATGTACGGTAATTGTTTGCAATTATTGGCTCGCCTGGGGCCAACTTTGGGATCATCTCAACATGCCCAGCAAATTGTTGCCTCCGCTATCCTCGCTTCTATTCTGCGTTTCTTGCGCCCCTCTGCTTCCCTCTCTTTCTCTCTTCCCCCTCTCATTTTCTCTCTCTCTCTCTCTCTCTTTCCTGTGTTAGTATACCGCGAATTTCCTTCCTCCGCCCTTTCTTTACTTACGCCTCGCCCCTCCCGGCACTAGTTAAACGACTGCTTCGTACCTTGTCAGTTGACAAAATTGAACTCTATCACCTCGTTCGTTCCAATCCCCGTCGAATCGACGTTTCACTTACCCCCGCACTGATTGCGCCGCATTCAAAGAAACATTGTCGTCCTCGAAATTGGATTTGAATATTGCAAAATTAATTTTCTTCCGAACGCTATTCTGCCGGACTAATGGAGTACCGGCTCCTCTGGTCGCTACGGCTCTTTGCGTTTATTGGTAAACACTGGCGGCTTATGAGATATTTTCACTTCGACAGTCAATCGATTTCGATGGCTCTCGGAAGTTACACTCGAGAATCTTCCATGCAAAATAACAATTGTCCAAGTCAATCGTAAGAAGGCGAAATCTTAAATGCAAGAACTTATTCGATAACTTTAGAAATTTCAATATTTCGTACGCAACGTACTTGAATAATCCGTTCGATCTCACCCAACAATTTACTTAACCCGCAATTTCGTAAAATGTAATTCTAGTAACGTAATCTCAACAATTTTTCTTCAACGTTTCGATCCCGTGTACGACCAACCGGCACGGTTTAAACATGTGGGATTCCCTGTCCAGGGGACTGGAAATTATAAAGTTAAAGCCAAGGCAAAAGTGAAGTAATTCCTGAGGAAGATCCGAATTACGATCGAAACGTTGAAGAAAAATTGTTGAGGTTACGTTACTGGAATTACATTTTACGAAATCGCGGGTTAAGTAAATTGTTGGGTGAGATCGAACGGTGCGCCGAAAACACATTTTATTGTTTCTACTTGAATAATGTACGAACAAAACCCTCGAGTTATCCTCCTTATTAAACTAATCTTTATCAAACCGATCACATTGCGCCTCCACCATGTAGATAATTGTCAATCAATCTTAAAGAACATAGAACAGAGAAGCGTGAAAGTGGCTGAACGTCATAGAAAATTTTGTTTCCCGAGGGTTGAAGCGTCTCGAGCCGTTAAAGGGTTGAAGCCAGCCTGGGGGTGGCAGGAGGAAGAAATCAATCAAGCAGAATTTATTTGATCGAGGATGTGGGTTAGACGGTCTATCTATAGCTAGGCAACAACGCCGTGGCGAGGCAGCAAATCTTGCTGGGAGAAGATTCAAGACGCAAAACGGATGAAGGTGGTAGCTTTTGCCTTGAGATACGACGATACATTCTCGAGCGTGGTCGTAGCATTAGGATTAACATTCGACCGAGCTAACTACCAGCCAGACCAGGATTCTCCAGTGAAATTTACGGTAACTTCGTGTTAAACGATAAAACCAACAGCGGGCGGCTTCTATGGGAGGAGAGAAAGGGAGACAGTGTGTGAGGAGAGAAAGAGGGAGCGAGTGAGAGGGAGAGAGGAAATATGTATGCGTGTATATATTTGCATGACTGAGAGAGTCGGCGAGGCTCAGGAGAGAAAAGGACGGGATGAGAGAAAGGACATGGTTGCGGGCTCTTGCCTCTAGTATGTGCACACTGCGAGTATACTATACGCGAGAATGGTAGGTATAATAACGAGGCCCTCAATATTCATGGTGTACGACATACCCGCGCAAATTTAACCCATCTGTACACCCTTACCCTCGTTCGCCCCGTGTTTCTCTTCTCTTTCACCCACCTTTTTCCTCTTCTCTCCTCTCGTCTCCTCTCCCCTCTCTCCTCTCTGTCACCCTCTTCTTTTTTAAACTCCTCTCCTCTCCTCTTGCTCTCTCGTGTAATTTTCTACGTCGACTTCCTTTCTCGCTTCGTGCCCGCATTACGCGCGTTCATGTCCTCCCTTCGACATCGACACATTTCAATTATGCACCACGAATATTTACCGTGACCTATGCGTTCAGTTTGATCAACCACTTGCGCGTTTAAGATCGTCGACACTGCAAATTCTACCGGTTTCGGTTTACCTTTGCCCTGGAATTTTGTAAACGATGAGCCCTCTCTCTCTCTCTGTCTGTCTCTCTTCCTCTCCAGCTCCCTCTCACTCGCTATCTTTCAACGCTCTGCGCGGTTTACTGGATGGGGCTTTTTAATTGTTTGCGCAAACTGGGGCTCTGAAGTCATAGAGACACGTTCTAAATATTTTAGAACTGCGTCTCTGAAGTTCCAAAATATTTACAACAGTTTCTATAATCTTTTATGACTTTTGATATCTTATCGCTTTGAAAATTATGCAAATTAATTTACATTAGAATTTACAGTGGCGAATCGAATATGTAATTACTAAAATTTGCTTTATCGTATACATTATAAATCTACACACATTGTACAGTTGGAATTTTATTTGCATATGAAATGCTTTGTTATGTTATGTACAAATTAATTTGCACATTGTAACCTGCAGTGAAAAACTGAGCAACTGAAATTTATGCTTTCTCGTATTGTGTTAATTTTAAAGGGATAATTGATAGTGGATAATTTTGTTTGGACATTCTGATTGAAAAAACCGCTGTTCGTTTTCATTTGTAAATTAAATTTTCAGTAGTCCAGCGAAGATTTCGTTTCCTCCAACTAGAAGAAATTTCACAATATATTTTTCTTCGTGCTGAAAGAAAGTGGAAAGGAAAAGAACCTACAAGTTTTCAACTCTTCCTTCAGCCTTCAAGTTCAAAGAAAAACAGTGCCCAAGGTTCCAGTTTTCCTTTTAACCTGCAAGTTCAAAGAAAAAGAGTATTCCATTTTTTACCCTTTCTTTTAACCTTCAAGTTAGAAGAAAGAGTTTCTTTGCAATTTTTTTGGGAATGTCAGCATAGCGAACGGCTCCATGTAACTAAACATTCCGTCGCGTCAGGGTAAAATTGTCTCGCTTTTAAATATCCTAATTAATCCAATATTAATTCAATATTATTAGATGATTCATTCTATCGTAAATGTAACGCATCTATTTTATATGCCGTAAAAAAAAAAAGAAAAAATATTGCCCCATAAAAGTTCCTAGGACATCCTGCTACGCATTATAATTTTCAATAACGACGTGCACTGAATTAATTTGATTTTCTTAGCATAAAATACAATGCCGTGAACGTCGCACACGTGTGAAGCCGATAGCGAGTACCAGAAAAACATACTGGCGTAGAATAATGAGAAGAGATCGAGGTTAGAAAAATGTTCGTGTTTATAGAAATGTATAGCGACTATTAAGTTAGTGGAAAATAATATTTGAAGGTGGCAGCGAGATGAATTCTATTCTACAAGCTCCTCGGCGCCAGTGTGTAAGAATAACACTTGGTGGATGGGCAAGGGCGTCGGGGATTTGTCTGGGACTATCTAGAATCAATTCAGTTATAGTAGTCGACCCCTCGAAAGTAACAGCGTAGGGAACCTCAACCCTTATCCGCGCCGGTCTGTCGGCTGTGTCAATAGCTGATAATATTAGCGCCACCTATTTCACACCGCTGTCATATATTAAACTGCTGAATGCCTCTGCTGCATCTACTATTTTTCGGCTAGATGATCCCTCGGTACGAATAGTGATCAAAATGTACCTAACCGGTGAATACAGGGCGTCCCGAAAATGTACTTCCTCGAAGGACCTGTTTCGCGAGGCAATTTGAAGTTACTTTTTCCTTTGCGAAAATGTTCTCCGCGTTTCGTTAAGCAGTTATTAACGAAACAATCCAGGAAACAGTCCTGACCAATCAAGACACGGGCAAAGCGTCACGCTCAGCTGTAGCCTCGCTCTGATTGGTCCATGTTTTTTATTAATAACTGCTTATCCCCTATTCTTTTATTGTACAGTCGTAACCTCCAATAAGAGGGTATTCTGCAGTCTGTATTACTTACATAATATTGCTATAATAACCTTATTCTAATGCGTAGTTATTGTAATATGTTCATATCGGTTGGAGGCCCTTAATTTTGTTGCCGTACTTTTTCTTTTACAGTTACAGTGATTAGTCTTTATGCAGAAAAATGTCGTAGAAGGAAAAAGAAAATGTATATTTTTTGTATGGCCACATTTATTTTAATGCTTAGATATTGATTACAAAGGAATGCAATTTTATTTCATCGAAAATCAAACGCGTAACATTCGTATTTGTTAGAGTTTGTTAAAAACCTTCATCACGAGTCTGGCTCGTCAAAGTACGGCTAAGGGTTAACAACTCCGCGGAGAACATTTTCGCAAAGGAAAAAGTGACTTCAACTGACCTCAGGGCTCACCTCGTTCGAGGAAATACATTTTTGGGACACTCATAAATAATAAATCACACTCGCAATAATAAATGACGTGACACCGAGACAAAACATCTTGTGAAAGGAAAGAACTGATGTTCCAGTGTCATTTCCACAGACACACATTGTGGATTATCTATGAATGAATCTATTTGTACGAAATCATGAAATAAGTACAATATTTTATTATTTGGATAACGGAGCCTGAGTTCGTTTTGAACCATCATTTCCGAGGTAACATTCATCGTTAAATTATTAAAATTATTAAAGAAATAAACACAATTTTATTTGGTTCTATCAGCCTTGTAATAAATGCAGAAAATTTTCGTTTTGCATCCTCTGTTTCAAACATGACTGCAAGTAATCATAAAGACGCTTAAACTTCGCAAATAGATTTTCGCGGCGCACTCGAGGGCCAAATTGATACACATGTTTCGAAGTTCGTGTATTCGCAGTAACTCGATGGAATTGTGGAAAATTGACGCTTTCTCTCCGGCCGGAAGTGACAATACTTTCGCGGGTAGGCGACCCCTCCGCGCGATTTACCGTGTGGAAAAAATCCAATTTGACGTGCCGATTCCGCGACTTAACCTCTTAAACTTGCCCCAGCAGATATTTATAACTTTTAGACTTAGACAGACGCCATGACCTGAAAAATAACTCGAAAACACGCGTCGCGATCATACTTCCGCTAGAATAATTCCCACTGGATTCGAAGATAATCGAAAACGAGATATAAGAACAGAGCCTGTACAAAAATGCTAAATTGAAAATTATCGACACGGTAGTGACAACAACAAACGAAAAGCTCGCGATTTCTGCTTGTTCCCAGAAACTCGTTTTCTCGAATTCGTAGAATTAGCTGGCGCCGTACAATGGAAAGCTAAGCCCGCGCGTAATTTATCGCGAGTCAAGGTTAATTAAAGTAATATTCCGTCGCAGAAACCGGAAATTAAGTCGGAAAATTCTTAAACGGTGTCGTGAAATTCGTTGCGTAAAACCGCTGGTTTAGAACAACCCTTCTTAAGGGTCGCGAAACACTTAAGGAGATATACCGTCTTTATTATTCCATAAAAATAAGACACTCCGCGCAGCGAATGATCATCCTCGATCTTTTAGTAGTGTCTGTTTCTCTCTTTTATTGCTCATCGACCTTACGAGGCGCTTTGAATCTCATTGTTGAAGTATTCGAGTGGAAATTGCATGAAAGCCCATATTATACTTACAACTGAGCTTGTTTCGATCAATACAGCTTCCAAAAAATTTATACTTCAAAATTTTCTGAACAATGGAAAATTACGCCAATGAATGGTAATCGATTAGGAAAAAGAGGGAAAGGATTACAGCTATTTTTCACAAGTAATATTTTCTCAACTAAAATTTTCTACTCTTAATTCGACTAAAAAAATCGTTCTGCTTCACAGAAAATTATGGGAATGTACAATAATTAAATACAGTGGTTAAATACTTTAAAACATAATAGCTTTTTTATAATTGTACCAAATGACCTGTTTTTTTTATAATCAATTAGAAGCATTTGTTTTTAAAATGATATGCCGAAAAGATTTTCCAAAAATTATAATTTACAAGGTTACATGCAAAAATGAAAAAGGCATTTTTTAAAACTTTTTTATTTAGAGCTTCAATGAAAATTTAAAATATATGTTTCGTAGATCTATGGTAGTTATACACTTGCTGAAAATTTCGTCGGATTCGATTAACATACACACGAGCTGCAAGCGGTTTAAAATGCTGAAAATCGTAGTTTTACACGACTTTTGATCAGTTTCTGTTTAAAATCCACAGAATCGTACATCTTTCGATGCGTGTCGGTTTTTCCTGCGTCAACCGATTTCGATGAAATTTGCAGTATGTGTATAACTAACATAGATCTACGAAACATATATTTTAAATTTTCATTAAGAACCCAAATAAAAAAGTTTAAAAAAATGTCTTTTTTATGTTTGCACGTAATCTTGTAAATTATACTAATAATTGTACAATTATAAAAAAGTTATTCTGTTTTAAATGGTGAACGAATACTTTTTAAACCCACTGTATATACCTTCTATATGAACACACTCTGATACATAACAAGTAATAAAATCACTAAAAGTTTAAAATCCATTAATATGTTGCAATAAATATTTTTGAACGCCGGATTGTCCGTCGATGAAACGTGTAACAGTTCAACGATGTCATTTTCAATTAATTTAAATAAGAATGCACACTCTGAAGAGCAACGAGCGTCGCACATAATTTCTTCTGGGAAGTTTGGGGGCTGCTTTTACATAATTTATTCGGCATCACATTAATGCAGGAAAGCATGCGTTATGCATGTACACAGTACATCCTCTGTGTACCGAATTTCCATTTCTAGGCTATAAAACGCGAAGAAACCTAAGGTCTCCTTGTGTTCTCGTGTATCAAAAGCGGACGCGGAAAGACAGAAAAAGAGAGAAAGAGAGAGAGAGAGAGAGAGAGAGAGAAAATAAGCGTTCTCGTTCGAACGATACTTTGAAAGCTGCTCTTTACCGGTTTCGATTCGTTGGTCTGGCCACGATAATAGAATTCAGCCCCATAATCCTATGTTTGACGAGACCCGTTCCAGATAAAGATGGCGAAACGAGGCTCCAAGTGGAGAGAAAGATAAAAATGGAAAAAAAACGGAGAAAGATGGAAGAGAGGAACATCGTCGCGGGAAAGACAAAACGGCAGCCGAAGAGGGTGCGAGGATGGAAAAGTAGGTGGACGATAGACGAGACGGGGAGAAAGGAGCTTGTTTTCTCGGGAGATAAAAATGTTAATTTAAAAATAAGGCGCTAGTTGGGATTAATAGGGTAATAAAAAGACTCGTTCCCCGAAAGCATTTTTCTTTCTCTCCTCTTCTACTGCGTTTCCGTCTTCCGGCTGTCCCCGGCTATGAAATGGGATAATTTAGAATTATTGCAAATTAGGAAGCCGGAACAGTACGTTGTTTGCGAATCATAAAGCCTGCCCCGCGGGACACGTCGAAGATCGGATAAAGGGGTTGAACTGCTCCTCCTGGGACGACATCTACGACACCCAGTTCATTACAATGAGTTACAGGATATTCAACTTATTGCGCGAACGGCGCGGGCTTGTTGGTTACACCGACAAACTTGCACAGCGCGTCGTAGGTCATTCGCGATGCAACTGCATTCACTCGATAGACTTGATTTGGAATTGTGTCTGCAGGGAGGGGTCATTGCGTGACCCTTTTGTCAATATATTATTTCCAATTTTTATTTTGCATAAGAAATTCGCGGTCTATTAATAATGTTTGTACTGTTAGACGTATTACTCACTTGTCACTTGCGGTAAATAAACAAACATAATGCGGGAACAATAACAGCGTGAGATGAAATCACAGTTGATTGTAAAACATAGGAAAGAGCAGACAGATGAACAGAGAACAAATGTCGATCGCGCACGTGTTAACAGCTCGATGTTCGTGTCATCGAATAAATTGCTTTAATCGCATCGAATTTTTGCGGAGTCGACGACGTGTCAAACGGTGTTCGTATGTCATCGATAATAGGAAAGCTCGGTGCCATATCAATTTTGAGTAATACGAGGCGAAGTTACGATCGTGCTCGCGTTAAGCTCGCCAGGATGCGGGCGTGCTCGCGTACATAAATAGTCCCGGGAAATATTTCCTTTATAACCGGAACGAGAAATTTGACGGCGGTATCGGCGAATGGTCGTGCGCGATAGAAAATAAACGGGCGTTTGATAAAAACGCGGCCGCTTTATACCGTTCAACGTAAATTGCTCCATTATGACGAGGCAGAACATCCGGAGGCGGCGCGTAAATCAAAATCTATAAAACTTGTTCCCGGGGAAACTTTGTTAACGATGTTGTTACGATCTGACGGGGGAGAACGCGCAAGCCTCGCTTCGCATCGCCTCGCCTCGCCTCGCCTGGCCTGGCCGCAGTCTTATTTTTCCTATCACCGCCACGCGTTATCGAAGTCTCAGGTGCATTTTTATATTTCCTTCCAGACTGAGAGAAAAGTTGTAACAACCCTAGCCCTCGGGGGAGCGCGCCGCGGGAGTCCACGAAAAGTGACTTCTCGTATCTTCGTATACCGATGCCTCCGTTGTTGCGAACGTTGCGCCACGTCGGCTGGCTATATGGCAGAACGGTTCCTAAGAAAATGACGAAAAAGGAGAAAGCAGAGCCGAAGAAGAACAGCGACGAGCCTGGATACCGGGATCGGGATGAAACTGCAGGACCAAAGCTCCGGTACTCTTCGGACGCTCACGGTTTGGTCAAGCATCAATTGCACTGTTCTTTCTCTTTTATTTCAGAACTTGCTTCAACGTCGTACCATTCGGCCCAAAGAGCTGGCCCCAGTTAGGGTAGTCTATTTTATCTTTTAAAAGCAAGGAGGCAAAGCAGTTTAGATTAGAACGACGTAGAGATCCAACTTAAATACTTGGTCCTCCGAGGTGTAGATCTTAACACTTAGCCGACCGCACGCGCCACAGAGAACTGTTCGGTTTCCACCGCGCTTACGTTATACGTTTTGACTAACGTCAAAATTAGTTGATTTTATTATATGTTGTGCTCCACAGCAGCAGTTCGTCAGCAATTGCGTAAAACTCCAGGTCGAGGTAGTTAACAATGACAGAAAACGAGAAACGCGTTGCTAAAGTTAAAATGGGAAATCTCCCCGATCGGTCGGACACCGACTTACTTCAAAATGGGGAGATCTCCCCGATCGGTCGGCCAAGTGTTAAAATCCTTTGACTATCATCCATCCCAGCCTATTACGTCTTCAAAAGAGACGGTTAGGGCAGCCTACTTTAACTTTTAATATCCCAGGCCCCAACAACGAGGCAAAGCAGTTTCTATTAAAATGACGTGGAGATCCAATTTAAATACTGGGTCCTTAGAGGTGTAGATCTTAGAGTCCTTTGACCATCATCCACCCTAGTCGAGTATGTCTTCGAAAGGGCTGGTTAGGGCAGTCTACTTGAACTTTCAGCATCCCAAGCAACGAATCAAAGCAATTTCGATCGGAACGACGTACAGATCCAATTTAAATACTGGTTTCTTCGTTGTCGATGAAATGTCTTTAGATGTTGAAATACTTTCTCTTCCACGCACAGTACGAAAGGGCTAGTTCCGGTTAAGGCAGTCTCTGGATTATCTTTTAGCGTCCCCAGCTCCCAGCAATGAAGGAAAGTAGCGGATGGATATCTGTACACTAGGTTTGTTTCTCTTCGGAGCCATCGGCCTCGGTGTTACGAGGACGTATACACGCCGCGGCTGGAATACGGCCCCGAATACGGCCATAAGAAAGGAATAACATTTTCGTGTTCCAGGGAAACGAACCACGAGCTGTTTGGTATTCAGACCACAATCGGCGCTATCTGTTTATTTCGAAACAACCGCGTCTCCGGGAGTCCCCCGGCTACATTTCTGCCACTCTCACTGTTCCCTCCGATCTGGCTTTCTTTTTTGCGCCTACTGTACCCTATTCCATCCGTATCTAAATCTTTCTTTCTTTCCTAAGAGCGGTTTGCTGCCTACGTATCTTTGTTAAAAATTGATCAGCTCGACGAAACCGAAGAAACACGTAGACCGATGCTGGGACATAAGCGAATATCGAATTGCCGTCGCCTGACCAGCGATGGGAAGAAACAGGAATTTTTTTCTCAACTGGAAATTTGTTCCAGAGAGACTTCTTTTTTTATTTAGTGTTAATTCCTTAATAATTAATTCGTTTTCATTCGGACGATTCTAGCCACAGTATCAAGGAACGTGCGTTAAAAAAAACGTTCAACAACACGAACGAAAAAGCTAACAGTTTATTTACCTTACTGCAAAGCATTACACCGAGCTACTGTTGTCTGAGAAATTCCTTTTCTTTCAGCAAAGAGTTTTACGGTCTCTTGAGAATTGTGTGAAAGGCAAATTTAAAATAACAAAGGGAAGTTACAAAGAGAACTACATTGTTGCGTCAGCCTCGAGACAGTGCAATTTTTCCATCTACCCAATCTCCGTTTTTTAATTCATCACGATGTGTGTTTAAATGTTTAAATTGCATTTTCGTGTCAGAATGTTACGAAAATCATTGTTACGGCAGATTTGTGTTTTCTTTTCTTGTGTCATTAAATTTGTTTACATCTGTAAGTTTTCTTAATTTGTAATTAGGCTGCATGTCGCGCGTCGATAAATAGTCGAGAAGCTAAATTTCAATTGCAAATGCCGCAGTTGTTGTTTATCCAGCTGTCCGCCTGTACTCGAGTCAGTTTTCGAAACATTGATCTCCTTTCCTCGGGCCGAAGTGCTCCTAGTTGCTCGCACGTACGTATTGACGTTTATATTCTGTCGTCGTTGCTCAAACACGTCCTATTGCTGTTATAAAATTTATCAGGCTGACAAAATCGAACGGACACGTAAAGAAAGTGTACAGCAAAACCCTCAGAAATACTGCAAATAGATGCTATCCTGTAGAAACCGATACTTCTTCGCCACTTTAACACTCGATCGGGACAGCTCTCAAGACCATTCGGATCACGCAATATCCTCCACCTCTATCTGCTGCAGAGTTCGCGAATATTGTAGCGGAAGCTGCGCCAAATCAGATTTTAAAGTTCATCCACCACGCATTTCATACTATCCCTTTATTTATATTTACGTCGAAAAAATATTCGTTCATTTTCGAGTCAAACGACTCGAATTTTTCTGAACTAGGTGAACTAGGTTGAACTCTTGTACTGATTATTTTTTAACATTGTCAGCTCACATATGCATTGTATTTTATAATATTGATTTGTTTCATTGATAATGCTATGCACTATTTTCAATATATTTAATAGACCGGGGATTTGACGCATTCGTGACAAAATTAATGCATCAAATGCAGAACTGGAAGAACATTTAAAGAAAAAAAATGCTGCAGCATTTATAGACCATTTATAAATCAGCGCTAGTCAAGGAACCGAATGAATAAGCTCCTGGAAGCTGAATCATTGGAACGTATCTGAACTAAACGAAGTGTCTGCGAGTAACTGGGTGATAGATCGAAGTTGATAAAATATAGATCAATAGTAATATTAGAATGTTCGAATAGGCGTAGAATCGTGTCGATGAATTCGTTCCTGGCGTCGGCCCCCGCGTAATTCCAATTCGGGTCGTAAAACGAAACCGTAAAGAGTCTTGTACGTACGAATGGCCAATAGTTTTCGCAGGCCAGGAACTGAAACCTAAATATCGAAAGACGGAAAGAGCCAAACTTGTCCGTTGAACTTGTAAGAAGCCACTGGAAGTCCATGCACGTGACCAGAGAACCAACATGTGCGGTGAAATTATTGTCCACAAACCGTCGAGCGTTCTCCGAACGAAGAAAGAAAGACAGAAGTACGAAGAAAAAGAGACAGCAAGAGATATATACAGGGAGGGAACGAGCGAGAGATAGAGAGAGAAAGAGAGAGAGAGAGAGAGAGGGAAGGAGAAAAGAGAGACCGGTAGCAAGAGCTCACGTTCTGATTAAATTCTCGAGGAATTTAGGTGATTGCACGTTGATTCGATTGAAGGCATTTCATAGACGAACAGTCACGAATAAGGGTTCAATGAAGGCGCGTTTGTCAAAGGAAACTATCTGGATCTAACGTTCCCGTCAGAACGGATCGCCACGACTTCACCTGAAACAGGTCAATCATTTATTTATCTTCTGTGAAACGTCTTTGCTGCACCGACACGTGTTATATTAGTACTCAAATGATCGACGCTGAAAGTATACATTCGTTCGTTCCTTATCGCTGCGAACCATTTATTATTCATATCACACGATTGCCAATCGAATTGTCTACTAGAGCGCAATCAAGGAGTGAAAGCTGTATAGATTATTTAATCACGCACGTAATTAAGGGAGTCGAGATTTTATTAAATTTAACTTTAATGTCTGTCTCAGTTACTTCGTAATTATAAATACTTTCGTAATAAACAGTAACATATTTTTCTCTGACTATTCATTTGAAACTGCATATTACATGCACACGTTCTACTAAGAAATTTAATGTCATCCCTTATTCATAAAACGAAATTTAATTTCGCCCCGTACCGAGTGACATTTCATTTCACCCTTTCTATAAAAATTCATATTTCACTGAAGTTGAAAGACAAATGACGAAAGATGAATTACAGTTTAAAAATGAGCGAAAAGTGAAGTTACAGTGTACCAAGGAACCAAGATAAACGAAAGAAGGTAGGAATAAAAAACAGGAGATATTATCGAGGTAATGAATTCTATGCTAAACGCGTAGAGAAACGATGCGTGTACGAATTGAGACGGCAGAATTCCCTTACACAGAATGATCGCAGCAGATCTGACACTCGCTGTTGTCACTCTTAATCTGTATTTTCCCCTCTTTCGTGCGGGCTTTCGCACCCGGCGTCGATTTTGCCGGCCGTGTCCCACAAATTGCTTCATCGCTCTCCGGGCTGTCTCCCAACGGCAGGCACGCTCTCTCTCTCTCTCTTTTTTTTTCAGCCCCTCGTTCCACGATTCTCGGTCAGCTTTTGCCCGAGACGGAGGCTCGCGAAGAGGTGAAATATGCTGACTTTTACAGGCGCGGCCCGAACGCCGACAACGAGAGAGGACCAGAGCCAGAGCCGAGAGAACGAAGAACGAGAAGGGACTAGACCACAAAGGCTGCGGTCGGCCCGATTTTACCGGCAGACGTGTCCTCGGCAATTATCGAACTTTTAAAGTCCGAAAGGGCTCCGTTATCCATTACCGAACGCTAGACACGCCCATTGTGAAATTGTCGACGCTTCGTGTCGTCGCCCTTGGCTCATATTCGCGCCAGCCCGCTTCAAATCAACCGCCAAAGAATATTCCCGGCTGACTTTCAATTATCCTCACCCCCACATACCTGCAGACACGTTCCCTTCCCTTCGTGTTCCCTTTCAACATATTTATAGTTTTATTCAATGTCCTCGTTCTTCTTCTTTTCCTCTACATCCCTCGTGAAATAAAATAATTACCTGCGATAATGTTATTTGAAGGTCGTATTGTACAGGGTGAATCACAAATCGTGATCAGTAGAGATCACTCTGTTACCAGCAGTCTGTTATGGCAAACTCTGTTATAGCAAATTTTTCGTCAACTCTTTTTTTTGATTTTTCAAGGTCACCTTCAATCTTTTGCAAATACACCTTTAATCTTTTTAAGCCTATTTGTTAGAGAATTTCAAGGCGAATTCGGAAACGTATCGTAACATTAAAAAAATTGCAAAAAATTGCTTTTTTAATTTTTTTTACACAAAATTTCCTATAATCGCGTGAAAGTTCGTTTGAAAATATGTATACGTGATACAAACACTTTCGATCGGACAGCTAATAACAGAGTAATCTCTACTGATCACGATTCGTGATTCACCCTGTATATGATACGAGTTATTATCGAAGGGAAACATTTTTTTGAATTTTGTCTTATACGCTTATAATCAAATGCAATAATAGCACACTTTTACTTTGGGCTATACATATAATGATTGCACTACTGCAGTTTGTGCATTTGTGTTGTTCAGGGATTTTATAAAAAAAAGGGATCGTTTAAATTGACAAACATGGATACTATTTGTACATCTCTTGTAGAAAGTTTTTAGTTACGCGTGTCTTCGATTCGTCCCGATATCACCTCGACACTACGATAACAAATTCACTTCAATCTTTGTGCAAATGTAAAGTAGTTATCTTTCTGTTTGCCTTGTCAGAATTCAATCGATATTCCGAAGCAAACCCTTTCGAAATCTCAAGAAATCGAAAGTTATCTGTGTATAGGAAACCGATATCTACCTTCGCAACACTGTTCCTTTGTACAGTTATATTTCTTTGCAAAAATACCTCCATGCATACACAATACTATTTCTGCATGCATTCCCTCTCCGATTCTTGTCTATTTTGAAAGATTCTTAGAAAACAATTATGCGAAATGGCGTTCTACCATCTGGAACAAAATCAGATGCTTAAGAACAACGCGAAGTCTACCGCTTTCGTAATTTCGTTTCCGAAATAAGAGGCGAACGGAATGAACGAACAGAAGAATCGATTTTCTCGACAAACTTTAAAAAATTGCAACGAAGTGTACTTCTTAGGAAGAATTACGAGACGAGAGTTCCACGAAACATTCCTGAAAGAATGAACTTCAACTCGGGAGAACATTTATCCTACGTCATGGCCCTGTCGACGTGCGATTTCGAACTTTTCATTAATTCTACAGATGTCTTCGTTACTCCCGACTTTCGAGAAACGAAATATACAATCGCAGAAACATTTTAATATTTTGTATCATTCGTTTTCACTGTTTACAAAATTTCTACGATAGAACAGAGTAATGCTTGTGTCACGTTCCGAACAAATTATTTTCAAAATGACCGGTTCCAGTTTTTTTATATTACAATTATTGAAATAATAAAAATAATTTCATAAGAAATGATTTTATAGATATCTTTGGTACAGCACCTATTACAATAAGAGCCGCACAAAGTCCAAATAAAATCAATCTTGCCATTTCAACACTAAATCTACCAATCTTTAAAAGTAACTGCTACAAGTTCCCTTATAAAAATGACAAGATTGATTTTATTCAGACATTGTGCAGCTCCTATTGTAATATGTGCTGCACTAAAGATATCTACACAATCATTTCTTGTGAAATTATTTTTATTATATCGATAATCGTAAAATAAAAAATCTGGAACCAGTCATTTTGGCTGCGGATGGTTTAGTGTTAAGGCTTGGTAGGTTTAGTGTTAAGGAAAAAAATGAATTTTTATCTAACTCCTGATCGATGCAGGGCATTTTTATTTTGCCAGAAGAAACGCAGAGCGATAAACTTGTAGATTAAACATTCCTGAAATGAAGAATGAACTTATTCAACTCGGGAGAACACTTACCCTACTTTTGGCCCTGTCGACGACTGATTTCGAACTTTTCGTTAATTCTACAGATGTTTTCGTTACTCCCGACTTTCGAGAAACGACATATACAATCGCAGAAACATTTTAATATTTTCTATCATTCGTTTTTACTGTTTACAAAATTTCTACAATAGAACAGAGTAATGCTTGTGTCACGTTCCGAAAAAATTATTTTCAAAATGACCGTTTCCAGTTTTTTTATATTACAATTATTGAAATCATAAAAATAATTTCATAAGAAATAATTGTATAGATATCTTCGGTACAGCACCTATTAATAGGAGCCGCACAAAGTCCAAATAAAATCAATCTTGTCATTTCAGCACTCAATCTACCAATCTTTAAAAGTAACTGCTACAAGTCCCCTTATAAAAATGACAAGATTGATTTTATTTAGACTTTGTGCAGCTCCTATTGTAATATGTGCTGCACTACAGATATCTACACAATCATTTCTTGTGAAATTATTTATATTATATCGATAATCGTAATATAAAAAATCTGGTACCGTTCATTTTGACCGGCGATGGTAGGTTTAGCGTTGAGGAATGAAATAAATATTTATCTAACTCCTGATCGATACAGGGCATTTTTATTTTGCCAGAAGAATCACAGAGCGATAAACTTGCAGACTGTTCGAAAGTATTTCCCGATGAAAACGTTTCATAAAATTCGCATTCTAAAATCAGATATTTCTCGTGTAACAACCTAGTGAATGCAACGGTGACACTTTTTGGTACATCCCCTCGCTTATGCAATAACCGAGTACAGTCCGATGACTTAGCATAGACCAAAGGAGAAAAACGTAGAGGAGCGACGGTATCGTTTCGCGAAAGAAACCGGCTAGGACGAGGGAATATCAAGAGGAGGAATCCCATAGCCAGAAAAGTGTACGGTCAACGATAAGAGGGTAGGTTTTCGAATGGTACGATCACGTCGTTACCACTGAGGTTTTTGGCGAATGGCGGCGGTTGTCGGAAGTTAAAGGGGATATGACCGAGAACGTAATGAATATATTTGCATATCGGGGCCGTTACCGAACCGTTACTGGTACAAGGTATACCGAAGTACAAGTCTGTCCGACTGCCAAATATGCATGCATCTCGCTCGGGGCCAACCGTCCGCAACGCTTCAAACCGTGCGCCATGCATATAACACTCGGAGGAGAGAATTGTCGATTAGTTTGCAAACTAGGGACGTGCATTCCGTCGCGCGTGCATATACGTCTGTGTATCTATTCAAGCATGAAATTCACGCGCTTAGCTGCGCCGACCAAGTTATAACTATATGGGTCACGCGCCTATGCGTCTTAATAGAAAAGTTACCGTGCTTCTTTCGTTTAAAGAATTTTTTCAATCTCATCTTCGTTTTCACTTAAATTTAATCCACTCGATTTTTCAGAATTTTTATTGAATTCCTGCGCCCATCTGGCTGCAAAGCTAAGTTTCGCTTTTGCGGTCCTCTTCTTTTAAAATGAGTGCGGTTTCCGAGTGAGTTGACGCTAATGAATTTACTATGCGATTCTATGTCCTTGTGGGAGAATATTTGTGATAATATTGTCTAAGGATTTTGTAATATTTGTTGATTAGTGTATTTATATAAGCAGCGTTTATAAATTAACTGTTTTCTTGGCGATTGTTCGATGTCAATTTCTTCTAGCTATCGTTCAATATCGAATCTGGATATGAACGTCTGTGTAAGTAGAATTGTCAAGCAATTGCCAGACAGTCGAAATAAATTTAATTGTAAAAAATGAAACTTTATACAGAAGAATACCAGTATATATTCCATTATAGAAGAAATGTAATTAAAACGCATTTGTTGTATGCATATTCAGCCCTCTTCGCAATGTACTATAAAATAACATTATTTGAACAGTATTTTGTACGATAACATTTTTATATATTGGCGGAATTGCATTTATTATTCGTTGTTATGTAAGTCAATGTTCAATTCTGCGCCGACGAAACTCTGCCGCGTTGCTTCGCAAACCTTCAATCAGGCTCTGCAGAACTTTCGAGTACCCCAAATATTATTCAAATCTCCGAAGTATTGGAGACCTTAGAAGTTTTGAAAACTTTCAAACTCTTAAGAGTTTTGAAAGTCACGAGGGGGTCTTGAAAATTGAAGGGAAATTGAAAATGTTATATTCATTTCGTATAAACTTGTAACAGCGCACTATTTTGCAACATCATCTGACACACTTTCCAATTTCGTAGCTCGCGGTTCTTCGTAAGAATGTTATTTGAAAATACGAACGAGTATAAAATTATGCGATTATAATAACGTCATCATAATGTAGAAGATTTAATGCGGAGAACTGGGATATTATCTTATGAACCTCTGTTAAACTGAAACACTACTGACTTCGTTTCCAGACCCTTAAGTCCGGAAGGATAAATATCCGAGTTCGCAACTACATCATGCGGAAGAGAGATTGTTCGCAATTAATTGGTGTTACGGTGGATGCTGCAGGCTGGTACAAATTTAATCAAACACGTCCCCGATTAATCAATACTTTCTAATAATCGATAATATCGACGATTCGCGTCGTCTTTTCTCATTCGAAAACACCTATGAAATTTGTTTGCAACGTTATAGGAAGTTTGTACAAACCCATTGATTTGGGCGAATGCTTGACATTTCTACTTACACGGACATTCATAATCAAGCTATGGTCCATAGTATTTTCCTCAGTTTTGTTATCAATATTTAATACAAGTTAAACGAAATTGATACTACATATATAGATGAGTAATCATTCACTTTTCTTGTCTGAACGTTGCTTGACATTTCTACTTACGCTGCTCGCAGACAGACAAGTGTAATGGTAGCTCCCTCAATTTTCCCCCATGATTTTAATCTTCAATGATAGAAGATATTGATGGTAAAGTAGAACCTCGATTATCCGGTCCTCTGGTGTTCGAATTCTTTATCGTCTGAATACTTTCCACAAATAATTAATTGGCGTTAAACCAACCCATACGCTATACGATTTACTGCACACTTCAATAAGGATTAAGTTCACCACTGGAACTACGTAATTGTTGTATTCTCCGAACAATCATGTTCCACTAATTAGCGCGGGTAATCGAAGTTCTACTGTATCTATATGTATAGTTGAATATCATGTCCTTGTTTGTCTGCCCACAGCTATGCATTTCCACTTGCAGAGGCGTTCATAACCAGACGAAGTTGCATAGGAGGCAAGGTAAGTTAAAAATTACAAAAAGAAACCGGTAAAAAAGTGTAATTTTGTGTCATTACAAAACAGTTGATTGAAAAAGGTTTTTTCCAGATCCGAATATCATCTCCTACACAGTGTACTAATAAGGAACTATAAAATACGGTTTAAATTAACAACTAATTTCATCAGTTCCATGACATTTTCGAAACTTCATTTAGCGTCTCAGGGACGGAATGAAACCTTATCTACATCGCGGGGTTCATTCAGTTCGGATCTCGGGCCGGTCGGAGGAAATCAGTGCGTGTAGGAAGGAATCCCAAAGCTGACGGCTGTCCCAAGGGAGTTTCGACTAATTTCTCGTAGATCCGAGTCGAAATAGACCGTTAACACCCCGGTGGAAACGTGGGACAGGCACCAGGCAGCCGAGGGAATGTAAGTTCGGCTCCGAGAACAAGGATGGTGCCGAGAAGAGGACGGGCGCCGATGAACTGGCCGCCAACCAGACGAAGACGGAGCAAGTATCCCGTGGCGTGGTGCAAAAAGGAGGAGGATCCTACCTAGCCACGGGAAGCAGGACGGAAAAGTGAGAAAGGACCTGGCAGTCTGGCAGTCAAACAGAAACTTGCTCCTTTTGATCTTGACTCGGCCAGGATCCCTCTCTTTCCTGTGCTGGCGCGCCTCTGCGCCCCGTATATATCTTGTAACTGCCGGAAATTTGGAAACTTGACACGACGGAGCGGATCGGCACGGTACTTGCACCGAACGCTTTGGAATTTCTCTGCCGGACACCACTTTGCCGGCGAACGAAATCGATCTACCGTGTAACCTCGTTGTTGCTTCCTGATTTACATCCTTAGTTCGTCTGCAGGACATTTTTCCCTCGGTCCTCCTCTGCGGAGGCGTTAACCGTTGCACCACGATCTATTTCCAGGTAACACTTCTCGGTATAATTGGATTGTTTAGATATGTCCACTCGTACACGAAAGCATTCGAACGCTTACAATTCTAACATTCAACCAATTAAATATGTTGGGGAAGAGGTTGGGTTGTGAGACGGGTTGGGTTGTGAGACAGTCGTTTTTATCCATCGCGCAATCGCGATAATTCCAATCTATCTCCTGTCAAATTTTTGTTTCGACGTCTGCTAGTTTTTGTGCCAGCACCGAGGTGTATAGACGTGTTGCTTATATTAGATACGGACATCGTGTGTAAACACATCGTGTAAAACTTTTACTCATTTTTTTAAAAACATTATTTTGTTGAGCGAATCGATTGAAAAAGGTGAGTGCAATGCATTTTCATTTAGTGTTTTCCTTACATTTTACGATGCAATATTGAGTTTTGCGCATATACGAGAAAAACATTGTTTTTTTTCTGTCATATTCGGAATGGCATCATGGTTGGGTTATGAGACACCATAGTGGTTGGGTTGCGAGACACTAGTTTTTTTTACTAGAAACGAACTAGAACTGTCAAATATCGTTGTTTGCGGTAGAATTAAGTGTTTATTTGTCATTTAACGTTTGTTTTGGTTTATTTTTTGAATTTATAGTCATTGTAGGGACCAGTCGAGGAAACTCGAAGTCCTCGAAATTATCTAAGCGTAAAAAAACAGCTGAACACGATTTATGGTGTGCGTGACTAGACAAAGCTATTTTCGTGAGAAAAAATAAACCACCATCCGAAGAGGATGTAGACTTTTGCATCATTTGTTTAAGGTTCTTGCCGAAAAAATTAACCGCTGCCAACTCTATTAAATGCAACACATGACAGCGCCCTGTTCATTTGAAGTGTGCCGATATGGGCAGACGTTCGTTTTCACATGCAAACATTGTGACAGCGACTTGGATGACGAAGAGGAAGATCATTATCGAATCCTTCCATTCATTATATTTTTTTTTTACTTTTCTTCGCCATTCTTTGCTTTTTTCAATTTTTTGCCATTCTTTTTAACTCCTTTCGTCATTTAATGTCATTAAAATAAATAAAAATTCATTTTTGCATAAAGTGACATGGGTTTTACTTTATATTTTACCACTTTTAGTTGATTTTTCCGAGTGTCTCACAACCCAGCCACTTTTTTCAGGAAGTCAAAAAACATGTCCTCGGAAAATTGGCCATAAAATTTTACGTGTTCATCAAATCACGAAACTTTTTATACATAAAAGGTGTGTATTTCCTTCACCTTTCCAACGGTATACAAAACTCTTTGATATATTCGTCAAGCAAAAAGTTAGAGACCAAAAACGAAACCCGTCTCATAATCCAAGCTCTTCCCCTATGTCACATTGAAGTATTTGAAGCAATTTGCCACATCTAACAAGGGGTTGATCTTAAGACTACATAAGTATCGCTAGAAAATAATCCAACAATATATAGCGTTTTTACAATACATTTATTATAAACATGTACTAGAAGCGACACACGAAAGTATTCGAACGGAACATTTAATTGTTATTTAAATTGAATAATTTAAAGATTTAATAGGAAGTTGGACCACCGTTTGCTTTTATAACGGCCCTAAGTCTGTTTTCCATTGAGTGAACTTAGAAGTAACCGTTGGATCTATTGATTGCCATATTGCAATAATATTTCGTTTTAACGCTTCTTTCGAAGTAATAACTGTAGTTCTCAATCTTCTTTCCACCTCGTTCCATAAATGTTCAATGGGGTTTAAATCGGGACTTTCCGGGGGATGTGGCAACACGTGTGGAACATTATACAATATCCATTCTTTGACTATTTTAGCGATATGTTTAGGATCATTGTCCGATTGAAACCAGTAATTACTTGGTAAATTCAATTTTGATACACTATCTTTGAGGTTTTCCTGCAAAATTTTGAAGTACTTTGTTTTGTCCATTATTCCGTCAATGAACACGAGGTTTCCCACTCCACTAGATGCCATACAGCCCCAAAAAACTCATACAGATCCACCATTCGTCTTCTGAAGAGGACTGCATAAATAAGGATGACGGTAAATGAACTCTCTATTCGTCGATGCTAGAAAAATCCCAAAAATGGAGATGTCAAAAATGAGTATGCACCGTTTAAAAAGGAAGGAAAATTAAAGTAATTGAGGAGTATCGCGACGTACTATTTTCAGCTTGTTAGAATTATTCGTATATCTCTTTCACGCATCTCTTTTCCCCAGGGATCGTCGATTTCTCTCTATCTTACGTGTCTCTCCCTCCTCCTTTATTTCAATGTGCCGTGCTATTGTACGTAGGCATAATCGTCACTGTAATAACACAGCTAGGCGAAGGGAAAGAAAGAGAGAACGGGATCACCGCGGTGCTCCGTGTACCCTGAGGGAGAGACTGAGCTTTATAATAGCACGATGGAAACACAATGGCTCCCATTCTACCTTTCTATCTCCCCCCCTCTTTTGGTCCTGTCCTTACACCCTCGCTCGTCCACCTGTGCACCTGGAAACTTTGCATAAATATACTATAACTATTGTTTCGCAAGAGCCATTCGTGGCAGTTTGCCCGGTTATTTATCGTTGCGGGTTAATGAATTTCCCTTTTCAGCCCCGATTTATTGGCTGATTCGCCACCCTTGTCGCGTGAATAAGTTGTTTAACTTGCTCGGGACACAACAGCGGAAGAAATCTTGATCGTGGCTGGATGCTGAGATAATGGGACAACGGATCTGTTACTCTGTGGCTTTATCTTTTCGATTTTCTGTAGTGGGAATGTTGCATTGGGCGCGACAAAATTCAGCTTGGAACTTGACTGTGTTGCTAAGTTTTGTATTAGAACCAGACTGCGAATTTTATGCATTTATAACAAAAAATAAGTAGCCGTAATATATAACAGGAGAAACATTACAACAAGAATTATAACATTATAACAAGAATTTAAAGGTCTTGTTGTATTATTTTCAGCCTATTAAACATATTAAGAAAGAAAATACCTTTCTATTTCACTCCGGTTTGTTGCAATTTTGACAGACAATTTTTATTTTGCATAAAGATCCGCAGTTTAATTATGTTGGAAATGTCAGACACCTTCCACAACGTGTGCAAATGAATGTGTGAGTGTGTGAGTGCGCATGGACAACAAAAGAGTTAGATCGAGTTCAAACGTTGTAGCACACGGCATGCGGCAGTAAAAGTAAAATTATATTTCAGAAATACATAACAGGAAAGTTTATATTTTCACATGTCTGTTAATCTTGTAAATATTATTTATAAATATATATAGTTATTAAGTCCATCGGAACATCTAACCTCGATAGATTCCAACAAATTATAACCGAGTTACAAAAAATTTATTCAGGAAAACGTTGCGAGGAAATGTTTACAAGCAACGAGTTTCAAGAATAACGAAAAATGAAATCGTCGCTTCTTGAACGCGCTCTAATTCGTCGAAAATTACTCGAACAAACGTTAACATTACCTGTTGAGCAGAACACTTTCACGTGAAACACAATTAAACTTACATCGCGCGAGTCATTAGAATTTCTTTGTGGCGCACCGCTCGCACAATATCTCCGTTTGCCAAGTGCACCGGTAGCTGGGAAAAATTTAAATGAAAACATTATCGAATCAGCATACCGTTAACTATCTTCCTATGCAAATTAGCGTATCCACGGCTCGCAGAAACAGAAGTAGAGAATAAAACCGTCAATTTCCCGAAAAGAATTCCGCTACTCCTGAAATCACATTCGGCAGTATCGCGTGGACCGCGAACGAGAGGAAACCGTCGTTGCCGAGCTCTATTCGAAGGAGATTAATTTTCGTCGACTGGCTCGACATGTAATATCGTTCTCCGTTCGCGTTGTTTGCTTTGAAACGCTGAAAAATGGTAATAAGACGCCGGCCGCGTAAAACAAGATGGGGGTGGAAAGTGGGGGGAAAGAGAAGAGATCCCCCTCTTTTTTTCAATTTTAATCTTTCAAGCGAGTCCCACTGTATCGCGATTGTCTCATTTGCGTAAACTGCTACCTCTCTTCCTCTCCCCCCGTTTCATTTAGATACACAAGAACGGCGGAAAGAGGATTTCATCCGGGGTCGGATTCCTTGTGTCGTGATTTGTTGGTAACGGTTAATTCATTTTCCTCGCTCATTCTCCTTCGCCCATAGCAGATTGGCGCCAACAAAATCCGTGCTTGGGAAACTATTTACGGTCTGTCTGCCTATCTAGCCTCGTCTTTGGCCTTTTCACGAGCGCAGAAGAGGATCCCACGGTTCGTTTCGCCACCGCTCTCGCCAATATTCCTACCCCCGTTTTCCGGGAGGGGAAAAGGAGAATCACGTTTGGTGGGAAAGTATGAGGCTGCCGTTTTATTAAGGCCTCAGTTTCTATGCTACTTTATGGCCAATTCGTAGGAGTACGTAACCCAGCCGCCGCCGCGCCATCCAATATCCTTAAAAAATATTCTTGTGGTCAGTGATCCGTCCGGCGACCTCTGTTCCCCGTTCCTGAATTCTTGCGAAAACACAACGCAGACTATCCGTTGCTATGACACGTCGTAATGCCTCTTCTTTCCCTTAACACATTACCTAACACCGAACCAACCGTCACCGGTCAAAATGACCGGTTCCAGATTTTTTATTTTACGATTATCGATATAATAAAAATAATTTCATACGAAATGATTGTGTAAATATCTGTAGTGGAGCACATATTACAATGGGAGCTGCACAAAGTCTAAATAACATCAATCGTGTCATTTTTATAAGGGAACTTGTAGCAGTTACTTTATTTATTATTTTTATTATTTCAATAATTGTAATATAAAAAAACTGGAACCGGCCATTTTGAAAATAATTTGTTCGGAACGTGACCCAAGCATTACTCTGTTCTATCGTAGAAATTTTGTACACAGTAAAAACGAATGATACAAAATATTAAAATGTTTCTGCGATTGTATATTTTGTTTCTCGAAAGTCGGGAGTAACGAAAACATCTGTAGAATTATTGAAAAGTTCGAAATCAGTCGTCGACAGGGCCAGAAGTAGGGTAAGTGTTCTTCCGAGTTGAATAAGTTCATTCTTCATTTCAGGAATGTTTAATCTACAAGTATGTCTCTCTGCGATTCTTCTGGAAAAATAAAAATGCCCTGCATCGTTCAGGAGTTATCTAAAAATTTATTTCATTCCTTAACGCTAAACCTACCAAGCCTTAACATTAAACCATGACCGGTCAAAATGACCGGTTCCAGATTTTTTATTTTACGATTATCGATATAATAAAAATAATTTCATACGAAATGATTGTGTAGATATCTTTAGTGGAGCACATATTACAATAGAAGCTGCACAAAGTCTAAATAAAATCAATCGTGTCATTTTTATAAGGGAACTTGTAGCAGTTACTTTCAAAGATTCGTAGATTTAGTGTTGAAACGACAAGATTGATTTTATTTGTACTTTGTGCGGCCCCTATTAATAGGTGCTGTACCGAAGATATCTATACAATCATTTCTTATGAAATTATTTTTATTATTTCAATAATTGTAATATAAAAAAACTGGAACCGGTCATTTTGAAAATAATTTGTCCGGATCGTGACACAAGCATTACTCTGTTCTATCGTAGAAATTTTGTAAACAGTAAAAACGAATGATACAAAATATTAAAATGTTTCTGCGATTGTATATGTCGTTTCTCGAAAGTCGGGAGTAACGAAAACATCTGTAGAATTAACGAAAAGTTCGAAATCAGTCGTCGACAGGGCCAAAAGTAGGGTAAGTGTTCTCCCGAGTTGAATAAGTTCATTCTTCATTTCAGGAATGTTTAATCTACAAGTTTATCGCTCTGCGATTCTTCTGGCAAAATAAAAATGCCCTGCATCGTTCAGGAGTTATCTAAAAATTTATTTCATTCCTTAACGCTAAACCTACCAAGCCTTAACATTAAACCATCACCGGTCAAAATGGCCGGTTCCAGATTTTTTATTTTACGATTATCGATATAATAAAAATAATTTCACAAGAAATGATTGTGTAGATATCTGTAGTGGAGCACATATTACAATGGGAGCTGCACAAATCCTAAATAAAATCAATCTTGTCATTTTGATAAGGGAACTTGGACCAGTTACTTTTAAGGCTTGGTAGGTTTTGTGCTAATGTTTGGAAATCAATGGCTGCTGACTTTCTATTTGAGATCCATTCAAAAATCAATTTTTACTGCAACATTTTGGAGAAACCTGATTCGTGTCTGGATTGAAGGTTGCATTTCGGTTTCGCGAATGTATCGCGGCAAGGAGGCTGTCGCTAGTCCGGTTTCTCTATTTTCAGCGTGTTAATTGTCAGTGCTCGGCAACGGCACACGTGCGGGGAACGCTTGGCTATTCATGCGAACAGTTTTCGAAAGTTTAATCGGCGCATCCGTCGGCCGCGCCGTGTGGTCGTACGTTTCGGAGTTCATGCAAGCAACCGAGAGACAAGGACACTCTAGAAGAAAAGGTGAGGTCAAGGGAGAGAGGCTGGTCGACAAAAGACAGAACCGTTCAGGAAGACAGAGCGACGAGGAAATAGGTTGAAGCCGAACAGCCAACGAGGCAAAAGTGAAAAGAAAATTAAAAGCGGGCAAGAGCGAAATGAAAATCGGTGGAAAGGGGTGGCGAACTTGGAGAACGAAGTCGTGACAGTGAAACGTAAGTGAGATGGGACGAGGGTGTGGAATGAAAGACGAGAGAAAAAAAAAGAGAGAGAGACCAGATACCAGAACGAACATCAAGGGATGGAAAAGGAACGAGCGCAGGCCGGGTAGGGTGGAAAGTTGTTATCTACTTCACAGGTGGTGATAAGGTCGCGATTTGTTTTCACGTGAGGTTCCTAGGCATAGATTAAAACTGTTTAAGCCCCGGCCATCCCAAGAGGCGCTGTTCCTACACGAGTTTAATCTAACCTCACTGTTCCCTTGTGGTATTCATCCTCCGCCGTTCCACTTTCACCTCTCCTTGCCAATGTATTAAATCCTTTTATAAATGCTCTCCGGTTCTAAAACGGGGTGAAAAACACTTTCCACCCCCTTTCCCCTTAAACGAAAGACGGGAAAGGCGATACAAGTCCGCGCGAACGTACACTGCCTCTCTAAAATATCTTCAAACTTGTCACTTTTAGCGAATCTGCGATAGCAAAATATATTTCATGTATTAACAGTCAAAGAGAATTAAGAAACGTACACACTGCCTCTCTAAAATATCTTCAAACTTTTCACTTTTAGCGAATCTGCGATAGAAAAATATATTTCATGTATTAACAGTGAAAGAGAATGAAGAAAATCCAATTATTATAATATTACTTGATAGAGTCCTCGTTGTTTCAGTATGGATGCCCGTTACAAATACCTCAAAATCGATTAAAACGATGATTTTGTAACAACGCGGACACAAGAATGAAAAAATTCAATTCTACCATATTTATATTGCGTAATAATAATTTTCGAAATGTAACTATTTGAAAAATTGTCGAGGTTTGTGGTATGCTTTGGAAGTGTTGTAATGCCCATGCATGATAGCGCACGTATCGAGGGAAGCAGATTAATGGAATATGCGGCTCACTGTTCCCCGTGGAAAAGTTACAAGTTGAATCGATGATAAAACGAACTTCGTTCCCTATTTTCCGACGAAATTAGTGCGAATTAGCAGTTTCAATGCGATTTCGCCGGAGTTTTACTAGCTGTTTAGAAGCGGCGCTTGCATGCGACGAACAACTTCCTTGCTTTGAGGAAATTAAGTTGATACGCACGCACGTAGACTGTAAACTATCGCCTTATCGGTCGGGTTTCGCTTTAATTGTCGGCGCGGTAGTACCGCTTTTGCGTACCCTGAATAAGTTTTCGAACGATAATGAGCGAGTGGTGAAAAGAAGTTTCGAAAATAGTTTCAGGTAGCATTGTTTAGAGGATTGCGCAACACGAGTCAATGTCCGGAACAAAAGCCGTTTACATACGTGTCAGAAGGTACGTAAAGAGACTCGTATTTAATCTTCGACTATGTTAATAATGAATGCATATTACCTCGAACATCCCCCTTTTATAACAAAGTAACAGTCCCATACATTATTATCCATAAAATGCGTTTAATTGATAAGATGTGTATAATTTCATTGAAATTGAGAACAGTAAAATCTTTTTGAAAAATTGTATCTGCATCTGTGAGTTGCTATATCCGTTTTCAGGACAGAATTTTAAATACACCTTAACTCGCGTCACAATTGATCGATACTTTAATCAGGTTTGAGTTCTTGTGACGCGCAATGGATGCCTCCAATTATCGTTAACTACCAGCGTGGATGAGGTATAGCGTAATCATGGACACGCGTACACCTTAATGCAACTAACGAAACCAGGTGCCTCTACTCCTGTGGCCAGACTCACCTTCTTTTTTCATTTATAGATAAAATTGACACAGTTTTCACATTGTACATTTATAACATGTTCCTTCTCACTGATTTCTGAACTATTGCCGTTAGACTGCATACTTTAGGCACGAGAAAATCTACTTCCTCCCCTCCCTTGCCTTGGCTCTCCCATCAATCCCTTCCATAAATCCTCCTCTCCCTTGGTTTCCTCAAATCCTCCCTTCTTTCGTTTAATACCACCACGTTTTCCTAGATCCATTTCCAATATTTCACTAGCTGAAGCATAGTTCGGTGATTGATCCGGTTCAAAATGTCATCTGTAATCGCATGAAAATCTACAATCTAACTATAGCAATGTGCAGCACGTATATAAACTCGCCTTCAACATTCTTCCACGATTGGTTTCTTCCAGTATCGAAAGAATTTCAACCCTTTCTAATTCCTTCCACCAAAAGCTTTCACCATTCCGCGCCGAAGGGACAATGGCGTTCTTCACAAGAAGGTAGATCATTTATCACAATGACACACACTCGCTTCGATCGCATTGTCTGTCCATTCGAAACGAACCTCCCGATTAACAGTCGAGACTGGAAAGTTTTTCGAACGAACGTTTCTTATTCATTTACCTGTCCGAGTACTGTCGAGGCTTCGTCCGGGATTACGCTAACTTTCGTGTACACCTGGCGACCGGGGATTGTCGAGACTCAGCTGGTTATGTCTTCGGATGCTTTCCCTATATCTTCCCAGGTTTTTCCCGGTAAATAACCATTCGTAACCTCTTCCGTACTGTTCCCGTTTTCCAACTTCTCCACCAAACTTTTCGACCGGGCCTGGTTAACCTTCGCACACATTCAGCGATCGGGCGTTCGCTAACTTCTGCGCGCGTTCCTCTAGATTTATTATTTGCTCAGTCACTTTCTCCGAGTTCTGTAGCCTCGTCCACGCTACTTCTTCGTTTGCCATCCGTCTTCCTCATTTCTCCATTTCTTCTTTCGTTCACCTCGATCGAGTAACGTTTGGCCTCGTCTTTCATCAGCCTCCGGTTCTTTATTCGAATAACTACAGCACACTGCGACACGCTCGCAATTGTCTTCGCATATTCATATAAACTGCAAATATCCAAATCTTCATACGTATGCGATTCGTTAAAATATGTTTAAATAAACTGGTACACATACATATTCGCGAGAAGTAGAAACAGTCAATCATGATCGGATGAGCCAGCAGTTACTCATCCTTCGACACAGACAGGTTTTAATATTTTAATCGTTCAAATCTGCTGTCTGAAATGTTTTTTTAAGAGAAAGGAAACGTGTAATTACGATGTGCAGAATTATTCTGGACAATGCTGTACATAAACATTATTCTCTGAATAGATTGTTTCTCGTTTGAGAGCACCGTCTAAAAATACGAAAACACGTTTTACATAGGGTTGCACTAGCAATAAATCAATCGTAGACAATTCACTTCGCTCCCACTTGCTCGTTCCACAGTTTTCGCGATCAGACATGCGATGTAACAATTACTGCGCGCTATCAGCGTCATTCACAATATCTATCATCCGCAAAACCTGGAGGGGAACGTGCTTCGATGTGTTCGGGTGTCCTTCTCTTCGAGTAGCAATTTTGGGGAAGTGTGTATCATCACTCATCATGCTCCTACCTGCTAAACAATGCTTTCGTTCGAGTATCTACGCTCGGCATTGTACTACTCGGGATCATGAATATGTTTTGAAATACCGTTATTTTATGCGGGAAACGGTGCAGTCAGCGCTGTAATTTACACTAATTGTAGATCACGTAATCATTTTCGATGGTAGTAAATCGTTTACAGATAGTTCCAAGCTCAATCGATCACTATTAAATTCAAATCTCAACACCTTCCTCGAAATTTCATGTTAATTGCGTGTGTGTCGATTTCGGTGACATTCAAGTGGGTTCCACGAAACGAATTTTTATAAACTTAAAAACATTGTTAATTTTCTACCACTTTTCAGCTCTTTTCTTTCAGCTCTCGTACAATTAGGACGTGTTAAACAAATATTTCATTTACGTAACAAAGAACACGTACAAAAATAATTCAATTTATATCAAATATAAAATGAATCTGTAATTTAAATACATTAAACAAACATTCGTTACAAGATACTCGTCGCTGTAATTTACAGTAATTGTAGATCACGTAAACGTTTTCGACGGTAGTAAATCGTTTACGGATAGTTCCACGCTCTATCGAACGCTATT
>CM052202.1:8799709-8851285 GCA_028455805.1 Lasioglossum figueresi
CATCGACATACTCGATACGAGGCCTGTATCATCGATAAATTCGTTAACCAGCTTGATGAACGACTTATCCGATGATGCAACATAAAACAATTACACCATTTAAGTGACACAATTTAAGAATACCATCGGCGATGTTAGGGTTAGTATGGAAAATAATAATTGTTAGCATCAAGTGCAAGGAACCAACCAGAAGATCCGATAATTATACAAAGATACATTTCACCGATTTTCATCATCTTGAAATATGTTATCAAGGTCGTCATTCTGAACAGGTTTTTCCTTCATCTCTTCAATAACAATCAAAAACATCGACATACTCGATACGAGGCCTGTTATCATCGATAAATTCATTTACCAGCCTGATGAACGACTTATCCGATGATACGTCCAGCATTCCGGTAATAGACTCATTAATCTAATCACGGAAGGGATACAGAGGGATGCTTTATGAGGGCCGGGTCGTTTCAGGAAGCGTTTAGAAAAACTGCAGTTCTCGTCGCAGTGTGTATGAAGTCGGCGTTCGTTAATAAATCTCCGTGGTATTGCGGGGGCCAGGCTCTCTCGTGCTCAGGGAGCCCAGTAAATAAGCTGGCCGAGCTTTAATCATTCCTATTTTTGCGTCTACCAACCGGTCATGAGTTTAGCGCCTCGTTCCCTCGCCCCTTTTTCCTCTTTTCTCGCTTTTCTCTACCCCTACCTCCCTCCCGCCTCGCCTCACCGTTTCGCCTTTCTCCTACTTCTCTTTCTCCCTCAAGATTTAATTATGCAAATCGCAGGGCCACTAGACAAAACCAATATTTGCTTGAGTTCTTAGATGGTGGTGCAGACGAGCAGAGACGAAGGGAGAGAGAAAGAGAGAAATAGCAGCACCCAAGAGGCAGGCCAGGTAGGATTCGCAACTCATAATCAGGGAGATTCATTTGCCTTGGTACATAAAAATATAATCTCTCCCCTCTTCTCTCTCTCTCTCTCTCACTCTCCGTGACTCCTTGTCGTGATAAATACATTTCCAACGTTAATCGTAATAGCTTCCCTGCTGATTAAAGCCGCGCATTAACGCGCTTTGTTGGATAGAATTACGTGAATTGTATTGTCAGCGGGTGCACATCTTCGAAGCGGCACGCGAGGAATGCCGGTACCTGAATGATGCGGCGATCTTTATTTAATCTGAATTATGCCCTTTGCCTCTCGCCATCTTCTTTTGGTATTGGTTTTCTGATTCACTTCTCAGAATCCGCGTAAGTCGAGGACGTACTGTACTTCTATCGCTCATCGATTTCTATGTAATATTTGTATAAATAGATACCAGACCATTTTACTGTCCAGCAAATTTTATTGTCAAAGTACGTAAGCGGTAGACTGCGGATCTTTATGCATTTTGGCTTCTGAAAATTTTCAAAAAATGCTAGAGTATAAAATTTGACAGAAGTTAATACGATTTTTATTTATTCCAGAACTGCGAAGGCTACTACCATTGAAAGTAAGATTTTATTTGATTCCACTTTCTCTTGAAAGTCGTCTACAAAAACTGCATATTACGTAAATATCCGCAGTCGGGTAATCAACGATCGGTAAGCATATAATTACAATTGTCTTGATAGAAGTGAAACAAACCATATTTTGGCTTGCGAAACTGTAATAGGAATAAATTGCATAAAATTAATTTTAATTAATGTTCGCTCGGAAGACGTTCCGCAGTCGTATCTATACATATACATACTACAAGAGGTCGGATTAGTATTTTCTGAGGAAAATTCGTGACAATGTAAATGTTGGGCGTTCCCCGACGTTCATACGGTGAAATTTCATAAATTTACACAGCGGTACATGGGGAAATTATGGTCCTCAAACGGTGAACCCGGATTAAATGCAAATAGAAGGCCACGGTTCCCACTTATCTATTGTAAATTCCCTTTTAGACGGAACTTTTGCAAAGTAATTTAACTTCCATAGAGGAATAATTTTATTCATTTATAGAAAACTTCGTATATAAGTATCCTGGGAAAACGGATTCACTGGAAAGAAAGTTGGCAAGTACTGATGAGAAATAACGCTTTTACAGAAACAGTTGAAAACTGGCTTCACCGACTCCGGAAAGAATGAGATTATTCATCTTGTTTAACTTACTAATTGCAATGTCCATCTTAAAGCAACGAGACTTCCATCATTCGAAACTGGCATGCGTACAAAAGGTAATTCAATGTTTCGCAAACTTCGTCGCCGTATTTGTTCTTGTTAACAAAAGTTATTTTCCACTAATCTACATAATTCCCTTCTTTGTCGGATATCCCTTTACTGCTCAGCACTCCACCGTTACGGATAAAAGTAATACGAGTGTATTTGTGACCGGAATTGCATCCATCTGATCGTTGCTTAAAAAGGAAGACTGACGTCTCAAACATTACAATCTACCATAACCTTCGTAGAGTTACAATGGGCAATACAACCCTTCTTGTCAACCCTCCTTTGTAATAATACAAAATATCTCCTTTATATTTTTGTAGTAAACGTAAAAATATTGTTAAAATAAGAATAGAAAAATTCTTTTAAAAATGACACATATAAAATCGCGTTTGCCCGAAGTCTGGTAACAATTAGAGATTATTTAGATAATGAGAGAACAAGTGCTCTATTTACCGCAGTTCGTCGCATAATTCGATTGCAAAAGGGTTGGCGGAGAGCAAATTCGCCCGGAAAATAAAATGTTATGGCTTGTAATATTCATGGGGAAAGTTCGGAGGCGATCGCCGGAACCGTAATAATTGAATGAAAACGTTTTACAAATCGAGAGCATCAGAGGAAGGGCTGGGAGGGAGGAGGGGAGAATCGAAGAATTACAGCTGGTCGGAACAAAAGCCCTAACGACGACGGTCACGACAATTATTCATTATTTTCCCCTGGTTTCACCATGAAATCTCTAATAACGGCGGCAGCACCGAGCCACCGTAGGAGTTTAAAAGCCTCCCCCATGATAAAAAAGGAAAGCCGGCGGTAGTCAAGCAGGTAATGTATCCAGTTAAAAGTTTTCCAGGTTCGCCCGGAGAGGGTGGAAAACTTCTCAGGCCGTCGCCAAGTAAGGGGCCAAGGTGCCAGTAGAGACTAGAGATTGTGCATTTGTTATTCATGGGGTCCAACGCTTCAGTTGGCTTTAACATTTCATCGTGTAGAAAGTAGCCCCTTTCACTGCGGGGCCTACGTCTATGTAAACTGTACGTAATGCATGCGTAAGAAAGACAGAAAGCCCGCGGAATTTTTCAACGAGTTTCCCCCGTAAAAATTATAACTTTAACGGTGCCGAGCAATGTCGGCGAGGAACGACCCCATAACCTGGAATATATTTGTTCTTCTATATACAGGGTGTAACGATCGCGTTGCCAAAAAATAAAATGATTTTAGCTTCAGCGCATCAAGAATCGTGCTTCGTTTGATTAGGGAAGTCACACAATGCTAGCGCATTATCAAGCCACAGCGCAGCTGATGGGAAAAGAAAATATAAAATAAAATAATTTGTTCGGAACGTAACAGTATTAAATACTGTATTGTTATTATAAATTTCATAAAGTATTTTATATAGCAAGAAATTCATAAATACCTGCGCTTACGTTTCTAATACAAATGTTAACAGTCAGGCTTGAATCCAACTATATAGAAATGTTTCAACAGTTTGGCGTTTTGCACTTCGATCCCATTAAACCTTGTATCGCAGTTCCAAAATTTCGTGTAACGTGCAGATGGTCGAAGAAAGTTACGAACGTTGAAGAGCTGGGAAAGCTTGCGAAACGGGTTCTTATGGGCAAACCATGACCTAAGCTATGAGCAACTTCGTTTGCTGTGCGTTGAACGGTACGTGTCAACTTGAGAGTTTTACTCTCGAGCCCTGTTCTACCTAGTTGCTTAATTACTTACAATTAGTAGCACTCTCCGTTGAACACAGATCCGAGGGCAACTCCGCGACAGCTTATTATTCTCCCATGTCTGTCGCTTCTACTTTCGAGAGGAAAATTCGCCCAAGTCTACTCAACTACACGTGCAACGTGGCTGGTTCGTGTGCGGCCATTTATGGCTAAATGAATATCACATTTTGACACTTTGTGTTTTCCAAGTGGCCCTGGAACAAATCTAGTGTACTCCGATTTACACTAATGTTCGTTCCTTTACACTGCGATGATTGTACAAATATTTTTACTTAATCAATATAGAGATTAAGTATAGTATTTATAAACTGTTTCAACGGAAGTGTTTAGAGTACACAGGCCAAATCAATTAACATTGATTTTTTCCCTTAATAATCAGGCTTAATATCGTTATATAAATATTTAAAAAAATTTTTTAAATGAATGTGCACTATTTCATCGATTTTCTCTAATTTTATTTCGCAATATTTCTGAAGTAGTGTGTTCGATATTTATATATAACTCATTTGAGCGAAATTTGAGTGAAATTAAAGTTTCTGAATCCAACAAACAAGTTCTTCTTATTATTAATATATTAACAGAACTGTGTCTGACACAAATCACACGACAGACGAATATCAACCTTAAAATGTTACGAACAGATTCCGAATGTTTAAAAACTTCAAGATTAAGAAAAAAACATGATTGAGCACACACCGAAGTGCAAGGGTGCGCGAAATCCTCTCGGGAATTAGCAAACTTATTCATCGATTCCAGAAGCAAAAGTACAACACCGAGTCTTGTTTACAACGTGTTCCACGGCGATATTCACTTCGGCGCGGCCCGAATTCAAGTTTATATTCATTCCCCCTTTCTATTGAGCTCATGCTGATAACTTTCGGAACCGATATTTGACAAACTTTCTTTAAGTCCGGAGGACGTGATAATATAATCAAAACTTCGCGCGGCGCCCAGACAAAATAGGAGAATAACCCCTTTGTCGCTACCGTAAAGTTTCCGGGGAATTATACAATGATTTGCATGTTAAGTGTTAATTGCAAATGAAGCGAAACTTCGGGAGGATCGGAGCGAACCCGGCCGGAAATTTGGGTATCGATAAGATGGTTGTACACTGCGGAGAGAGGGCAACGGGGTGAAGGAGGTGGAAAAAAGAAAAGGAAATGAAAGCAACGACGATTCGCGGGAAGATAAAGGCGGAAAAGAGCGGGGAAAATTTCATATCGTCGCCCCGACGCTTTCGAGTAACATCGTCGAGACGATGCAGGACGCACCTGAGGCGCCCCTTTCTCACTCGTTCGCTTCTCTCTGAGTGGCTTAGAAAAAAAAAACTGTCGCCCGAGAAATTTAAAACGCTTTAAAAAAGGCGACATTCTCGCATAATGAAATACCCATTTATTTATGTCTTCCCTTGAAACGACGCTCCTACGGCGCGCCGATATTTCAACAAAGAGATACTGCTCGCCCAACCTTTTCAAAACATTGATTCCCGTCACGGCCACGGTATTTCACCCATGGCACCACTGCTTGTCTTATTGAACCCGGTTTTTCAGGACACCAGGTGAGAAGCACAGGAATAGCCTTATCTTATGTTAACAGGGTAAGCTCGTCGCAAATATGCCTTCTCGAGAATTACTCGATCATTTCTTTATCCCAACACGCGTTGCAATACAAATAGCGTTAGATCCAAATAAATTTTCTTTTCACAGATCAATCTAACACGTACATTATTTTTCTACTTTTTCAGAGGCTTAATGTGGAAAAATGTAATTTTAAAGCCTACTCGTGCCTTAATTTATGCGACGTCCGAAATTGATTTGATTTAGAAAATAAATCAGCAGAAAGGCTTCCGTTTGATGCAAATAGAAAAGTCATTTAGGTGATAGTTACTTTTCATGGAAGAACAAGGATCAACGCTATCAATGGGATTGATGTAAAGCGATCTAGGGAAGTAGGAATTTGCAAAACGCTGTGCAGCATGGTATCTGGGTGGCGGAAAACTGGGGTAATCGAACGAGCCAAAAATCTTTTTGGTTTTCTTGTTTTGCGGGACCGTATGCAGACGCAACTTTCCCGAAACGCAGTGGCACGGTCTAATAGAGCGGAGCAATTGCTAATACAACATCGGAGGTACAGTGCACTACCGGACTGATCACATTGCCGGCCGTGAACGGGAAGACGATCAGATAGATCGCATGAATACTGCGGATGTCGTGCCGTGTCCGGACCTCCTATATATCCATGGACGAGTCCGACAGACAACGAACGTTCCAGCGGGACACCATCAACCCTGATTGACAACTTCATGCGTGGAATGGCGCAACCGAGATTATCGGGTCTCCAGACCGGAAACTCGTTCTGCTGACCACCTCGGACCTGAACCGAATTTCACCTCCCGCGCGCCGTGTACGATTTCCGCATACAAAAGGGACTCCGTCGAATGGACCGAGGCCACGTCGACGAGACACTCGATAAGGACATTTTGTGGCATATGCAACTGATTACCATATCATCACCGGCGAGCCACCCTTGATGCGCGGCGAATTAGAAAATCATGGGAAATGCACCTTGATGCCGGCAGACCAGTCTCGCCTCGATCCTCATCAAACTTCATCGAATGGGTCCACGTTCTTATTATCGACACATTTTTTCCTTGCTTCGTCAACATTGTCGTTTATCTTTGTTACGCATGCAAAAATATTTATGGAATTTGAAAATTGTAGATTTCCTCTGGACACAAATTTACATCGAATTCGCGATGGGGAAACATTTTTACATAATAGTTGAAGACAACGATGCACAACTTGGATTTCACGCAATTGTGATCAAAATGAGTGGCTAAAATATGAAGCGTTGAAAACGTTTTAAGAATTCAAAAATATTGTTGCACTATTTTCAACTCATTAAAATGGTAAAGAACAGAAATACATGTATACGTGGCTCGAATGTACAGACAATTTTTATTTTGGATACAAATCCGCAGTTTATTGATTACAATGGAGATACGATAGAATAAAATACTTTCTCAAATAAATTTACACTGAGTAATATTGATATTGTAGGGTTTATAAAATATAATTAATAAAATGATGAATACAATCATCGTTGTTTGCATACAAATCCGCAGTTTATTGATTACAATGGAGACACGATAGAACAAAATACTTTCTCAAATAAATTTACACTGAGTAATATTGATATTGTAGGGTTTATAAAATATAATTAATAAAATGATGAATACAATCATTGTTGTTTGCATACAAATCCGCAGTTTATTGGTTACAATGGAGACGCGATAGAATAAAATACTTTTTCAAATAAATTTACACTGAGTAATATCGATATTGTAGGGTTTTATAAAATATAATTAATAAAATGATGAATACAATCAATGTTGTTAGTTTCACAATTTTAGATACCGAAGTAGGCCATGTTTGTCTAATTTCTGTACTAGTCGTACGTCATGTGAATTTACCAGAGAACATGTATTTTAAGCCTTTTAAGAATTGATTCCTATTCGTCGCTGTATTACCACCAAGCTCAACATTTGCTTACAAAACAGCCCTTTCCAACAGCCTAACCGGTTAATAACGCACGTGGTCTGCAAACAGCGTGGCCACGAGGCCGCGGAAGCAAATTAACATGAGCCGGATCGATGATACAATGAAATGTATCGTAGAGCCGGTTCGACGGGATGACCGTTCGATCGACAAAAATTCCCTAGCCATGGAGCAAGCAGGTAGCGCTAGGGACATAGAGGAGCAAGACAAAGCGCGGAGGAGAGAAAGCGGGAGACTGTGTGTGATAAGGGGGTACCGTTGGGTGCCAGGGGGTGGTTAAAAAGGGGGGTAGATAGACGAAAAGGGGGCACCAATGTCTTGGCTTGCAAGCCTTGAGGTCCTCCCGTCACCCAATCACGTCCTGGCGAAGCTCGCCATATTTTGCGGGGCGGAGCCCTCTCCTTACTCTCCTCACGCGACCGACTCAGCCTCTGTGTTCTACTATTATTTTAAACCTTTCGCTCTCTTCTTCCACCCCCCGCCGATCGCAGGCCACCCACTCCCTCTCTATCCCCCTGCCCTTCTGGTTCGCCAGTTTCATCCCCTTGTCTTCTTTACCACCTCTGCGCCGACACCCTCCTACGATCTGATTCCCCTGCTCCTTTCTCTCTCGTTTCGGCTCGCTTTGACTCACCACCTTCGAATCTCTCTCTCTCTCTCTCTCTGTTTCTGTATCGGTCTCTCTTTGTCTCTTATTCCTGTTCTCTCTTTCTCTCTCTCTCTCTGTCTCGACGGCTACGACCGACGTAGATCTGCTCTCCTACCAACGTCTCCTGCCCCGAGGCAGAGATGAAAATTTCCAGACTCCTTGCGATCGAAACCGAATTGTTATTTCACGAGGTAGTCGACCCCTTCGTTCTCGGTCGACTAACTCTCTCTTTCTCTCTTGCCCTTGGACGCCAGTTACACTTACAGGTCCGAAATCGTTGCTGTACCGTCGCTCCTCGCTTCACTTTCGGTTTTTTCTCTCTCCTCTGATCTCGAACGTCTTTGAACATTGCTTCAAGTCCTTGCAGATTTATCGGCGGTTTTAGCGCTGGTCAGCTTCAAATCATTTTGTTATACGGTTCACGAATGGGAAGCTTGATACGAACAAAAATTTGTAAAGCAAAATTTGAGGAATCGTAGGTTGAAATGTTATAAACGAGATTTTTTAAGAATTCTGATACCGCGTGGTGCGTAGTCACTGTTCCACAGTTTATAGCTATGTAGCTTACGTGAAAAATTGTTAACTTCAATTTTAATACATCACCCGGCCGGTGATTATTGCATAATTTTGGAAAATCTATGGTTCATGGCTAAAGGATTTTAATTTGAACCCTCAACAGTGACAGCAATTTTTATTGTGAACAAGTCACTCTCAATAGCGTCATCTAGTACTTTTATTTATGAATGTAATGTATAAGACAATTTCTAGGCTCTCTTTTGCTACAGCACAATTATTGAAAATCCTATTAATAGGCCAGCTAAGGTGATGATTAAAATAGAAAAGGATATGCAGTAAATTTAATTATTTAAACGCACTGCGTAGAAAGTCCTAGAAATTGCAATTGTTGAATGGATTGCAATACCAACACGGTATAAGATGTTACGCGGCACGAAACGGTTTAATTTTATGGGCCACGAACAAAGACTCCGTGTCCATGCTTTGTAGTGGATTATACATCAAGATTAATTTACAAGATAAGGTAAGTGACACTTCCTAGGTATTTACTGCTGTCTGGTACAGAATGGGGTCGGAAATGTTCATATGATCGCCGACACTGCTCTAATTACGTGAGTAACTTCATACGAAGTCAAACTGCGTACACAATTTATTGCACGGACTTATAATTTATTGCTAAATCATCTCCAGTTTCATTCCTTTCACATTTCTTGAACATTTTATTAAAAATTGCAGATCAATGTTTCCCTCGACCCAAAAATATCTGCGAGACAATTGGACAACTACATATCAGTCGCTCACTTGCCAAATGTGATGAAATAATATACATTGTTTTTCAAGATTCTCTTTAAAATAAAAATTGAAATAAACATTGTATAATGCATAAATATAGATGTAGATTTCATATAAAGACATGTAGAATGAACAAGATAGAATAGCCTTGGTGCAATCGTTATTAATATCACAACTTTTGGGTGACTGAGGGAGTTAATCGACAAATCGATTACAATTTTATGAACGCGTATTTCATTATTGCAACGATTTACATTAGAGTACGGAGTTAATGGATTCCGAACTAATTTATTTATTATTTGGAGACCAAAAAAATTTTGTCGTTTAATGGTGTTAGTCTGTATTATTTGAGAAATGTATTATAAAAGAAAAAAGTTATGACTAAACCAGGTGCCTTGACACTTAAATTTAAAATATTTCAAAAAGTGGAGTTAATCGATTTGGCCTATGAACGGCTCATATACATATACATATCGTACGATAAGGTGTACGTATTAATAAAAAAAAAAACATAATTATATATATAAGAAAAATTATAAAACTTCTCTCGCTTCTCTGTATGCACGATGAACGCTAGTATACTATGTTGTTCCAAGAATAGAACTTAACGAAGTGTCGTAAGCGGGAAATTTAAAATCGCGAAGAAGAGGATCGCGCGAAGACGAGAAGGCAAGAAGAAAGATGGCAGTTAACTTTTTGCAGGATCACCGGTGCGGACTGCGACACGCGGGAAAGAGGTTTTACGTAGCCAGAATGGAGGCAGCAAGTTGTAAAAATTATAAGTACAATCTCAATACGCTCGTTCAGTTTCAACTCGCTCAGTTTGTTATTCACCGGGGTGGCAAAGAAGATTTTACACGGTGGCGATCCACAAGACGATCGGTTCACGCAAAAATCTAGACGCGTGTGCCGTGGTTATCAGACCGTCGCGTCGAGTGAAAGGCGCGCGCGATTTAAAAAGCGTTTCTTCCCCGCACCGGGTTGAAATTCGCTCGTCACGTCGAGGTTTTTAAATTCAGAGAAGATTCCGATGAATGGACCGAGAGGTCTTACATATACAAAGCGCTTTCTACAAATCCGACCGACTGAATCACCTAAAGAAAAACGGCGGGAACTCGCGAACAAAAACAGATTGCAGAGAAGTGTTGTGCGTAATAGAACGAAGAAAAGTGCACCAGAGAAACGAGTAAGTCGCTGGTGCATCAAAAATAAGGCTGACTTTCCTCTGGATGCTAAGGGACTGATGGTCAGCTGCTGGAATTGGCAGAAAGATGAACTAACTATAGATTTTAGTAAAACGCTTCAAACTGTGAATTTTTGTACAGGCAGGAATTAAAAGCTGTTTCATTCTAGACAAGATCAAAATCTAATTCAATTTTCTTGAACATGAATTTTTAAATCCACAATCTATTTATGCCACGCATAAAGTGTCAGTTTAAACGATAAAATCTAAATTGTTGAATTATGAATGAGACAATTCACATTTTCCATTAAGCGTATGAATGAATATATCTTTCCTGTTTTCATTAAGGATCTGATCTTCAATAATTATTCCTTAAGCGGAGCTAACTAATGAAATCGATAATAAAGGTCTGGCGTAAGGAACGAGATAAACGCATGAAATAAAAATATTTGAACGATTTGTAATAAAATAATATGGCAATACGATAATGTTTTGTGGAGCAGTCTTTTCGTCGATTAATTGGAGAGCAACTGACTCGGTTTATCGGAACAGGCACGATCAAGTCACGGAAACGTGTAATTTGATTTCTGTCGGTAAATTCTGATGGACCCGACGCGTCGCGCGAAAGAATTATTTCTATTCGACTGGCATAACTGCGGAGCTTACGCTAATTAGTATGACAGGCGTGCCTAGTGATTCTGATGGTAACCCAATTAACGGCGATCTCAGTACAGTAACGCAAATTCAATATGCAACCGTTGTCGCGACACGTTCTTCGAATTCCCGTCATGCTTTCTAACAAAGAGAATTATTGTATCCTCTGAGCTTGTCCGGACATGTACCAATTGCTTAATTCGCGTGCACGCCGCGCTGGAAATTGCGGTTCACCAAATAGGGGATGACTCGTCTGTCAGGATAAAGTGAAAAGAAATTTCTTCTTCGTCGGTTTCAATTAATATTCTAGTCGGAAAATTTATTTCAATTGGAAATACCGATTTACCGGTGTCACTGATTTCCCTTCCCCCCCAAATCTTTCGTTCAGATATTTACTATATCGAAAGTTCGTTAAAATTAACTCGAATGCAGTTGAAAGCTGCAAAGTTACATTCATGAATTTATTGCGCGTGCAAAATTGTATTAAACTAAACAATCGACAGCAATAACTGGCATTCGTAATTTTTTAGAATTTCCATCGGAGAATTTGGTAAACTCATTAAACCGAGCAAACGCGTTCGGTAGTGTACTATTCGTGATTAATATATGTATATTTCATGCGGTTACCTGGCGTGTATGCGATGCTTGTGCCAGCATTTAAAAGCGTTTTTAATAAATAACAGTTCTCGCGTTTGTTTATGACCAGGAATGTATGACCTGCTATATGTTAGCCTAGCCTGTGTGCGGTAAGCATAATAGACGGCCATTTGTTTCTTTTTGCGCCATCGCGACATGCTATGTGACTTGGCTACCTAGAATTTACCATGTTCCACCGAAAAAGGGTACCAATGTATCTTACTGTTTCATACGTTCCTCGCTTTGTTACGTTTTATTCCGAGCTTGTCATAAGCGAAGACATCATGTCTCGAATATTTATGCACGTGATGCCACATTAAAACACATACTATAATTATTACCTATTTCATTTTACAATATGTTACGTATCGAATCATGTTATTTGGATAAGCTAGTAAAAGTTCCATTAGGTTTCCCAGTTAGGTGAGCTGATTTAAAAAATTATTTTGCAAAAGGGTTGCTTCATGCAATTTCGCTTTATGAGCTCTGACGTTTCCTTTGCTCGCTGTAAAGTGCAAACAACGAGCAGTTCCAGCTCCAACTGTTGGCTTCGGCCTTTTAAAGAAAATTCTAGTTGGCAAATTTTATTTAATTATTTATTCGTACACACACGGAACCGCCGGAAAATATTATAACAATTGTTTAATTTGAATTAATGACTGTTAAAACGACTCGCGATTATTGTATGTTCTAATGGTACTGCTTTGAAATGGAAATAAGAGATTCTAATAATTTGTTGAAAACGTCTCTTTAGAAGAAACTTGTACATTTTTTAATGACGCGAAACAAGTATGGCAACACTTTATAGGTAAACGTTGTAGAATATTCCGAATCTACTCGAACTTTTAATAACAGAAAAGAATATTTTAGACGAAAAGGCTATAAATTCGCAGAAAAGTCCGAAGTCCATTTGCAAGCATCGGCCCCGGAATAAATATTCACCGCGCATCCACCGCCAATTAAACCAAACTGAACAATCCAAAAAGCATAACTACTTTTCATTGTTCACAGCTACGGAATACTTTTGCCGGTGCCGCGGTTAATCCCATTATCTACCGATCGCTTGCAAAGTGTCGTCCATAACTCGTATAATCTAGCGAGCCCCTATAGCGAGAGCAGAACAGCATTTCGTTCTAAAGTTCACTGCGGGATTTCTGTCAGCGTGACCAATGGCGGTTTATACTGCACCCCGGGCAACTAATTTGTCGTTTACGAAATTACAGAAGGATACATGGCGGTTGGTCGTTGGCCGAATTAGCATAGGATTGGCGGACGCTGTTGGGAGAAAAAAGAGAACAGAAAGAAAAAACGAATGAAAAAAAGAGAAAATCCAAGGGCCTGCTATCGTTTATCATGGAACAGTTAATATTTAACTGGCGGAACGTTACGAAGGCGAGGTTTACGTGCCGGCCATGAACAAAATGCCATGGCACGAGGGGGCCCCACCCACCCCACGGGCTTGTTTCGTTTACGATAATCCTTTACGAAATTAAAAACATTAGGGCCTCGTAAAGATAAAGATATTGTACGTTCCATAACCGGGCCGCGTTATAAACGAGCGCGCTGTGATATAACCCTCGGAATGATGGTGAGAGACCGAGAGCAAGTTAATATCTACATCACGTATTTCTCTTCTCCCGTATCTATTCCTTCGTAACCCGTGTGACTCTCTCTCTCTCTCTCTCTCTCTCCTTTCTAACCGCTTATCGTCCTCGTTACAACCGTTTCTTCATGCCCGTAATTGACCGTCTTATGTTTATCACTCGTCCCATGCATCCGAGCTGCTGCCGCGCCACCGCCATCACTATTACCACAATAAAAACCTAGCCTTCCGACGACTTTTACTTGACGGGGTCGCGATGGCGATGCCATTTCAATTCTATGCCTCAATTCCATTTATGGACGCGTTTCACTGCATATTTTTCCGACTCGCCGCTGGACGAGGCTGTTAAACTTTTAGTTCCCTTGTTTTCGATGGATCATTTCGAGGTGCGAAAGTCATTCTTCTACAACTCGGATGTTTAGATATTGAAATAGTTCAGAATCGTGACAGTCACTCGAAAGGAACGGTGGTTGTTTAATTAACCCTTCAGGAACGACGTTTGTGCATTCCACTTATTGTAATCGGTGTTCTGAAATTTGTAGTAGAATATTATAATACAGGGTGCCCCAAAAATGTTGTACTCCCTTGAAAGGGGAGATTCCTGAGATCGTTTGAAGTAACTTTTGCATTTGCGAAAATGTTTTCCGCGGCTTTGTTAAGGAGTTACAGTAAAGTCGCGTTCTTTTGCAAACTGCTGTGTTCTACACGGAGAAACAGCGTGTAGGGACACTATTTTTTTATGACAGTCTACCGCGCCGACCGCGCCGAAAGTACAAAGGAGCCGAACGTAGAAAAGGACAGCATGTAAACACGGATCGCGCTATCCTTCCTTGCGCCCGAAACTTTCATCGTCAATTAAACCACTAAATACATTTGAAATTATATCGTGTTTAGTGTCATCTTAAACAGAAAAATGCCACAAATAAGTTGATAAAAGTCCCATAAAAAATAATAAAAAATGAAGAAGTGTTGTAATTGGATTAGTAGTGGTTCACACCGATATACCCGAGCCGAGATCAAATTACGAGGCATGTTTACACTGCTCGGAGACCGAGGCAGCTCGAGCTTCTTGGTCCCTGCGGCGTTTCCCCTCGGTGGAAGGGGTAGGCACTTGACAAATTCTGGGTAAGCGTTCGCTGAGAAATAACGCGACTTTGCTGTATTAACGAAAACCGCAGACAATCAGAGCGCGGCTGTAGCAGTCGAATTTCGGCTCGGCCAATGCCAACGCCATATTCAGTGGCACCTGTCGCTGATTCGGAATTCGTCAACTGTATCCGCGGTCTGATTGGTCGTCCGTGGTTTTCGTTGATAACTCAACGAAGCCGCATAAAACATTTCCTCAAAGGAATAAGTTCAAGGAAGTACATTTTTGGGACACCCTGTATAATAAATACATATAATAATATAAAGACAAGATTGATAATGCCTAATACTAATCATGACTGCCTCGTAGATCCTGACAAATTTCTTGATTCGCTTGTTTGGTGCATTGATTCGCTTAATAAATTGTACAATAACAGAGACATCTTCCACTTCCAAAGTGTCCTTACAACGTCAAAATGATCATGAGATTGCTTTTGAAGAAATTTTAAGAAATTTGTGACGGAAGATAGGCTGGCAATTACCAGTGCTCTAATGAAAATGTGGAAATCACGCGCTCGCTTCTATATCGGAAAAATTATGTGGAATACACACATGCACGTTATAAGCATACGATGGTGTTCAATTCATAATCTCATTAAAAAACCAACGTGTGCTCCCGTAAAAAGGAAAAATACAGTTCATAATTCGTTCGCAGGGCGCTCATTAATGGAAACATTTTTAATAATGGTCCGCGATTTGAACCAACAGGTAGGATCACGAGTAACCGAGTTGCATGCGAGTCGATTCATAGCTAATCGGACATGGGTACGGACAGGTGCACAGGGATCGGTTTTCACGCTTGCTATACTGATACGCAATTGTAGAACGTTACATTCATTATTATTGTAATGCTGTTGTGTGGAATCTGGCAGTGATCAACAATGAACGCGTTTGCTTTATTATGCAGGAATGATGATGGGTATGATGCAGAATTGAAGATAATCAGACAAATTTCGTGCTGAAACGCAGTCGTACTCCACATATAAGCACAATACAAATCCAACAATAATGGTCTGTGAAATTTGTTCAATTTTACTCTTATAATTTCAGTTTGTTTTCGATGAATTATCTTCTCCACATTTCGATCTGTCAGTACATTGCTGATTTTAAGCGCTGTTAGCGAATGTTGACGTATAGAGAATATTGTAGTCAAGATTTTAATGCAAAACAGCAGGGTAAGTATTATATTGAACCTACGCGTAAATTTAACTATTGTAAATGCTCGCATTAAATTGGAGAAAAGAAAGGATTACGCGTAGAATACAATAATGACGAAGCATGACGAGTGATTTTTCGGTTGAATAAGTATAATACCATACATACAATTTGTTGAAATTGGAGTGAAAGCGCTTTGCTGCTGTGGCAGAGGACATCACTCCTTACATCTTACCTGAAACAAGATCAAATCATCCATTTTCTATATTAAACGTTACAACAGCATTGTGCAAAATATTTTACACTAGTGTTAATGTAACTTCGACCTAACAGGCCAAGTATAACAGGCCAATTTCAAAACTAAATTGCTGCTGTCCTCCATCAAACAATTGAACAAAGAACGGATTGATCGAGGCCATCGTGTCCCACACTGTCGTCGCCAGGAATTCCACGTTGTAACGTCTGATACGTTGTACGCGCGGCGATTAGGTTGGTCAGTGACTGGCTGTTTCTTGCCACGGGTAGGGTACCATGAAGACATATTGTCGAGCAGAGCCGAGTGACTGAACGTGTCCTGGTGTTAGGGGTAGATCAGCAACGAAAGAAGCAGGGGAAGAAAGAGAATAAACAGACGCGCGATGTACAATATTGTTAAAAGCATAGGAATAGAACGAGACAAGGGTTCCCGGAGAGGAAGAGAGACAGGGAACGGTCCGCAGCCATTCGAGGTCAGACTGACAATGACAAATGGCAGAGTGTGCGCCGTCCTCAAATTTTCTTATTACCTTGGTACGCAAGTTCTTGCGAGGCGACGGTGTGTACTTCGCAATTTACGCTTCTACGGCAGCGCTCTGCAACTGCCCCGGGAATTTCAAGCCGAATCGTGCTCGCCTCGAAACCTACGTATATAATAGTATGTACGCTCCTCCGCGTTTCCAAGACATTAGGCATACGTTGTTAAGGTTGCTGTGTTTAGTGTCACATAACCCCACGAATGTACGCGCCACCCGCCGGATTAAATTGAACCGGTCTGGAATACGCTACACGATCCACCCGCTACTTTTCCCGGTTCCTGGTCAACCTTTCTTTCTCGTTCTCGCCTGATCTACTGGATGCAATTTTATGCACAACGCTGCTGCGCCTCGCACCAGCATTTTCTACTGATTTTTCATTATAGAAAAAATTCCAAAATGCTTAGTTCAAGCGAGCAAAGTAATAGGCAAAGAGATTTTCTTGAGGGAGCATCTTTTCGAAGATTTTAGGTCACCGTAGTTTTTATATGCTGTAGCGGACAAAAGTCTAAGACGCTCTAAAAAAGACGATAACTGTTTTAATATTGTACTATACGATTTGTACTGTTTTGGGAAGGTAGAGCAATTAGTTTACTGCAGGATGTGAAAAGAAATTTTTTCAAATATTACAATTGATCGGAATTGTAGAAAAAATACTAGAAGTTGCATTTCCAGCATTTTTATGAGGACCTATATTGGAAATTTAAAAAATACGTTTCGTCGATCTGTGTCAATTACATGCACTGTGAAAGTTTCGTCGAAATCGGTTGATTCGGAAAAAAACGACTGGCATCGAAAGATGTAAGAATCCTTAGATTTGTTGCAGTTGGAGGTCGAAAATCGTGAAAATCTGCAATTTTTACCGTCTTTAAACGTTTGTAGTTCATTGCAACGTCGACCGATTTTGACGAAATTTTCAGAATATGTTTAATTGACACGGATCGACAAAACGTATTTTTTAAATTTTCAATACAGGCCGACATAAAAAAGTTGAAAATGCGATTTTTAGTATTTTTCCAACAATTCCGATCAATTGCAAATTTTGAAAAAATTTCTTTTCACATCCTGTAGTAAACTAATTTCTCTGGCTTCCCAAAAATGTTCAAATCGCATAGTAAAATATTAAAATAACTATCGTCTTTTTTAGAGCGTCTTAAACTTTTGTCCGCTACTGTATATTCTTGATACTGTGACGTCACAGCTGAGGTCAAGACTAATCCAATGAGCTGTAACATGTATGTGTTACGACCTTCAGGTGACCTCGAGTGTGAAAAGTTTCGACTTTAAAATTTATTGCATAAAAGATTCCTGTGCTGAGGACGACATACAAAAATTAATAATCTTTACTCGCGTTCACGGATCTTTTTTGTGGTTTAAAAATTCGATTTACGCTATGAGTGCACGTAGATGCACAGTCCAGTAATCACTGTAGCGTAACCTCGATAATTATTGGAAGATAAAGCCACCCTTCGGCTGCATTGTTTGTCTTCCCTTCTGGGGGATTATTGACTTTTATTCGAGTACGTTCTTGAATTAATTGGAAATTTCACGAGAACCGAGCAAAAGGGATGGAGCGATTTCTAATGTCCATGTAAACACGATGCCCGAAGTGTCGGGAAGGGGACGATTATGATAGATCGAAGGCGTCAAGCCGAGGAAACGGGTATTTAAAGGAAGATCCTCTCCCTACTACTTCCGTCGAGTTAATCAGCACTCGAGGAACCTTTAACTCGTCGTCCCTTTTCCTTGGATTATGAAGAATCTATTCGTTCGACTTCCACCAGTTTATTTGCATTGAAGTGATTGGGTGCTCTTCGATATTCAATATTTCATCCCTCCTTAACCGATACTTGCAGCGTTTATTTCCTTTCCCATTTCTTTCTACACAATGATGGGAAACCCGACGATTGTTGTAATTCTTATTCAATTTACGTAAGAGTTACGTAAGAGTTACGACGTTGTACCTTTATACGCGTAAACAAATACTAAAAAGTCTTTGAGAAAAATATTAACTCCAGCAATTAATGGAGACAATCTTCTTTTTTCATAAAAATCCGCAGTCTATTCTCAACGATTAGACTGCCGACTTTATGTGTCAGAAATAGTAGATCAAATACAAAACAGTAACAACAGATGAAAAATTATTATGTTCCTGTAGGTTGCAAGCAATCCGCAGTGTGCTAATTCTCTCGATCCGGCAAGAAGATCCCCACTCCGCGAAACAAACGCATTTATTTATTCTACCCGCAGCGCAGCATGCATTAGGGAGCATCGAGTAAAAACTGGAACCAATGAATCCATAATTCTCGAAAACTGTAAAAGTCTCCCAGAGGAGTTTTCGCCGGTTGCAAGTTTTATGAACGACAGAGGAATAGTAGTCGGCGCAGCATCATCTCTGGGAGCTGTGTGCCGGTTCTATGTAGAGTTTGGTCGGGAAGCGCGCGTACACACACGCACGGTGGCCTTATGGTCGTCCGGTCGATGTGTCGTCGGCATGCATATGTATGCGTGTAAAGAGAGCGAAAGGAGACGAAGGCTATGGGGCTGCGGGGTTGCCGGGTGTTGGGGGTGAACAGATACAGGGCCCTGCGAGGGGGTGGCCTGGAGAGCAGGGGATAATAGGGATGAGTGGGCCAAGGGGTATGAATCAAGCTGAGCAAACATTGAACTTCGAGATACGGTATCGCCACGCGGAACCTACACACCACGAGCAAAGAGGAGGGCCCACCTCGAAGTACACCTTGGCGATTACAATTCTCGACCCCGGCCGTAGCTCCTCCTACACGGAACACCGTCCCGGAATATGTATGTGCCAAATATTGGCAGTCCCAGCAACCCCTGTGTCTCCTATCCCACGTGCGTGTGCATGTTTGCGCACACGGAGACAGTTCCGCGGAAAAATTTCGATGAACTTTCGATGAACTTTCGAAACCTGACTGCGCTGTTTTCATCGAACAACTCGCGAACACCGGGACCACTGCCCCTGTAAGAAGATGGAATTTTAAATACGCCCAACTTCCGGTAATTCGTTTGAGTTCCGTGCTTGTCTTTCCGCTTCGGCTACGCTTGTTTGGGGATTGTCCGAGTACGTGTTTCTACGGCAAACGAAAGTTCGGCCATTCAAATTGCGAGGGGAAGTGCGGCTTCGTCGAATCGAACCTCTCCGATGCAATTTGTCGGACTCTGTGCCCGACGAACTACGCGTATTGTTTTTTAACGACTGGTTCTGTTAGACGCGGTTCTGGGTTGCTTTTTCGTTAGTGTTTTGTGTTTAGGTGAGCTACGTCTGGTGTTTTCGGTTGCGTTTTTGATCGGTTACGAAGGAGAACGGAATCGTACAAAACGTATTACAATACGTCATTCTTAAACTAGTTATGAAAATATGACCGATAAAATGACAGTACACTGTGTCTTACAGTTAGAGATTGAGGTAAGCTTTTACGGTAAACATTTCTTTTCAGTCTTACTACATTGATCATGAAATTGTGAAAATCTGTGCCAGTTCTCTTGGTGAACGTTTATTCTATATTTTATGTTTTTCCTGAAAGCCAATTCTTGTCGCACGGTGGGGTTCGAATTTCGGGTTTTTGAAGATTGCACCGGACAAGAAATGTGACTAATAGGGTGGCCTTCTAAAATAGGCAATGACTGCAGGGAGATAAGGGTGCGTTCGGCTTGGAGAAATGTAACGTCTCATCCCGTGGGATATCAGGAGAGTGGCCTCCCCGTCTCTTATTCCCGAATGTTTTAGCCAACCCCAGCTACACGAGACTGGAATATCTTAAAGGGGCAAGGACTTTTTAAGAAAAACCATTATCGTATATATGCCGGCATGATTAGCGAAGATGACCGGGTCGCTCGTTCTTCAAAATCTCATATCTTTAATACCTTCGTTCGTAAAAATGTGTGGTCTCCTGTGGATAGCCATGTTGATAATTAATTTCATTTTAATTATAAATTAGCCCTGCAGCGTTGGACACATTTATTTTACGATCGATTATAAAGAAAACGACCGCTCGTTCCGCAGAATTATTACAAACGTCGGCGGTTCAAAATTCTTGGAAGACCTGGACAGGAGCTGTGCAGTGAAAAAAAAGAGAAGAGAGAAGAGAGAGAGAGAGAGAGGAAACCAAACGACAAAGGTTGGTACGGCCGGCGGGAACAAGAGAAACAAGAAGAACAGAGGGAAGAGGGTGAATCTTTGTGCGAGTTGGCGTACAATAGTAATGCAAAAGTCAACTCCCTGCTGCGCCGGAAGTCGACGGTCGGCCATCTTTCCAACCGGATGTGCATCCTAAATGTCTCACGAGGTTCGTATATACGAATTTTATATAGCGTCCTTCTTGCCCTTTCCAGTCGCTTGTTCTCCCATTGGTTCCTCCTCGTTCCAAGCCGCGTCCCGCGTTCTCTCCTCTACGTTTAGCGGGCTTGTTTCTTCCACAGTTACTTTCTATCGTTTTATCCCTCTCCGTTCTACCCGGGTTCGGCGTTATTGTCGAGTTTTAACTCGGCTGTACTGGGCGAGACAGCATTCTTTTTTGTCCACGTGTCGCGGGAAGCGGAGATAAAAATTGGATTTTTAGTCAAGTCCCCTTGATATTGCAAATTGTTTTTGGCCAGATCATTAGATGCGACGCGTTCAGAGAATTTGAGGATATTTAGGGAAAATACCGAAAAGTAATCAACAAGAAATTAATGTTATTGTTTCGAGGTTCGGTAATGTTTCATCTGAAAAGGGGACGGTAGACCAAATAAGTTTGGGAACCTGTGTCCCGTACAAACAAATGATGGATAATCGAGACGAATGAATAAAACTGCAGGGACGAACAGAACGCGAGGGAGCCTCGAAACGAAAACGTGAGCAAGGACGAGGCGGAAGACGACGGGGAAGACGACGGGGAAGACGACGGGGAAGACGACGGCTTTATTCGCGACGGCGCTGCACTTCATAGGACGATGCACGCGCAGTAGGTGTTATACATTTACGACATTGCCTCGCGGCGCATGCACGCCAACAATATAAAGGTGCAAACGGAGAAGCAGCGAAGGAGAAACGCATAAAGCGTCGCGGCGCAGCAGCCAGCCGCGACGCGGAGCGTAAAGCGTAAACCGTCGGACCGCTTTCTGCCTTACATCTTCCTTCATCGCCGTCGTTGTCGTTGCGAAACCTAGCCACAACCATTCCCTCCCCCGCCGTCTCGCATCCTTGCTCTCTTGTCCTCGGTGCTTTTTCTCGTACCGAGCTCGTTTACAGCGGCCATCACCCACGGCTCCCCGCCACCCGTATATTTCTTTACTGGAACGATACGGCCCAGCCTAACCTGATCAAATTTCGTTACCATCCTTTTATCGGCTCGGGAGTTTTGCGCTATGCTACCCGGGGAAACTTTATCGCTTTTATCATTCCTCCGTGCGACCCCCACGAAGATTGAATTGGTCCGCGCGATGAGATTGGCGAAATACGCTCAACCGCGCTCTCTGGACGTATGAAACATAGCTGCATAATTCAAAAACTTGTGAGACGTCGCGTGGTCTCCATGGACGGAAGGCAAGCAGCTAGATCGCGACCTCAAGAACGTACCCTTAGCGCCCAGGGCCTTCTCACAGGGAGAGGGGAATGCGTTTATTCACACCCGGCCTAAGATGTGGCAGAGTCGGCCAGATTATCCCTTTCTGTCACGAATTATTTATTCCTGGAAAATAATTCTGGCTTTGCCAAGCAGTTCTTTGAATTAAATTACGATTTTTCAGTTGTATGAAATATCTCGTTGCGTAACGCAACAATACGACGACAACGTTTACAAACAATAAAATTTACCGAATTTAGATACACCAAGAAGCATTTATTTAGTATTTCCTTATATGAGGACGCCATGAACGAAAGGGTTAGGACTTGCCTCTCCACTCTACCTTCTTCCCCTTCTACAACGCTATCCCCCTGTGTCTTCCCCCTTCGCCTGTGTCTGCGCGAGCGTCTGAGGTTGAGGTAGGTTTGTATATAATGATGCGACGACAATATCTTAGAATAAAACTCATAAACATGTTGGTAATGAAACCGCAACGAAAAACGCAGCAAAACGAAAGAAGGAAGGACAGAATGAGACGAGATGTGGTTGTATCTTCTGTTTTTATACAGGGTGGGCCGAAGATCGTAGTACAACCAGTCAGGGGTGATTGTACATGCAAAAATAAGTCGAGAAAAAGGAATAACATTTTTTCGTTTGGCAGATCGTTTTTGAGAAAATCGAGTTTAAAGTTCCGCAAGGTTCGCGTGCTTCAGTATATGCAGAAAGTAGAATTGGTTGGTGATGGTCAGACGTGTCTGACGACTCCTATGCAATTGCACGTGTTTTCGCTGCATTTTCAAAATCGATTTTCTCTTATTCCTTTTTTCGAATTATTTTTTCTTCTAGAATCACCCCCTGTCCGTTTGTAGTACGATTTCCGACCCACCTTGTATACGGGTCCCATGGAAATCACCGACACAGGTTTCGTCGACACAGTTTTCACCGACAATTTATACCGACTCCAGATTTAACCGACAATAACTTTGACCGACAACGATTGTAACCGACAACGACTTTAATCCACGACAGTATTATTCTATATTCAAATCGATTGACAAGAACGTTAGCCAAATACATCTAATTCTTCTTATACAGGGTGGGGCACTAGGAATGACCACTTTAAATATTGCCGTTATTTGTAATAATATGAAAAAATGTTATATATAAAACTTACTCGGTATAGAGGGGGCCATATTATGACACAAACATTTTTTCCGTGAGTGGAGGCAAAAAGGATATTTCAAGGTCACCTTGATTTTTTTGAGTGGAAAGACCTATTTTCTGTATCATGAATCGATAGACCATCGAATTCTGAGTAAAAATGTATTGACCTCCATATGTCCTAAATCTAATAGTTAACGAGATATTATCGAAAGAAGAAAGAAAATTATTTCGATAATATCTCGTTAACTATTAGATTTAAGACATATGAAAGTCAATACATTTTTACTCATAATTCGATAATCTATGGATTCATGATACAGAAAGTAGGTGTTTCGATTTAAAAAAATCAAGGTGACCTTGAAATCTCCTCTATGCATCCACTCACGCAGAAAATGTTTCTGTCACAATACGCCTATCTCTATACCGTATAAGTTTTGTACACAACATTTTTTCATATTATTACAAATAACGGCAATATTTAAAGTGATCATAGTTATTGTCCCACTCTGTATAGTATATGCAGGAAGTAGAATTGGTTAATCATGGTCAGACGCATCAAACGACTCGTATGCAATAGCACGTGTATTCGAAGCATTTTCAAACTCGATTTTCTCTTATTCCTTTTTACGACTAATTATTTTTGTAGAATCACCCCCTGCCCGGTTGTACTGCGATTTCCGGCCCACCCTGTATACAGGGTGAGTCGGGAGGAACGGACCAAACTCCAAGAGTGGATTGTACACAGGAAAATAATGTAAAAAACCTCGTATATTCTTATCCGATTTTCATTTTATTTATTTTTTAATTTTTATTTTTACAATCAGGAGAGCAACAGCCGTCCTTCGTAGACGAAGCCGAAAATGTTTAGAGGACAATGGCGACATTTTCAAACATTTATTAATAATCTATATAAATTAGTAATCACGCTATAAAATGAAAACAAATGAAAATCGGATAAGAACATGTGAATTTTTTTAACATTATTTTCCTGTGTACAATCCACTTCTGGAATTTGATCCGTTCCTCCCGACTCACCCTGTATAAATAATGCAACGCGCGACGGCAAATATCTGTAAGCACGCCGGGGATAAAATAACAGCTTAAGACTAGCAAAGCAGCAAAAGTAAGAGAAAGAGGCAGAATAAGATATGTTTGAAATTCCCGTTTCTATGGGTTGACGCGAGAGCAAATATCTTTGAATGAAAATCCATAAACACGTCGGGTATGAAATCACGACTTAGAAAGCGGCGAGCAGAGAGCGGCGGGAAATACGAAAGGGCGCAATGAAATAAGATGTGTCGTGAGTGCTCCTTTATCCACAATGATCCCGCTCCGTAAAGCTTATCTTTGTATTTGCCAGTCGTGTGCGAGCACACGTGACTCCTCCGTCTCTGTTTCTTTGTCCGGGCTCTCTTCCTCTCTCTCTCTCTCTCTCTCTCTCTGGGGCTTTCTCACACATGTGTATACGTTGGCCAAGGAAGGCGGTAAACTAAATCAAAGAATTTCACGGATTTACCGACATGCAATCCCGGGTTAGCCGCGAATGCACGGCCCCCTGTAACCTCTTGTAGAATATTTCTTGGAACACAGGAGGAACACCGCCGAAGAGAGAAAACTTTCCCTTCCTGTCGGAAGACCACTTCCCAAGAAAAATCTCTCCCCCGGGTATTACCGATCTTTCGACCTCGTTTCTTCGTTGCCTCGTATTTCTCTCGTTGCTTGTTATCGTTCCTTATCTCGGTCAACTTTAAACGACCGTACGTATCAGTTATCACACATCCCCTAAACTGTTTCAACCCCTTCGAACGACGCCGACGAAAGACTGAGCACCGTCGTTCTCGTCCGGTGTGAATTTAACGCGTCGCCTTCTTCCTATTGTCATTACTGCTGTCGTCGCGTCAGCTTTGTTTCACCGGCTTCAGCCTTGCCGAATGATATTATATTGATCTTTCATCAGTCTGTCAATTTAACACCAAGTGATAAACGAATTTGGGTAAATTAGAGGACGATGAGGGTTAATCGTGGAGTGGGCTTTTACCTACGCTTTTTACTAAAATTATGTGAAAATTATATAGAATGTCCACGAGTCGAGTCGTCGATGTATGAAAATACTTCATGAGCATTGTTCATTGTTAGACTGCAGATTTTCATAGAAAATTTCAATAATTTATTTAACGGTGTCGAATATAAATATATTTCTTGTTTTAATAAAACTGAATACGTTGAAAATAATATAACAGATTCGATCATCAGCCAATGTTTCACTCTTTCATACATTACCGGCTGATTGTCATTATAAATGAGCATAATCTGCAGTCTATTGGTCGCGCAGTCGACAATCGACAGCACCGGCCATCAGACAAACGCGAAAGGCAGCATCGTAACGAATTACAGGCTCGAATAACAAACGCGCGTGTTCCACATGCCTGATAAACTGACATTAACGAAGCTGATAATAATCTTCCCAGAATAAATCCATATATCAAATAACCTAAACATTTGCACGGTAATTTCCGAACAGAGAGGCGAACGCAAGAAATTCTGAAACGTCCTAATTGATCGAATTAGCGACGCGTTCGAACAGGCAAAAGCCAAAATTAGCAACTCACAATCAGGTTTTTCATTAAACCTCGTTCAATCAAAATTCTCATTCACTAGGTTTCTGCGTACTGCATTTATAACTACTCGAATTTAGCCGCGGTTAATTGAGATGTTATTCGAAGCGCGCCTCTTAAAGGAAGAGAGGAGCTATCGTTTTGACGAAAACTGTTTTTGTCCGGTTCTGTAATTAATGTGTTTCCAATTATTAAAGAACCGGCCGAAGTAGATTTTCTTCGGGGAGGAAAAACGCGAAGAAAATTGAGAAGAAAACGGGAAGCGGCGCAGCGCTTTTTAAAGGCGATATATCCTACTATGCTATCATGCTACGTTGAACTCGCGATGTAACTTTTTCCAGTATCCCATTTCGCCGGCATCGAGGCAGCTCGGCAGCGTGTGGATTTTTAAACTGATGCTGCGAGGGTCAACAAAAGTGAAATGCTGCCTTGGAAACATAAAGCAATTTCGAATTTGCCCGAAGACACCGTGTTCTCTGCGAGATAAGCAGCGTCGAGAAAACATTTTCATTGAAAATTGCTCAATGTGTTTTCGTGAGATCTCTCTGTTTTATAAATTGGCACACACATTTTTCATGAATTACAAGTCTTCTGTCGAGGTAGTAATAATAATAAAAATCCATTATTTATCTGATTCGCGCAGGGTTTTTAAAATTGCAGGGAAGATAAACCGGGTCCAATTCAAATCTCTCCGACGATTCTCTGGAAAGTGGAATCATGGAGAAATTTCATTCTACGTTTCCGATTTACTTTTCCGCGAGGGACCAACCAGGTTTTCGTTCGCGATTTACGATACACCGTGCGCATGTAGATATACCAGATATAATAAGCGATAGCTGAAAAATTTCTGGCCGACTCTTCGCCTACCATATTTCAAAGTCCGGTTCACAAAATAAGAAATAATTTCGGACGCGCAGTAAAATGTCCAATATTTCATTGGTTATCCTTCAATTTTCATTCGTTTGCTTTTCGTCGTTCGGCATCATTTTTCATTTCTCAATCTCTTTATAACATATTCTTCCCTTTAGCCATCTATTACTCTTCGTTCACCTTTCAGCTTCCGCTCAACTCTCCCGTCGGTTAGTTCCTTTGAAAACAAGACCGTCTGAGGGAGAAGGTGTATTGCAGGAAGCATCGTCGAGTAAGTGAAAGATTAATGGAATCAACCCCCCCGTATTTACGTAAACATTTAATCTTCATCCCTTTACGAAAAAATCCCTTGTTAGAATTTCTGTCGAGATTCCTGCTGCACTCGGCGCATGGCGTCGGAAACGTGCATTCACCGATGAAAGTTGAAATTATTTAATTCTGTGTAGAAAGCATTTTCGTCTTAACCTATCTCGACAAGTAACAAAAGTGAACGAAACATGAAAGGCAGTTTTCTAAATGGCAAATTAACGAATTTCAAGCGGAGTTATGCTATTTTAAAAGGAGCAGTTCAACAGCTGTAGGAGCTTCTAAGATGATTTAAATTTAAAACTTCTACGGAGGAGACTCGTCGAACTTTCAAGTTAAACAACTTCGCGTATGTGTACTCAATTAAATATATTTAAAGTAGTAGACTCCGCGAAAAATTCTAAACATTCATATTTTATGCTGTACGAAAGTTGTTTCATAAGTGAATCAATAAATTGTTAGTTAATAATTAAGCGAATTGCTTGAAAGTTGCACAATTTCTAATTTTGAAGTAAGGACGTTTTTACACGATTTTAATTTTCCATCGAACAATTGTTCGGCCGTGTCGTCGATTGGGAACCATCGAAAGCGGAAACAGCTGTTGGGGACAGGAAACTCGGGGCTAAATGGTGTTCCTCAACAATTCGCAAATATCTGGCGAACCGGAGCGTGAATGCAAAATAGGGAACAGTAAACATTACGCAACTACTGACTTAAGATTTCGTTAGACAACAGAGCACGTACGCTGGTTATCGTCGATGTTTAGCTACAGGCCGTACATTTCCCCTCTTTTTCCCCGTTTCTTATTGCATTACCCTTTCGGGCGTGCAACAATGTAGGTGCAACCGGCTATTAGTTCGGATATTTCGTTTGTATATCCGCCGGAGCTACGATCGTTTCATTGAACGAATTTTAACGAAATTGAGTATCACGCGTGACAAAAACTCACGCGTCCTATTGAATTCTATATCGGCGCGACGCTCCGATGAATGTTGGCTCCGCGAGGAATTTCACGGTACACTTTCTACAAATGAGTTCGTTAACAAACTACACGTGCCGTACAGGGTATTATTCCTGCAAACAATTTTGTCAGCAATGTCGATAATAATTCATTAGGTATTTAATATTACTGCTGCTAAACCATCCGTGCATCTATTGATTTATTCGAATAATGTGAACGATTTATCCATACTTACATTCGCACTGTAAAGGACTACATGCATCCGATCGATTTAAATACGAAGGAAAATACATTTTATGGATCTTAATTAATTTACTGATTTACTATCGGCATCCGATCGATTTAAATACGAAGGAAAATACATATTATGGATCTTAATTAATCTACTGATTTACTAGCGGGCACATTCCGAATGGCAACATTTAACGTGGTAGTTTGTCCGAATATCCTTTCGATAATTATAATTCCCATCAATTCAAATTTATGTATTCGATCGTGTCGAAGTAATTAAATGATTTTTGCGGTTTCACAATAAGTCTCGCGATATCACAGTAAATAACGTCTGCATGCTGAAACAATATTTGCGTCAAACGAAAATAATTAATTAATTGTGCCCGCGAAGCCGACAGCTTGAAGTATTTGCTGAACCAGTTTTTGAAATGATTGTAATTAGTGTATGGTATTGGAAATCTGTATTTGCGCAAATTCATGGTACAAGTTCGCGTAGAATCGAACGTCATTGTTGTTTGTCTCGGTCATTGAACTGAACCATTCATTATCTTACACTGTCGGGCTGTACTCAAATCGATCCCTCGAAGAGAAGCGCTACTCTGTGACTCAAAAATTTTACTTCCGGTTTGGAAAATTTGCAAATTAAAGCGAGCACTATACCGAATGTCGCGTCTCGCCGGAGGAGGCCTGAATATCCGTCGATTAAAACGGCGCACGACGGAAGCCGAATAAAAACATTTGTCGTCGACGTCGGGGGTGGAATTTAGCGGACGCCCCTAACTGGATTGCACGACGGTATAGTACCGTTCCCAATCAATCCCCGCGCAAGTAAGCGATCGCGTTGCGGAGTTTTCCTCTTTCAGTGCGTTCCACCGTGTCTTCCGTTCCTCAGACACAAACGGAAGAAAATTGTAAAACGCGATGGGTGGCTTTTTCCCTCATTGATATTCATCCGGTGTAGAAGTGCAGCGCGATTGGCTAACTATCCTGCCGTACTGTGTACACCGCCATTTCTCTTCGTCCCTGAGCGCCGTCGCTGCCTTCCGCCCTCCCCTATCCGCCATCCCCACCCCCACAGGTTCCTTTTTAACTTTTTCTTCCGCCCGTGCACGCATAAACGCGCCCATACACGTGCAAACAAGCATCTCGCGAGTCATACATAAGCCACCGTTCCTCTCGCTTTTTCTTTTTATCGATCATCCTCCTACCACCGTTCCTTCAATCTCACTCTCTCGTCATCCGTCTTCGTCGGAGTGTCAATTCACGGCTCTCTCTCTCTCTCTCTCTCTCTCTCTCACCCTCCTTCATTTTCTATTTCTCCCTTTCCCTATTCCTTTCTCCGTACATTCCTCGCTCTATTTTCTATCCCGACTACTTTCTTTCAATTCTTTGCTTAATTTCTTCCCCTCCTCACTCATTTATGCATTTTTCTCTGTTGCGTTCGCCCCTCTTAAAAATTAATTTTGTTTCAACGCAGGACGATCTAAAAGAAATCGAGAACCCTCTGATAATAATGATTAACACTAGATTACCTAAGGAAGTCATTTTGACTGCTTTTCAATTTCAATTGGAAAAACAATTATGTATATAATGACACAGCTTCTTAGAATTTTGTGACTTTTTGTACAACATATAAATGCGTTTATTAATCATTGTAGTTGCCTCCCCCTCCTTTATTTCCGGTATATATATATATATATATATATATATGTGTGTTATACCTGTATTGCCCAAAAGCAGTCATTTTGACTACTTGGTAAACTTTAAATAATCAAATGATTTTTATTATTGAATCGAGTAAATTTCTTATATGGCCAGTTCGGCTCTGGATTGGAATAACAGTTTATATTTCTTTTTATTACCGTCACACGATAACATACAAGTTCATGATAAATTGTCGATTTGAGCATATACTTGATAAGTTGCAGTTGTTCGATAACTAAAGTAGTACTTGTTATTCGAATCTTTATGCCAGGCCTGCCCACGCGCCTCGTTCCCCTTGAACGCGCTATGTATGACTGTAAATAATATAAAAAATATTAAAAATTAATTTTAAACAAATTTCTTTACACATTAGTTATTCTTTCGCAATGCAGTCATTTTGACTATATAGGTATATACTAAGTTTCAATCTTTCTAGTGTTAAATTGCTTTGAGTTTGTGGGACTATTGTTCGAAGGGATGCAGTATGCAACTGAACGCCGATCATCCCTTTCCAATTCTATTTTGTCTTTTCAGACCTTCTTTCATCTCCGTCTAGACCCACCACCACCATCTCATCTACTCTCTTACTCTCCGAGGCTCACGTACACTAGTCATTCCTTCATTTTCAGTCAAGGACTGAACGACTGTTCCCGGTAATGCATCGATTCGTTTCTAGCTCACCCCTATAACACGCACTTCAACCACGTGCCTGTCTTCCCGGTACCCTCACCCTCGTCCCGAGCGCTCTTCATTCCGCGTTTACTTTTCTTGATTAGGCTTCGCGGATAATAAAAAAAAAGAGGAAGAGAGGGAGAGGGAGCGACGGAGGAAGGAAAAGTCGGTGTTCGATCGTGGCTCGGGGCATGTTCTAAAGGCAGAAATGCGGCGACGCGTCGAGCAAGCGAACCGTCAATGGAACATTACGGGGACGGAGGACACGAGGGCGCCCGAGGGACACGCGGCCAGATACGCAAATCGCAATCTGATTAATTGCGCGTCCAATCGAATCATTCGTACCGCCTGGTAATATATGTCCGCCTACCAACCTTGCCACCCGTCCCTGCAGACAAACATCGCGGAGTTCCTCCTTTGTGCGGTTTTGTCGCCGGTCTAATTAGCGATTCAGCCGATCCGAAAGAAAGAGACCGAGTTCGAGGCGCGCTGGGAATATTCCGGAAACGACCCTGCGATCAAGAATCGCATTCTAATTGCTTCGATCGCGTTCCCGCCGCGCCCCGCGCCCCGGGCTTTGTTGGAACATGCTATTGTGTGTTGGCAGTTGATCGCGAAATTTCGAGAGCGCCGCAACGATGACGAGATTAATTCGAATGGCGAGTAGACTGCGGATCTTCATGCAAGAGGAAAATGTTCTGCATCGATTACGAAAAACTGGCATAGACATTCATTTCTTCCCCTAATAATTTCAATGAGTTACGAATAATACAGTTATCGAACATTCGCGAAGTTCGAAAAGTTAATTAACCAGATGACACTTCAAGCATACGAGGTGTGATCAAAAAGGTAAGATGACTTTTTGAATATCGCGGGATACGAACTTTTTTTTCTTATGCTGGTACACTCGTCCCGAACATATGCTCACAGTTTCAGCTATATACCATTTTTTGTTTGTTTGTGAGAAGCATAAAGGTTAGAGGTGTTTTGCGAGTTCGGCGATTTTCTGCTGTCGAAAAAAAATGGATCAAAGAAATTGCATCAAATTTTGTGTAAAAAATGGAATTAAATGCTCCAAAACACTTGAAATGTTGACAGTGGCGTACGGTGAGTGTACTCTGAGTAAAAAAAGTGTTTATAAGTGGTACAAGCTCTTCCAAAAAGGCCGAGAAGATGTTAATGACGAAGCTCGCCCTGGACGCCCCAGCACGTCAACAACCGATGGAAACGTTGAAGAAGCGAAGAAAATAGTGTTGGGGAATCGTCGAATTACCATTAGAGAAGTTGCTGATGATGTCGGCATCCCGTTTGGTTCGTGCCAAGTACTTTTAATGGAATTTTGGAAACATAATTCATGGATTTTGCATCGTAATTTTTTTGGCCAGAAACGATACCACAATCATGCCTCAGCCACCATATTCACCGGATTTGGACCCTTGCGACTTTTTCCTGTTCCCAAAACTGAAGAGACCCATGAAAGGACGAAGATTTGCAACGATCGAGGAGAGAAAGACTGCATCGCTGAAAGAGCTCAAAGCTATACCAAAAAACGCTTATAAGAAGTGCTTCGAGGATTGGAAAAAGCGCTGGCACAAGTGTATTAAATCTGAGGGGGTATTACTTTGAAGGGGACAACATAAATATTGATGAATAAATAAATATTTTTTGATAAAAATAAAAAGTCATCTTACATCTTGATCACACCTCGTATGTGTCCCATCGACGATGAATTTTGGGCTTCGCAACTCTAAGAGGATTTAATAGAACACGCGAGCTCGCGACATAGTGTAAGACGAAGCCGTACGACCAATGCGCTTTAAAGTTTTAAACGTGTTATCCTCTGTCATCCTTAATGGAACAAATGCCTGCACATAGTAGGCAACATTTATCAATTACAATTAATTTTCACGTCAATAATCATCGTTCTAATACGACGGGTTCTACGATTTTCAATTTACGGTTATTGAGATTGTGAGATGTATCCAAATATATTACAAGAAGAATAACCAAAAATTTTGATAGATACATTCCTGTTATTTTTATATAGTAATATGAATCTTTAGTGCCCCGCAAGTCTAGTGTTTACTAACGATACTTCTCGATTTTATTGGAGCGTTAACTGTTGACTCCAATTAAAAATGTGTTAATTTTGGAACGCTTACGGTTGGACACACGGTTCAAAGCAAAGAGTTTACCAGCCTTGTCAAAGCGGAGCTGGGTGCATTTCCGGGCAGCCTAGCGAGGTCTCAATAATGGTTGGCGAGGGGCACAAAGCGTACAACATTCTAACAACTGCTTCGAAAAGTCTTGAAAAACCCGGCTCCCCGTATCGCCTTGATTCTTAGGCGTACCTACGAGGTATGCGTTCAGCCCGTGGAAAGTATCCCGTCCCCACGGTCTACAGGCATCGCTGAAATATCTCGAGAAGTCCTCCCCTTCTGGCGTGCAGGCTACATAATATCAGTCTGGGTCGAATCTAAGCATATTTAAGCCACTGCCTCGCTGGCAGCCGGGGGAAAAATATAGGAAATATAGCAGGATGGAAGTTCCAGGGGTGACTGCCCGGTTTTTTATACAGTGGCAACCCCCCTCCCCTCCAAGCCCCCCTTAGAAAAGGTTACGAGCCCGAAGTTAGAGGTGTATGAATAAAGTGGGCAAGTTTTTGCCGCACTATATCACCCTGGGGTAATTCGCACTCGGTTTTAAAGCATTATACACGTTATGTTGATGTAACCCGGCTAATGCACAAAGTTCTTTCTTCGTGGGGGTGGAACATTTAATCGTGTTTGAGTAATTACGTACTGGCAGGCGATGAGTGACGCCGTCCGACGTACCTTCTTTCATTTCGGCCATGCAGCCTAGGGAGACGAGTGTCCCGAGTCAATGGGGCATTTTTCTTTTTTACGGGCTAATGATGCTGAAACTTGAGCGTTCTATGCTGGCTTGAATGATACGCGAAACTTCTCTCCCCGCGCCCCCTTATTTTTCATTGAATAACACATTCAATGGAATTATTTATGGCCCCGTCGAATGAAACCCATTGCGCGGAACTTATTAGATTTAATACCGACACTCCGTGCCGTATTTAATTCGTTCCCGGAGCCGTTTGTTTTAGTGTATTATTCCGGTCTGCGGATTTATGTTTCGCAAAAGAATATGAAACGTTGCGAAGCTACGTTCGTGGAAAATCCTTTGTGTCTTAAAAATTACCTTTGAAGTTTTTTTGCGGAGGTCCGCCGATTATTACGATATATAACATTTGAAAATTCATTTTAGTCGCGTGCTATTGAGCAGGAATTGGCTAACGCGTCTGACCATGACCTGTCGTTTCTACTTCTTGCGGATACTACTGTAGGGATGCCAAAGTTACGGAATCGATTCTCCGAGAATCGAAGTATAAAATTACACTATCTTCGTATATCTGCGTTGTACAGTGATTTAAAAAATCCACTGTAAACTGGCCGAAACTTTCGTGTTTGTTTATTGTACGTTTTAGAGATTATTATAGATTTTTATGTTCTTGGACGATCACGGATTAATTTACGTTTGAGGCATGCAAATATGAAACTGTGAAGTGTAACGTCATAGGGATAAAATACATTCTAGGTCTCGTTCTTTATGGTAAGACCAGAACATGAGTGATTCACCCGGGAAAATGGATGTTTCGACAAGAGAATTGCTGACGCGGGGCCTTGTCAACATCCCGGGCAAGGATTGGGAGGAAGAGGCTCCTCGGCCTCAGACGTGCGGTTTTTGTTTGGTTACTCTTACTTTTCCGCATATCTATAAAGAAAAAAAAACTAATAATAAAATTGGTCTAGTTCTTTATTTTGCAAAATATGTGGTAACTTACAAAGAGCCACGAGGAAAGACGAGTGTTATGGTGTCCGCAAATCCTGTCCTCCGAGCATTGTCTCCCTATTAAATCGGAAAGTGGAGTTCCTACTTCACGTACGAGGGAAAAAAGCTGAAAAAATCTAAGAGGCACTCGGGGATCGAAGATCACGGACGAAAAATGGGGGGTGGGGGGTCGAAAACCAGGAATCCTGAGATAAATCACGTCGAATATTGAAAGGCGGCAGTGGTAAAGTCAATGCTTCTCGCTCGTAGTTGCCCGGGTTTTTGGTTTTTGCTGTGTCCTGCACTTCCATCCTGATTCTCGACGTCTGTAGAATCCTAATGGGCTGGAAGGATAATAATGCTGTGTTTTACAGCAACCGAGTTGCTGATTCCACCCCCCTCTCTCTCTCTCTCTCTCTCATCCCGCCCACAATTCTGTTCTGTTCGCGTCACTGTGTATGAAAACTTCGAATAATATGTACGCGCGATTGGCAGCTTCGTCTGTCCAGGAGATTACCACTGTACTTTGGGATTCTGTTTTCCTTTGCGATTCGTTGGTCCGTGATTTTTGTTGTCTTCCGCGGTACGTGCTGAATATTCTCGACGAGGTTACAAATAATACAAAATTTTAACAAACGAGCTTCGATTACCATCGATTACACCCTGCAAACTATAAATCCGGAGAAGAATAAAAAAATCGCAACGCAAAGCTGGAGTAACGAAATACGCGTTCACGAATAGAACGATGCAATCTCCGTGATCCAATTTCAAAATTCCAATTCTCGAACAAAGAATCACAGAAAATTACCCATCGTAAACCACCATCGAGTAATTGCCAAAAATTCGTCGTCGAGGCTCGAGAAAAATAAAAAACCGGGGAGAAGGAATAACGGGATTAGACGCGTTCGTGAACAGAATGACACGATCTCGGTGATCCGATTTGAAGCCGGCACTGATCGCATAATCCCATACAATTATCAGCGGGCTGAGCGCAGCCGGTAAAAATGCCTACCCTCCAGTGACTCGGTTTCCACCGATCTGACGTACACCGGCGGCACGCTATCGTGCATTACCTTGCGGTACTTTTTCACCCGCTAACACCCCCGCGACTCTCCTATACAACCCGTGTTCTATCTTTCTCTCTCTTTTCACCCTTTCTTCATTTCCCAGCACGAAGGACGGGTCTGCCTCCGAACGCAATCATCCCCTGCGCCTCCTCCTGCCCTGGGAACACCGTTAACAGCGGTTCAACGGTTGCGCGTTTTATCGTCCAACGACCGCAGATCGAGATATCGGATAAAGATTAGCCGGGCGCTAGCAGCGTGGATAACCTGACTGCGAACAAAAAAAATCCCGCAGAGAAAGAGAGAGATAGAATGGATGAAAAAAGCGAGCGAAACGAAGAGGTGCTTCTAGCCTCCGCCGGTTTTTGTGTCAGTCCAGCGGATTGGAGCTCTCCGATCGGATCTCAGGTTTCTTCTCGCGATATCGGTGAAATAAAGTACACCGTTCGATGGACCACGATTGAAAAGGCAGAGGCTCGGTGACAACAAACACCGCCGAAACGAGTAGAGAAAAAATTGCTAGAGGGAGCAACTCCTGGTGGGGGAAAATGATGACGAAGACTGAACAGCACCAGCCCCGGAGCACCTTCATAAATACTTCAGAGCCAGACTTCGAGAATTTCGCACCCCAATTCCGACTGACTAATATCTGCTGCAACGGCCGACGGGAAAGTAGTCCACCGACTAGGGAAAACTGAACGGATATGGAGAACCTGCTGAGATATATGTATTCTCTCTTTTTAGATATACATACATACAAACAAGTCTCTACCAAATTTTCGCTGGCTCCACATTTTGTTTTTCACCTTTTCCAGACATAAAGATCAATTATAGAATATAGAAAACAATTCTATAGCAAACGTGGTCTTACGACGTAACAGATTCAAATCCAAATCGAAAACGTTTGAGCGTTACAAAATAGCTATATAGCGTAGAATTTGATCGAAACCGTGGCGCCGAGAAAAATAATTCTAAGTTTATTCAAACAGTTTTACGATCGATATGAAGAGCTCATTTATAAAGATCAATTGTTTGTATAAGCAACATTTTCAATTTTGTATATATTTTCTTGTTAGATACACATACAAACAACTCTCTTTATCATATTTCGTATGGCTCCACGTTTTGTTTTTCACCTTCCAAAACATACAGATCAATTATTCGTGTACGCAAGATTTTCAACTTTGTCCTGTCAGAATGAAAATATGTACATTGAAAGATCGGCACGTTGACTTTGTAGATCGACTGCGCAAAATTAAAATTCTGTTATCCATGGCTGCGTACGAAAAGAAAATGCCACAAATCAGGGTCTCTCGCGTTCTCCGCAAATCCCAAAACCACGCGTTCGAATCAGTATCGCAGGCGACGCGAATCCGCCGGCAAAAACGTGCGGGACAAGCACATTTTTCAAATTCGCTAACGACGCGAACGCGTTAATAATAAAGGCACGGTGAGCGATCGCGATTTTTCGAAAGTTTATCATCCCCGGCCCTCGGTATAACCCATTCTTCGTATCAACGGCGGCGATCGCTAAACTTCGCGAAACAATAGCGGCAGCCACGTAGGTATTATTTCAGTTTTACCGCAAACGTTATCAGAACCGCCATTCATAAAGCGCGGCCACGTACTGCGTATATCCGCGGGGTAATCAACCAACGCAACGGCGGACAAATTAAAACGTTCGATTTTTCATGCCGTGTTACCTAGGGCAGTTCATAACAAATGTAAACTGCGTGAACAAACGACGTTATTTCTGGCCATCGCGCTCTCTCACCCCCTGTCCAACACCGTGATAAAGTATCTGTTCGCGTAACAAGAAGTCCTGCTGGGAGACATTCACGTTTTTCGAGTGCGGTAAAACCCCCGTTACATGCACATCCATTCCGCGAACGCTCTATTACGCGAACACCTGCTATTCGAACGCTCTATCCCGAAAGTTCGTTTTGTTTTCGATTCGCGCACAGAATGCAAATACAGAACAATTATTTCAAAAGGCTATTCCAACCACAGGTCCAAAATTCGATTTTGTTTGCATACGTTGAGATCGCGTTTTGAAAGTATACTTTTACAACTTAATGGAAGACATTTTGGTAGAGTGAGAGTGCTAAACGCTATTTCTTGCGTTGAAGTAAAAATTTCGTTCTGCGAGCACATTTGCCCTCCAATTAGTTCGCATAACGGAGATTCCGGTGTACGCAAATTTTATACGCGAACGCGCGTGGGCGTGCCGTCGAAAGGGTGCGCGATTGTATGCGTGTGCAGTAGACGTAGTTTATTCAAACGAGGCAAGAGAAAGCTATTGAAATAAGTAGGGTCGAGTGGTTGAGACGATGGAGAGGGTCTCTTTCTCTTTCTCCCTTTCTCCCTTCCGGCCCATTGGTCGCCCTCATGATTTAATCTCGCGTTCCGTTTTCCAAACGGCAAAGGGAAGTGACTGCCGAGGCCTTCCACAAGTGCCATTTCATTTTTTTCAAATATTAAGAATACTGTCTGGACTTAATTTTAAACGCGACAGAGACACAGACTGGACTCCTGCTGTCCGACCACTTTTACAGAAATGTAAACCACCGGGGACCATAACGGCTGCGACCAAAATGAAAACAGTCGCAGTCCACCGAGTAGAGATACCAATCCCACGTGTATTGAAAATACACGTGTACCGTGTAACTAACACATTACCGGTGATTATTGCATAATTTTGAAAAATCTTTTGGAGAAAAAGGAGGGAACTTCTGGCAAAAGGGAAGAAATAAACTTTTGCTTAACTTCTGTAGCTCATAATTAGACTGCGGATTTTTATTCGAGATAAAAATTGTATTTATTTATTTCAAGATATTATATATAACTACGTAGACACTCGTAACTCTTCTTAATAATTTTAATACCGCACTTTAAAGATAGTAAAACAGTATTTTTAAATTGTATGAATATTTTTACCGTTTTGCATTTGACCCACTCATTACTGTATTAAATACATCAAATCCGGAGTCTACTCATTATTCGGATATAGAATTTTTATTTTGCATAAAGATTCCCCAAACAATCTGAGCAAACGTATAATAAGCCAGTCTCGTCTCCGTCGCTGACGACTTGGTAATCGTCGTGGAGCATATCCATACAAGCAAGAAGAACAACAACAATCTCGATTAAAAAGGACCTTTTTCATAAAAGCCATAAACGTCTGGATGCTTATGGTGGTGTATCGGGGAGCGCTGTTGCGAAGTAGCCGGGGCGGTTACATCGTGTCGACGTCACCCTTTTATTTTCGCCGTATCGTTGACTTTTATAGGGAAAGTTCGATGGCCATGCTTGGGAACTGGCCCGGGCCCCTAACTGCGACAGTTAGTGATAGACACGGCCAAAGGTGGACCAAGATTGAGAAATATCGAGGGGAAAAAGGGGGTGGGGTCCGGCTGCTGCTACCGGACGAAATCTGCCGTTACGGCTACGAACGTTTACGGAAAATTGGACTCCGCGAAGAAATCATAGCCGTGCCGACCTTCTTTGCGGCTCGGTTTTTCGTCCCCTTGTCCCGACTGTTTCATTCACCTTTCGTGATATTGCACGCATGCACCGGACTGTCTTGTTCGTTACCGCCTATCGGAATTGTATCGGTGAAATTCACCGCATGCCCGTGTAAGCGCACATGCGACCACCGGAAATGCGATTCCGTAAAAATGGGTTACTAGCTCTCTGTCTACTGTACGGCGAAATGTCTTCGATGAGTGACCAGCTTCCAGGAAAATACGTGGCATGCTCGGTAAAAACGATTAGGGTAGCTGCGGCCACTCGTTCGTATTGGTTTTAAAATGACCCACTGAAATGCGGGGAAATTTACCGAATGGTTCTAGAATGTTGGGAAAATGTGGTACTTTATAACATCGATGTTTTTTATATTTATTCATGAAACTGGACATTCGAGATCGGGTATTGGACACTTTTTGGCTTGGGATTGGTTCGAGACCGTTTATTAGGTTGGGGGGAAAGTTCTATCGTATTTTAAATAAGCAGGTAATTTTCATTGGGATGCAGGTACTGACGAATAATGGAAATTATATCGTCGAACGATATTGAACATATATTTTTATAAATTGATTCAAATGTTTTCTTTAAAATACGTCAGAACTTTCCCTCCAACTTAATATGTAAATGGACAATGGTTTGGATCATGTATTGGATTTTCGACCATACCATGTGTCGTTCATTGGATTATAAAGTTGACGATGCTTAGAATAACGTAGAATAGGATGTTTTAATTAACGATGCCTAGGACCATTCATACCATTTGTTTAATTTTTGACCATTTTCCCCATGCGTGCATCAAATCCGCAATTACAAGCAAAGCGTGTCTGCAAACAATAATTTTCGAAGACCGGTAATTTTCTCGATATCGAAGTATTTGTTCGTTCACACGGGAGTGTACATGCTACTTCTGGTCACCGGCACTGGATTTTCATGGTCCACGTATCGAATATCGTTTCAACTAGACTTTTAATATCGCGCCGCGATCGAAGCTCCGTTTTTGAGTGTGGCTATCGAGTTACGCAAAAAATATATCACGATACGGCGAAAGAGAGAAAGAGATGGAAAAAGAGGAGAAGAGAGCAGTGGGAGAAAGGGCAGAGAACGAGTTCCCGTTACTTTCCCCATGATTTTTCATTACCAGGAGCTATTCAGGAAAAATTTGTGCGGGCCCCGCTCGATTCGTGTTCCGCTGTTACAACGAATTCCGGAGTTGATGGAAGCGCCCGGCGAAATTGAAAAATCAAAATCTGACGGGGTCGTGGCTCCGCGTAATTATAATTTCAATGACGATCATTCGGATGCAGACAGCGGTCCGCGGCTGATGTAATATAAATGTTCTATCGATTTCAGCTTTGTTGTCGGATGTCCTATTCCAATGTGCGGCGAATCCAATTTCACGTTCATGAATGTTTTCGGAATAGGGTATTTTCTAAAATTGTTTCGCGTCGTTTGGTGACGCACTGGGGTGTTTCTGTCGGGCCATTGTTACACCTTATTCTAAGTGACATTCGCGAAATCGTGGCTAAAGAGATTTGAAATCAATTTCGCAGCTACAATGTAGCTCGTTCCCCCCGTTTAATGCAAGGCTGAAATGCATTTCTGCATATAAGAACTGCAATACAAATTTGACAATCTGGCAGAGCTCTCTTTTCGAAACGAAAATTATATTGTGCAGATTATATCTTCATCATTCAATTAATTTGTATTTATTTAGAATGGAAATATACTTTTAATTTTTGAATGTATTTAAAAAAATTTTTAAGAAATTTGGTAAAAATATGTTCTTTTCAGCAAGTGCACTTTGCGTAAAGATTTAAAAATGTCTAAAGGTGGATGCTGAACTACCTAGTTTTCTAACTTGTTAACTGTGTAGTAAAAATGCTCATATATTTTGTGTGTTGTTTCGCATCTTCATATATTCTTTCCAAATTTGTGTTATTTCAACAGTCTTGCAGCAGGCAGCGAACAGGGGTCAAGTTTGAATGTTCCGAGTTAGTAAATAGTTTCGGCGTATCGTTTTGCTCGTGCCTCTCTCTCGCTAAACCGCAGAAGCGTTGATATGCATTCTAGTGGAAAGCATTTTCGTCCCTGTATGCGGATTATGGGTGCGGGACTATAACAGCGTGTATACGAATAGTGTTCCATTAATTATTTCCAATCAATTTAATTGTTTCAGTTGACACTTCGTGCACTCGGGTAACAGTGATTCTAAACAAGATTAAATACCGCTTTCATTCCTGTCTTTACCTATTATTCTACCTTAACATTCTGATCCTTTTAATTCTTCAATGTACAAAATGACGCTAAATATGATCCAAAATAATACTTCCATATGAATTTATGATACCATTTTTCGTACCACATTGACTGTCACCTGAACGTACACAAAATATCAGAAAGATCAAACAATAAATTATAATAAAATTGATGCTCCCTGTGCAGATGGAAAGGCTAGTTAATATCGCAGAGCAAAGACTAAAATTAACCAAAAGTAAAGGTGCAGTCTAAAACTTTTCTAACAATTATCTGTTTTAACAACTGCCTGAAGTTAGTTTGCCGAGTTCCTTCATTTCACCCTGTCAACCCGTCAAAATATATCGTCCAGAAAACATTATACCTAAACCATCTCCCAAAAAATAGCTTCAACCTCGATGCACCCGGAGCTTCATACTTCATACACATAACTCGACATGAGCACCTAAACTATTCAATAGCAACGTTCACATGAAAAACTAGCGTTCAATGGCGCACGAAAGTGGGTCCCCGCGCAAGCATTAATCACGATTTGTTAATCATATTACAAAGGTAGCCCGGTGGTGGTCTGGTCGCTAATGGCGTTGCAGCCGATGTAACATGAATCCTTAAACAGGGACGGCCCGAAATCTGCCTAATCAATCATTCCGCGGCGGGAAATACGAAAACCGTTCACGGTGCGCCGCCGCGCGGTTCCAATTTTTTTTCCTCCCCTGTGGCCGAGGAGAAAAAGTAGAAAAGGTCGAAGATAGCCAGACAACGACGAGAGCGCGCGCGCGATAGAGAGAGAGAGAGAGAGAGAGAGAGAGAGAGATCCTGACTCCGGAGCAAACGGACGCGACAGCAATGAATGAAATCTACAGATGGCTGATTTCGGAGCAGCGTGGCGATGGATGTTTGCTCGAGTGTGGGTGGGTCCAGCGCAAAACAAACAAGGCTTACCGCATTGATCGCCGTAATCCCGAACACGTACGTTGTCTCTCCTCCTGTATGCCTTTCTCCTAACTCTCACCAACGCTTTCAACCCCTCGCCAACCCCGGCCAACCCTCCCACATTGCGGTGCCCCACGTCCCCGGGTGGTGCGTGCCCGCTCTACCTATCTCCATGGCTAGAGACGATGCCTTACCTGTACACGTCGAACAATCTACACTCTCACGTTCGTAAGTAGCAAGATACCTAGCAAATTCATATATGGTTGGACCTCTGATATACCAACATCGCTCATGCGAACGTTCTATTGTGAAACGCTTGCTTATTGAACGTTGTATCACATACTTGTTCACTTGATACGATACATGAATATTTTGATACAGTGATCCGAATTTAATATTCGGGCGCTCTAGAAAAGATACTTTTGTGGGGATCAATTGAAGTTCGAGATAGGGAAATAAAACAGTTTAATAGGATTGATAAATACACGTGGTAAATGTGTGAGCACAGCTCCAACTCGTTAGAACTAGTACCGCTCGGCTCGACGCGGAAAAAAACTCTGTCTTCTCGCCCATCGGCACTTTCCGATGAGCCCTTCAGGGACCTTCGGATTTTCCCCGGGACCTTCGGACTTCCCCGACGGTCCAAACTCTTCATGGCCCACGCAGGCCTCACGTTCGGTCCCTAAAAATACGTTTCCTGGAGATGGTCGTAAATCCCAAAACATGGGTCCAGGCTCGGCGACGATTGCGATGAATTTACGATACTACACTTTTTTAATATTGTAATATACGATTTGAACTTTCTTGGGAAGCTAGAGCAATTAGTTTACTACAGGATGTGAAAAGAAATTTTTTCAGACATTGCAATTATTTGGAATTGTAGAAAAAATAGTAAAAGTTGCACTTCACAACTTCTTTCTGTGGGACTATATTGATAATTCAAACGATACGTTCTGTAGATCTGTGTCAATTGTATGCACTGTGAAAGTTTCATCGAAATCGGTTGATGCGGGGAAAAACGACACGCATTGAAAGATGTAAGAATCCTTAGATTTCAGTTAGAGGCCGAAAACCGTGAAAATCTGAAATTTTTATCATCTTTGAACGTTTGTAGCTCGTTGCATCGTCGACCGAGTTTGACGAAATTTTCAGAATATGATTAAATTTTCAATATAGACGATAACGTAACATAAAAAAAGTTGTAGACTGCAACTTTTAGTATTTTTTCTATAATTCTATAATAAAAAAAGTTGTAGAATGCAACTTTTAGTATGTTTTCTATAATTGTATAATAAAAAAGTTGTAAAAAGCATCTTTTAGTATCTTTTCAATAATTCTATAATAAAAAAAATGTAAAATGCAACCTTTAGTATTTTTTCTATAATTCTATATATTTTCTATAATTCCGATCAATTGCAATTTTTCCAAAAATTTCTTTTCACATCCTGTAGTAAACTAATTGCTCTAGCTTCCCAAAAAGTTCAAATCGTATAGTACAATATCAAAAAAGTTGAAAAGTTAGAATTGTCAAGGTCATCAAAAGTTTCTTGCTTATCAACATTCATCTTCTATTGCATGATACTGTAGCACTATCTGTAACCATTGTAATTGTTTTGTGAAAGACATTACCACTAAACCTGCCACCACCGGTCAAGATGACCGGTTCCAGATTTATTATTTTACAATTATTGAAATAATAATAATGATTTTATAAGAATTGATTGTATAAATATCTTTAGGAGAGCACGTATCATAATAGGAGCCGCACAAAGTCTAAATAAAATCAATTTTGTCATTTTTCTAAAGGTACATGTACCAGTTACTTTTAAGGCTCGGTAGGTTTAGCGTTAAAACGAGATTGATGAAAATATCGCAAGAAAAATATCCCAGTTTAAAGGAGTAGTATTATTTGCGTTCTGTACGGAATTTTACTATGCAGCTTCATTTGCTATAATGGTTATGAAGTGCCCTAAGGGTAGTTATGAGCAAGGGTGTACATGCACCCGCGTGTCTGCGACTGTATTCATACGTTGATGGATTGTCACAATATACGAGAACACTAGACTAAACACTCTAACGATCGCGATCTCCGGGAGACGCGACGTATTTTCACTGTTCTGGTAATATATCTCGTGCGCACCGCCGTTAATGGGTTTCTCATATCCATTTAGCTAATAATGCGCCCTGGAGAAAACATCCTTGCCGCGAAAGGAGAGGAAGCTTTTCCTTCGTTATGTGTACTCAGGGGTAGTACGCGAGGTTTTTAAATTTCAGATTTTTCACTGGGGAACTATGGAGTCTCCCGTTATTAAAATTTTTTCAGACTTTTAGTAGGGGTTTGCAACAATGTCTGCAAACTTTTGAACGAGTAGAAACTCGAAAATTGTACTCGAGTAAATTCGAGAAAATGTTCAAAGGATGCAATAATTTTAGTAATTTTTTAACATGAAACTCTAACCTAACATCCGTGAATTTCCGGATAAAAAATGCATCGACGTTGGCGCGTCTGTACGACGTGTAGGACGAATTTTTAATGTCTGACATTTCGGTAAAATCCGTCGATCAGTGGATAATATTAATGATAAATGCGGTGTAAATTGGCTCCCGGATGGGAACAAGACGTTCCAGCTCGAGAACGGAATAGGTAATTAAGAAATCAGTTAATTTTAGGGTCATATTTTATGATACGCTTATTACTTTCCCTCGCTCGTTGTAGAATGTAAAGAGAACGTTAAAAGCTGTAGGGTTTCGTAATGATTTATAAGCCAGGGTGGAGGCTGAACATGTGCTGCGCATTAAGCTTTGGGGATCGTAATTTAGTTACGTTTAATAATTGGAAAAATTTATGCATCGCTTGGTGAAACCATTGAGAGAACTATAAAGTTCGTATCTTTAATAAATTATGAAAAAATTTACAATAACATTTGGTAACGAAACTATACCATAGTTGGCCAAAATTTTATTTTAAGAACGCCATTGACAAAAAGAATTAATTACACCTGGCTATTAACAATTGCTGTAACGTGAGGATTAATGGTCATTAATAGTCATGGTAATATGTGACTCGTTTATAGTAATAAGTCGCCGCCAATTAATAGTCAGAAGCTAATTAAATTAATGCAATGTTGACCTCATTATGTAATAAATCTTTTTATAATTTTCAAGGATTCATATTGATGAATGTAGTACACAATAGTGATTTTAAATTCCTACAAACTTGTTGTGTAAATTGGAGAGCTTAAGACATTCTCATTTAACATTGAAGAAACTCCATCGAAATATCACAACCGAAATGTCGGAAACTTGCTGCGCGAATAATTGGTTTAATGGCTGTGAGTAAAACGCAGGTTTACCGAAGTAAAGTTTATTGATTGCAGTAATTAGGTTTCAATTTCATTACATGTATATCGATTATCGATATTGCAATTTGGCAAACACTTTCAACAACGCAAACTCGCGAACTCGTAATTTACAGCGACTTTAATTTGGCACAGTTTTTTCTCTTTAATAAAGTTGCTAATGTTTCTTTCTGGTGCGTCGTTCGTTTCTCTTTGCCACGCAATTACTTGCTTCAATAATTAACAATCGATGTACACATGTTTGAGAACAATTCTACTAATATCGCCAAGCTCTTCGCGAGAGCGATAAACATCTTCGTTACCGTATTTTCTTTAGATGATTCACGGAGACAGTTAGTTTCACGTATCAAAACGACAATTGGAAACGAGCAAATAGGGTTTGCCAATGAAAATCTACAGAGAAAATCGTGCTGTATCGTGGATGGCGTGCACTCATCTGCTCACCGGAGCGTTAAAAATGTTTTTTAGCAAACTGAGTCGCTAAACCATGGTCTGCGCCATGACTTATATTGTTTCCCCACGGCCCGGCACTTTGTCACCATCGCTTGAATTCGGTGTTCCTTTCTTTCTCTGCAGCGTCGTTTAACATCGCGCCAAGATCGAAGCGTGGTAGGATTATCCGCGAAGCTCGGATTCCAGCATGCCTAGAGACGCTCCAGTTGTTTCAACGCGATATTCGTGACTCGATTTCCGAGAGTGGCTCGTTCCTACGGACATATACGTACCCGTAAGCGCGTATATATCCCTCCAATTCCTCCGGTGCCACCCCCTGTTCATCCATGTACACCCTCTATACACCCCTTCTGCCCCTCTGTTCTACCCCCGGAGCCGTATCCGAGACCGCGGCGCCGATTTACAGTCATTCTCGATTTACGGTGAACTCGATTCGTATAATAGCAATTACAGACCAGGAAGGAAACTCGACGTCCACGCTGTTGCATGTACAATCGGATGATACACTCGTGAACCCCGTGCGCCGGTGATATTGCGAGTGCGCGCACGTATCGTCGTACCGGAAAGTGCTGGCATAAACGAAACTAACGACGGGATGTGTCGTCGTTATTCCAGCGCCGAAATAAATTAAAAGACTTGCCGTCGCCATCCCTCTCCACCCCCAGGACTCCGTTGATTAGAAGTTTTATAACTTCCGGGGGTTGCGTCGGTAATCCTCATCGAAGAATCCGCCATCTTCCGGGAACGTTCCAACTAACGGGTGGCCTCGACTTGAGCATCTCGTTTAGTTTTTTACGAAATTAAACATTGCAGATAGTGCACACATATTTGGTTCGATGGAACAAGATGGACTGTTAAGGCGGTAGACTCGTTCCAGGATTGTAACGCTGCGGAATTCGAATTATCATTTCTTGATAATACAAAAATGGGGGTTTTCAGTAGTCAGAAACGCTAGATAAAAGATCGATCCAGAGCGCTATCTCCTTCGAACGTCCTATTTTTTCGTTTACGAGGCGTAATTTGTATTATTCGCAAGCATACAACTGCGCATATACAGTAGCGGACAGAAGTTTAAGACGCTCTAGAAAAGACGATAACTATTTTAATATTGTATTATACGATTTGAACTTTTTTGCGAAGTTAGAGCAATTAGTGTACTACAGGATGTGAAAAGAAATTTTTTCAACAATTACAATTGATCGGAAATATTGGAAAAATACTAAAAATCGAATTTTCAACTTTTTTATGTCGGCCTATATTGAAAATTTAAAAAAATACGTTTTGTCGATCCGTGTCAATTAAACATATTCTGAAAATTTCGTCAAAATCGGTCGACATTGCAATGAGCTACAAATGTTTCAAAATGGTTAAAATTGCAATTTTCACGATTTTCGGCCTATATCTAAGAATCCATACATCTTTCAATGCCTGTCGTTTTTCCCCCATCAACCGATTTCGATGAAACTTTCACAGTGCATATAATTGACACAGATCTACAAAACGTATTTTTTAAATTTTCAATATAGATCCACATAAAAAAGCTGAAAATGCAATTTTTAGTATTTTCTCAACAATTCCGATCAATTTCAATTTTAGAATAAATTTCTTTTCCCGTCCTGTAGTAAACTAATTCGAATTTTCAATATAGACCCACATAAAGAAGTTTTAAAGTAATACTTTTTAGTATTTTTTCTACAATTCCGATCAGTTGCTATTTTTTAATACAAATTTTTTTACATCCTGTAGTAAACTAATTACTCTAGCTTCCCAAAAAAGTTGAAATGGTATAATACAATATTAAAAATGTTACCGTCTTCTTTAGAGCGTCTGAATATTAATTCGAGTAACTGTACATGCGTAGTTGTATGCTTCCGAATAATGCAAATTACGCTTCGTAAACGAAAAAATAGGACTTTCGAGGGCGACAGCGCCCTAGATCGATCTTTCATCTAGCGTTTTTGACTACTGAGAAACCTCATTTTTGTATTATCGAGAAATGAGAACGCGAATGCCGCACCCCTGCAATCCTGGAAACGAGTCCCCCGCCTTAAGACATTTCAAGAGCATCGCAGTTGGGACTTCATGTCAGGACTCTTCTATATGTCAGAAACCCGTATAAAGTATAACATAAAATATATAACATAAAAATTGTGAACAGAAACGTGCAGTGTGAACAGAGATCCAGCAGCCACTTCGACAACCGTAAAATACAAGGCCGGTCGTTCGGTAGATTGATTGTTATACGTTTATTAGTAGTTTCTTGCGACTGGTGCAACTAGTAGTTGACGCGTACGTGATCGCGAATGGGGACATTCGGCGTTATATAGAAAAGAATCGTGGGCGGTGGAAGGACGAAACTATCCTCGTGGCACGTTTACAGTCGGAAAGTGATTGCGAAATTCCTCGAACGGTCTGTGTGTGTTCGTGTACCGACTGACGAGGTCAAAGGGTTGTTCTGCAACGTGAAAGGAAGCTGGGTGGTGTCGGGAGGGTGTAACCAGGGCTTAATAGTCGGAGCTCCACGTTTCATTAGCCCCGGCGGCTAACTGTTAACCGACAATTTAAACAATTTTTAACTTCGAAACTTCATTCTATCGTCCGTCCCCTCTCCCAATACTCCTCGCAACCCCTCTACCAACTCTCGTGTTCAACCCCCCTTGCACAGCCTGCGGCGTAGATGGCAGCAGGTTGGACAAGGCTCGTCACAAACGAGCGCTGGCTCGAGGAAAGAGGAAATAAAGGAAAAGTAGAGAGAGGTCACAGTGTGGACGCAAGGAGGAGAGGGGCGGACGGTGAAAAAGGGAACACGGATCAACTTCGCAATATGTGATTATGGGGATAGTTAGAGTTTCGAATCGATAGAAAACACGGTAACTTGCCCGAGACAGCCAGAACGGCAAGCTGCACCCGGAGGATCATGCGTTGCATGTACATCGACATGGTTATCTCGATGGGGTATTAAAGAAATATACTGTGCCCCTCGACGAAAACTATTCCGCGAAATACTGGGACCCGGTTTTTTAACTCTTCTGACCCGAGGAATATATTCTAAGCGAATGCGAACAACGGATACTCCAGCTAGTCCAAGTACTTCCCTGGGGAGAACCAATTTGAATTATCTTTGTACATAGATTTCAGGGTCTTTGAACAATGCAAACATGACGGAGTACGTACCCGTAAGTGGACCAATTATACAGGGTGGTACAATTGGAGCGATTCAAAATTTTTTAAAAACATAAACTCTAAAGTTTTACCAACAATGGATCCAAAAAGTATTCGAACATAAAATTTCTGATTCTTTAAAAATCGACGATGTCTAACCTGTTACGATTTCATACAATTTCAAACTTGAATTCATTCTAAAACTTGAACATTCTATTTTCGCAAGCTATTATTCAATTTACAGTAAGATATTTTTACACGATCCAGAATCCTTTGTTCTCAAATTAGTTCATATACCAGAGAACTATCTACAGTTTCAAACTAGCCAGATATTTATACTTCCACCGTCCAGAGGAAGGTATTACGGCATCCCCGCGTTTCTCGCATTGTTCCTTAAAACCTGTGCTGAACAAAGACTCGGGGCGTATTGCCGGTCGGCGGAAAAATACCAAAATTATCGGGGACTTACTGGAATCCCTTGGACAGACGACCGCACAAAACTGAACGCAGCACAATAGATTTCATAGATTATCGTGTCGGATTAATAACGATGGAAACGGGGACAGTCGTGTGGCGGGACGCGGCGTATTCAAATTTTTGTCAGAGCTCTCCGGCAGGATAGGGGCTCGTTTTCTGCCTTTGGCCGAGGATAGGGAACCGGAAGAGGCAACGGTGGCGGAGAGGCAACGCGGAGGGAACGAGAGAAGAGGACGGTATTTCGATGGCCTGTTGCCGGCACGCCGCACGCCGGTAATATGCAAATAGCGCGGCTGAAGCGCGCTCGTACGAGTGTGTAATAGAGTGTGCGTTCGTGATGACAGAACCATGGTCGGGGGATGAAGCTCAATGGCAACGGGGCGAGAGGAGAAGGATCGAATGTACGTAACTGTACACGTTGGCTTTGATCAAGCATAACAGCCCGCCGCGCGCGCTGGAGTGAACTCGATGAACGTTACGCGTGTAACCGTAAGTGGGGAAGAATTTCGGTTGTAATTTTCCCGAAAATTTCAAACGGTTACCGTCTCTCTCTTTCTCTTCCCCGCTCCCTCTCTACCCCTCTCTCATCCTCTCACCATCGGTTCCGCCATCGTCGAAACCACCCCCGCCTCAAAATACATTCACGTGTGCTCGGCGAGAGGTGCCCGCCGGGTACTTCCAAATTCGTATTAATAGCCTTTCCTCCAATTTTTTTTTTTTCATACCGGCGGCACCGGCTGAACGAATTCTCAATCATTCCAAAGGATCGCCGGTGTTTCATGGAACCCAAAAAATTCGGCGTCCACCGTGGTCCTCAAAAGGCACGCCCGGAATGTTTTCAGGTAGATCTGCTCTGATTAGATCGTCTGCTGTTCTAATTCCTCGGTGAATTTTTTCGTCGGCCTTTGTCACTATAATCCGGAAGTTCGAACGTATCGTTTCGTTGATTGAATTCGATGTGACCGGTTTTTTTAATTTTTTAGCGAAGTTGTTTGGCCAGGAGCTAGCGAAGTTATTCGATCGAACATTCATCATTTGAATGGTTATATGCTCGTACCTCTTCTTTGTGAGTTTACTGGTTACCAACGAACAACTAAAGTGCTTTCTCTTTTTGAAAATAATCTTCATCGATTTATATTTGCATTTTCTTATTCGCCGAAATAGATCCTTCCTATCACGGAAGGTAAACGTATTTTTACCAAACGTAATTTGAAAGAATTACCTGCTAATGATAGCGCTATTAAAGATTCCATTGCAGTTTATTTTCTCCGGTCTAAATGCGCCGCAGTGGATTCTCTCTCGCGTGACAGCAAACGTCCAGATTCTCACACGTTGCTTCACTTCCCTATCAGTGGCGGACTGTGAAAAATCCCGAAATAGTTCGGTTAACCAGGAAACTTCCGTCGAAATGGGATGATAATGAAGACTTAATTAAAATAGTTTACAAGCATTCCGCGCAGGAAAATCGAAAAGACTCGGTCGAAGACGAAGTCGAACGTTTGGACCCGTTGCAGGCTCTAATCGGTTGTGTTCAACCCTTTTACCTCGAGAGTTGTCATTTAAACAATATCTCGGTTCGTTATAGTCATTACAAGTTTGTAGAATTGTGATAAAAATATGCTAAAGGAATTTCTACTTTTTAGAATAACAAGATTCCTTTAGATACTGTTTGATACGGTGCAACACGAAAGCTCATAAAAATTGTTCAATGCAACTTCAGTCAAAGAATGTCGTTTGAAATATGACTGGATGTATTTTGAATGCACTGCAATTTTTAGTAAATGAAAATGTCCAAAGTTAGCTACTACTGCTACCAATATTAAC
>CM052202.1:8851385-8866305 GCA_028455805.1 Lasioglossum figueresi
TATTTTTCAATTTTCTTGCCAACAACTCCCTACTATTATAAGTGTTTCATTTGAAATTTATTTCAAAATACAGCTCCTTGACGGCTACCAATTTTAAACAATTTTGTTTACTAATTATATTACATATAGCTCTAAAACTTTGTTGTAATTTACATTTGTGGAACATATATTTGTTTTGAACTCAAAAATAAGAAATCTAATAAATAAAGGGAGAAGAAAATACATATAAGAACCCGTTTCATTTACATTTTTCTTTCTCCGATGTCGAGTCACACTCGACAAAGTTGTGCAAAGGGTTAATCGTTCATTTTAAGAAAATGTTCCACTCAACTAGAACATATAATAAACCGTTGTGTTTGAACGTTTCTCTGTAACTGCAGACTCTTTCACCGATGTTTATTTCTCTCGCGGAGTTAAATGTTGCCGAACGATGAACGAGCTCCCAAGAATGTCGCCGCGTTATTTCCGGTACGCGGTCAGAGATCACAAACGAGGCCACTCGGCTCCCGATTAACAATGCGAAAGTTGATATAACTTACTCCAAGTCCCCAACCTCGGGAACCGACATTTCGGGATGCGCATGCTTGTACCCCTTCCGCGCGAGAGGGTCATTGTGTTGTCGTCTTTGTTTCCACTTTCCAGCCGAACGCTTGATACGGGAAGACGTAAATAATGCAGGTAATAATGGTATGGAAGTGCCCCATCATCCTCCCATCATAACAGTTCCTGTTCCCTCGGATAGAGGAGCGGCGAGCGAGGACATTTTTTTATGAAGCGCTGCGTGCCTGCTCGCTCAGAACCTGAAGAAACTCGTCAACGGAGATCACGTTCGAAAACCAAAAATATAATGTTGAGATACTTTTTGAATTCTGCAATAATATTCCGATCCGTTTACGTACCCACCTTATTTCGTAACATGTCTTTAGAAATAGTCAAAACGAAATAAGATAAGATTAAATAAAATTGTTCGTGTCGTTCGCTGGTCTTTCAGAAACAGTGGAAAATGTATCGAGTGAATACGAGGGTTAAAAAAAGTATCGCCTTGAATTTTACGCTAAAAAGAATCTAAAAATGTATTCTTGGTGTAAAATGTGAATACAGTATAATTTTTCTTATACATCGCAGCGGAATTACAGGTTGTTGTACCTTCTAATTAAGCGATCACAATCGAAGGGTTAAGTCGGAACATTTCTTTGGTACCGGTGCAGAAAATCGGCACTTGAATTGCAAGTCTACGGGTATAAGCTTCAAGTGGGAGTTTTGAGAAGGTCAAAGAAAACAGCTTATCAGCTCATTGGAGGGGAGCGTTTGGCGAAATCAAACGAAAGGGATGCAACTATGTATATACATAGGAGTCGACTTGAGGGTTTCTTAGCCGGAGCAGCGACTAAGAGATAGGGAAGCAAACGGAAGAGGGTGAAAGCAGGATCAGAACGAGCGCGGAGGACGATCCGGCCTCCGTTAACAGCATATTGTAATGCGCCGGGAAGTTGGCGAATAAATCGAAGAAGCGTTGAGAGTAAAATTAGATAACAACTCCCGCTCTGGCTGCCGCCAGTAAAGAGCCGCTCTTCTGGAACTTTTAAGGACCATTCTCTTATTCCCTGGTACCGTGCCCCTCGTGGATCGTCCCGTCTCTTTCTCCCTTTTCGACGATTCGCTTCTCTCTCGGTTCGACTTTCTCTTCTACTCGCCCGAAGAAGTCGCCTCGATCCCTTCGCCCTCGACTGCGACAAGGGTCTTACATTCATCCATTCGTTTATCCGAAGTTTATATTATTAGGCGTTACCGTGTTCCAACATTTGTCCGATTCGTGACGATGAATACCTTCGAATAAGCTCGAGAAACTTTCGTAGCGCCTCTTTCCGAATGCCGAACTTCAGCCCGGTCACGTGATTTTTTCGGAAAATTGGATTTATCAGAATGTGGCTGAATGTTTTTGCGCAACGTGGAAACGAGAAAAGATTTTAATTGGACATAAAAACACTCGGAAATTTAACAATTATATGCTAGTTGTTTTTAACGATTTCGATGGAAGAGTAAAAAGCTTGCTGTACTTCGTCTTTTTCATTTCCTCATTGCGACGGCGTGTTTTGGTACGAAACAAACATTTTCTGTGTTAAACTGAAATAATGCAACGACCTGGTACTATTCGTGCAGCAGAAAATTTAGTGTCGGGTACATTCCTGATAACGGTTGAGCAGCTTGAACGTTGAAATCGCTTCTCGCTAAAACTGGAAGGCGTAAATACGGGTGTCCAATCTAGTCGGCGTCGAATGAAATTAAACCAGGCGGTGGGATCGTGTCGACAATGGTGATGTTTGTGCCATCGACAGAAGGGTACGCCGTTTAACGTCTTTTCTTATGACTGGGGAAGGGCCGGTTTGCGAACAAGGACGACGAAAGGAGCGAAAAGGAGTTGGGGGTGGTTCGGTGGCTGACAGAGAGAAGCGGGACGAGCTGGCAGCGTGGAACAGGAGCGGATCAAACGAGCTATTAGACCCGTGTTACGGCAATCTTCGAAGCTGCCGAGCTAACCCTCGTCTGCCGGACCGTGTGTCGCCTCACGGTTTTCCCCGGGGGAAACCAACGGTCTATTACATTCCAGCACTCAGAGCCTGCAGCGGAACAATCATAAATCTTCGCGCGCGCAGCGGAGCCATCCCCGTTGCTTCGACTACGTCCCCAAACCTGTCACCTTCTCGAGGTAAATACCCTGCTCCTTAATCTTGTCGGTGCAGCGAGCTCTCCCTGTCACGTGTCTCTCTTCGTTGCGGTATGTGCCCGTCCGCGGATGTATAACGTCGCCTTAACAGCCGCCACCCCTCGGCCCTCTCCCCTCTCGTAACAATATGTGTTACGGGCCAATACAGCCTGACAGGTCATGTAACTCTGTGACACCTCGTCAACCGCGCCGCAGTCTCATCGCGGATCCGACGCAGGGAACCAGTATATGCATAATTACTGCTCGAGGGATCGGTGTCTGTTCGTTGTTCTTGCGGAGGTTCTCGCCATCTAGATTCGACTGCTTCCCCTTCGAACGTGTGTTCTTTCTAATGTGTCAAAAGTGCGTGTACTCGTGTTTGTTGTAAGGCTAATTTCCATTTAGGAGGATACGTGAATTTCTAGTCACGAGTTAGATTCAGTTGCCGTTTTCGTCGAATTTGTTCGATGCGTTGGGCTAGTGGAAGTTTGAATGGGTGAGTGCACAATTTCAGTCTGTCGCATATTTCAAAGAAATAATTTCGAATGAGCAGTGCCATTTGCAAGCATTCCCATACCTCGCCCCGCATATTCGATAAAACCTTCCATTGTAATCACATAATATGCCTCTGTGCTTTCGTCGCGAAGCTTACAAAAAGAAAACAGAACCAACCTATGGTTGATGAAAAACAGCCATTGTAACGGCGGCTGAAAGTATAAAATCAACGCCTCTGGCGATCACAAATCCATTAACGGGACTGTTGGTCAAAGACGAGAATATCTTTTGTTGTTGCATCGCTGCAAGGCGCATCCTGTACGACTGGGCGTTGGTTCCTCGGTCAACAGACGCATTCGGTAGGTGGGGAGTGTGCGTTGCTGTTTAACGACTGCTAATTTCACCGGGTAAAAAGTACACGGAAGAATATCGAATTCCCAGGCGGCTTGTCACGGAGTTAATTACGTTTCGAGTGACGAGATCAAATAGGAGGCTGGAGAGACAGTTCTGTATGCTGAAATGGACACGCGAGACTGCGTGGTGGAGAACGCTAGCTGATGGTTTAGCGGGTGGAGCGAAGGGTGTAACCAGGGAACGGTAAGCGCGGCGGTTTGCGGAAAACCGCAGGCAGGCTGAACCCGACGGATCCGCAATAATCATTTGCAGCCTAAAATACATTACCTGTGCAATTTATTTCGGTTTGTTTCGGCTTTGTTTCCATAATTCACCGGGGGCTGCTAATTCAGGAGGGATGAGGAGAAACGGCTCGTGCAAGATCAAACTGTGAGCAGAGATTAGGCAGGTATGGTGCACAGTCTGAGCCTTCCGATTGTGCCATCTAAATTTACTGTCCACTCTACAAGCCATTTGTTATGTAAAAAATGTTTCAAACGAAATTTCTTTAGCATCAAGCAGGAGGACGATGTAATAAATTATAATACAGTTTTCTAACCTTCCGAGGACGAATGTTGAGTCATTATTGTACTTAACACTCTCTGAACCTGCCATCACCGGTCAAAATTACAGTTTCCAGATTTTTTATTTCACAATTATTGAAATAATAAAAATTATTTCGTGAGAAATGAGTGTACAGATAGCTCTAGTAGATCGCGTATCACAATAGGAGCCGTACAAAGACTAAATAAAATCGAACTAGTCGTTTATATAAGGGAACATCTGCCAGTTACTTTTAAGGCTCGGTAGGTTTAGTGTTAAATAATTTTGATTGTGCATAAAGACGCAGAATAAAGAGCTGTGTCACTTTCAAGTGTAAAATATGATCTCGAATAAATTCGAGTTTGAAGTTAACAGGAAAGGGATGAAAAGAAAGGGTCTTGCAAAAGACGGCAGACGAGACGGTTAGTAAAAGCAGAGAGGCGATTATGTATAAGAGAGTTCCCACTGATCTACGATCCCGTCGTTTCCTCTCTCCTCTCCCATTTCACTCGATATAATGTTTTCATTCTTCCCGGTTCGATCCCGTTCTCTCTTTCGTGTTCAATCAGTGTGCTCTCCCGTCCTTCTTCGGCTAACACCATCGTCGCATAGTATACCTCTGTCGAACCAGCACCGGCCTGTTCCCCGTGCAACGGTGTTTCAGCCGGCCGTCTATTGATTCCTGACGCGAGAGTAATGTTCTTCTATTAATGATCATGTCCTGAATAAATCACGCGATTAAATGGGTTCGTTGTTCGTGCGCACTCGTTCGACCCGCGTCATCCCCACCGGACACTAAGCGCAAACAAATTGACACTGGCCAACAGCGGTTACACGCACCTCTGTAATGCGTGCGCCGTTTAAAATGCTTTCTAATTCTAGCTCTGCTGCCGCTGTTTCGCTGTGCCGTCCGATTAGCACTGTGTAATCGAATAGCGCCGGTGAAAATCCGAAAATACGGATAATTATTGAGTTGTTCCACGTAGAACGTTCAAAACGATTTCCACGAATATGTTACACGTCATTTTGCCGCACTGCATTCGTCCGTTAACGTGCGATCTTCATTTTAATGTTAATTTAACGAGCCTAGTTTGTCTTCATATCATTGTTCCACAAAAATAAAGATCGCGGTAGACCAAAAATCTAATGGAAGTAAAAGACTTTGATTCGTCAGCTCAAATGTCTGTCAAAAAATTAAATGAAATTGTATGTTCGTTATTCAATAATGAATATTGTATTTCCATTAAACTTTCTGTTCTCAATAGCCGAGAAATGATTTTGTGATCATTCTGACCAATTATTCGTTATTTAAATATTGTTATTTAATTGTTTGTTTAAATCTATGAGTTTAAAAGATTTTTCGTAGGTCTGATTTACCTCCAGGTCTAGAAACTGTTTCGGTTCGTTCAACCCGGTCGGAGCTCGCTCGCGTGAAAGGACTCTAATTCCCTTCATCCTGTGTTTAGATCACTTTACCACGGCGCACTATAGTTTATTCTACAGTCGAAGATTTTGCTTTGTCTCTAGTAAACTTCGTGCCCACCACTAGCACACAGCTTTGTGAACGAGAAGCAAATCTCCATGGTCCCACATAAATTCTCCCCTCGTTGTTGCAATATTAACAGCGTTTAGTACACCCGTCTTAGAGCCCAATATTCGGGGATCCTTTCGAATTGATAATTTATGTCGTGCAATGGCTGTCTCGTAATTCAGTGCATTACACAGGGTACTTCTCTAATTACCATGGCTGCCTATGCTTGAAGCATGCTCTTCGAATTTTAGATGCAGTCGACGACTGTCTAATGGAATCCGGTGTTTCGTTGCATCCGGTGCGACAATCCTGCATACATAAACTAAAAATAACGTTGAGGCTCAACATCGAAAACGACATTTCCGACTTTCAGCTTAAATGTATTGGTATCATCGATTCATATATTTCCATTAAAAATCCTACAGTAAGTACTAGATTGTGTCAAAATAGCTGTAAGAAATTTTAGCAAAATTGAGTAATTTTTGACAATTTATTATTAGACTGCGGATTTTATGCATTTATAATAAAAATGTATAGGTCTGATTTTTTACAGTAAAAAAATTTGAAGAATTTAAATATACTACTATATTATTTTCAACATATTATACATAATTATAGTTTTCTATCGATCGTATTTATTGTTAATAAAATTGTTAATGCTTTCGGAGCAAGGGTTCGATCATTTCTTACTAATTTACAGAGCCGTTTTGCAAATTACTAAAGTAATTCCGACGTTGCGATATATATTTAGATCATCTTCAAGGGTTACTAGAATTGCTGCTGTGAACAATTTTTTTATACATATTCAATATTATACATATTATATTACATACAATATTATACATATTCAGCAAGAAATTAAATATTTATTTCACCCCAGCTTGTCGCAATTCATGTAAAAAGTTTATATTTGTAATAAAGATTGGCAGTCGGGTTAGTATATGTCATCATAAACCGCGGATCTTTCTTAAGAAAGAAGTATAGAATTTGCAAGAAAAGAATTTACAAAATTGAATAATTTTTGACAATTTATTATTAGACTGCGGATTTTATGCATTTATAATACAAATGGGTAGGTCTAATTTTTTACAGTAAAAAAATTTGAAGAATTTAAATATACTACTATATTATTTTCAACATATTATACATATTCAGCAAGAAATTAAATATTTGTTTCACCCCAGCTTGTCGCAATTCAGGTAAAAAGTTTATATTTGTAATGAAGATCTGCAGTTGGGTTAGTATATGTCATCATAAACCGCGGGTCTTTGTTAAGAAATAAGTATAGGATTTACAAGTAAAAAATTTACAAAATTTGCAAAATTGAATAATTTTTGACAATTTATAATTAGACTGCGGATTTTGTGCATTTATAATAAAAATTGATAGGTCTAATTTTTTACAGTAAAAAAATTTGATGAATTTACTCTCATCGCACTCTTACCGATAAAATCAGAATACTACAACGAACGCTTAATTGAATTATTTTTCTCTCTCAACGGCAACGAACGAACACTCGTGTATTATACATATTCAGCAAGAAATTAAATATTTATTTCACCCCAGCTTGTTGCAAATCAGGTAGATAGTTTTATTTTGTATAAAGATCGGCAGTCGAGTTATTATATGTCATCATAAACCGCGGATCTTTCTTAAGAAAGAAGTATAGGATTTAGAAGAAAAAATTTACGAAAATTATCGAATTTTACAACGTTCACTGAAAATGCTCCCCTAAAGACTCGATAGGAGACTTCTCACGGGTTGCACACGAATAACCAATAAGTTCGGTAGAAACGACTTTCCGCGCAACAGTACACCGAAAGATGTTCAACTCGAGCCCGCGGCGTGTTAATTAATAACTTCGCGGAACAAATACCCGGCGAACAAGTCTGGTAGAAGGAGATCCCGTGCGTTCAGGTTCGCGAGGAACGAAAAATCGACTCCCGGGGAACAGGAAACGAGCGCGACATGAGCAAACGCGTGGGCGGTTGTGTGCGAACCGAGAGCCGCGTTCTCGTTCGTGCGCCACTTCCAGTTAACTAGTTACCACACTCAAGATTCGAGAGAGGGTGAGCGAGAGGGGGCGGCCAGAAGTGCGAGAGGCCCCAAGCATTTTCCAATTAGCGTTAAATAAATATTCGCGCGATGTAAGCGCTTTCCGTGGCAGCAATATCCGCGCATCCGCTATCGCCTGGGCTAAACCGACGCACAGCGTTCGAGACAATCCTGGAACGTTTAATTTTCTAAGTATGAAATCTAAAAGAATTTTTCACGTGAAACATTAATATAACGTAGTTTGTAATGCTACCCACAACTTTTACTAAATAAATGTATTTATTGTTAAAACCGAAGCGTAAAGTCGAATACGAAACTTTATACATTACTTGAAACACAATTTGCCGGATGTTCACTTTATTTAACCAACTTATTTTAATTTCAATTTATTTACTCAAACCTGAGGAAGTGGTTTCAAAAGAGTCTGGACTAGCAATCCACATAAACACTGAAGTCTGCGTTCAATTCGGACAGGACCAAAGTTAAGTTTGCATCAAATCTGAGCAATGTTGGTCTAAGGGATCGCACTTCATCGATCCGTCGCAGTCCAAACAAAACGGAGCAAGACCATTCCTAATCCGACGAGGGAAACAACTGTTAGGAATAAGAAGATCCGGGAAGAAGGATCTACCGGATCGAAGGGGCGAGAGGAATAGTTCAGAGATGAGGAGGGAAAACATGGGGGTTGAAGATTGAACTGATGAACGCGAAAGAACTGAGTGGAATTTCGCATTTAATCAAGAAAGCAACGAGACTGGTTCTCTCGCGGATGGTTAAGGATGAGAGGGTGGAGTCCGGGCAAGGATAAGGGGGTGGATGCAGGGAGAGAAGGGGGGAGGGATAAGGGATAAGGAAAAGAGGAAGAGCGGCGAGGATAAAGCGTGGAAAGCGCTAAATGGTATCTGAACTGGTTCCTTTCTGACGGGTACACGGCGAACAGCCATTTGGTCTGCGAGTCGGGAAGATGGTGAGGCTGACGAGGGGGGGTGGCTGGTTGGGTGCTTTTAATCTTTCGCTCGTGCGAGGATGCGCCCATTACTGCAAATTAAACTCCCTCGGGAGCCTCCGGCGTGCGACTGCCTGCTCTACGGTAATCTGTCCACGAAGAGCGCGTGTATACGTACGAAACCGGGCATAGTACCCTCTCCCTTTCTCTCTCTCTCTCTCTTTCTCTCTCTCTCTCTCTCTCTCTCTTCGCGTGTCTGTTGAAAAACCGACGGTGGAACCGGATACCCCCGTCGTCCTGGATACAGGATTTATGGTCGCCGTGTTGCGACACGCTGCGATCTTTAACGGCCGTGATCAACTTGCCCGGAAAAATGGAACTGCTTGACCGAGCGTTTATTAATTGCTCCGTCCATCGCCCGTCCTGTTCTTCCTCCGCCTCTCTGACACTCTGTGACCTCTTCCGAGCTCGGGTCACTGGATTTCGGCCGATTATGGCATACACGATTTTCCGAAATCCCGGATAACGTGGCCTGGTACTCGGCGAAGGCAATTTTGCTTGTGGTGCTAGCGGAAATGTAATTTGCTTCAACCAGTAGCAATATGGTCTCGCTTTAATAGACGGATTTTTATGCGGAATTAAAACTCTCCAGTTCTATAGCAATCGACCGAGGTAAAATAAAATTATATGTTCTCTTTTAGTCACCTTAAAATTTAATATGCAAATACTTCGGTCCAGAAGCCATGGAAAATTGTAAAGAGATGAGAATTTTTTCACAGCTATTTATCATTTCCAGATTAGAAATATCGAACAATTTACATCGAGAACGTAATGAAAGCGGAAGGAAAATTACTGCCGTAACGGCGAATAGATATTATTACTTTTGTGAATATTATTTACGTTTACGGTGCCCTTAGAAATTCAGCTTAGAACGAATAGAATACTAGTGAAACGCGCTCTTCAAATTGAGTAATTGCTCCGTGTTTTAATGGCACGATAGCCCAGTCGTATGGAAACATTTTTGTATTTTTCTTTCTCCCCTCTTTAACGTATTACGAGCAGCTTGTTTTCGTACAGTATGACCGTCACATTCGTTTCATTGTGTTTCATTTTTATCGTAGTTACGGTTAGTATTTTTGAAGAGGACCCTCAAGCACGACGACATGTTTGAAGTACACTCGACTCGTTCTTCACAATACGGTGTACATATACCGCTGCAGAATCCTGGTGCTTCTATTTCTATATCTTTACCGTTGAAACATAGAATTCCGTTCCTTAACTGGAACGAGTAGCAGCTCGAATAGATGCATGCATATATTCACGTTGCGCTTGATTCATTACCGAACGCTTAAGATGCCAGCGCGCGGCGTTCGGCATAACAATTGTGATGCGGTATCCAACAGTCGAAATAATATCGTGTAGAAAAGTGCTCGAGAAATGGAAATAAAACCTCCGGTATTTTCTGACGCGGGCTATAATACACGCAAGATCCTCGAACTCGAGCACGCCGTGTATCATGTGTTCTCACGGAAGGTTACGTGATTTAGGGAAATAAAAAAAACAACCTGGTAAGGGGCTACGTTATACAGGGGTGATTTCATCGTTCGTACTTCGTCTGTAGTCTCCTCGAAATTATGTATCGTATCGTCGAAACGTTCTTATTTATTGCGCCTCGGCTTTGGTACATTGTGCAGAGATTTAGATCCCGGCGTGCGGATCGTCCCGGCGACGGTGGTCGTCGTTCGCGCGTGAGCGTATGGTTTCCTTTGGAGGCTGCTTTCAATCGGTCATTCTTTTTCCTCCGTTCTTGATAGCCGCGCCGGTAGTTTTAATTGAATATCAGGCGAAATGTAATTACGGTTGGAATTCATGCTTCGTCGGAGCAAATAATTTGCCATGGCATGGAACACAGTGGAATGGTAACGAAGGGGATAGGATGAAGGGCGTGTCGAGAGAGAGAGAGGCGCGGGCGCGGAGCGGGATGAGCGAGCGGCCGGAAGAGCTCGATGCGTTATCAAAACTTTGATAATCCAATCGATTACCAATGCAATAATTGGTGGCCGAGCCGATGGGAAAGAGAGAGCCAGGACTAAGGGGGCGGGGGAGAGGAAGAGGGGTGCCGGGTGGGGTTTCCGCTCATACTCGGATACGATTCGGGATAGGAGCCCGGGGTTTAAGTGGAATGAGTGGGATACTCTCCCGTGTGTTGAGGTCGGCACCAGTGTCCTGGGAAAGAGGAAGCGTTGCCAGCCAGCCGAAGGTACCATTGTAAATTAACGATAAACGAACTGGTGCTCATCAAAGAGCCTCCGCGCTCGTAATATCTGCCCACCTAATCCATTTACCGGCAATTGTAATTCTGTCCTCTCACCGGCTCGTCGCGGCGCAACCCTTCAGTCTTTCGCGAGACACGTTGCTCGATGCCAGGAAATCGAACAACCGCCCCGCACCAACCCTCCTCCAGCAACCAAACCGCGGATATTCGATGCACGCTGTCTTTTCAGTCAATACTTATCCTTTACGCTATGCTCTCTTCCCAAAGCAGATCGAGAGCGATCGATATCCGATGAGACAAATTGATACTTGTTATGAGCATGTCTGGTGTGGAGATAACTCACCCTCGTAGCCTAATTTCTCCAAGGGTGCAACGCGCTTGATTCGATACGCGGTATAGGCACGTAACATATTGAAACTTTTAAATGGCCAAAAGTTGAGATGAATGATTCAGAATAAATATTGTAAGCGACAAAATGTATATGCTAATTATTTAAATACAGCGGATACAGCGAACACTCTCACCGATAAAATCAGAATACTAGAACGAACGATTAATTGAATTATTTTTCTCTCTTAACGGCAACGAACGAACACCCGTGGATTATACATATTCAGCAAGAAATTAAATATTTATTTCACCCTGGCTTGTCGCAATTCAGGTAGAAAGTGTTTATTTTGTATACAGATTGCCAGTCGAGTTATTATATGTCATCGGTAGACCGCGGATCTTTGTTAAGAAAGAAGTATAGGATTTAGAAGAAGAAAGTGTACGGAAATTGTCGAATTTTGTAACGTTCACGGAGAATGCTCCCCTAAAGACTTGATAGGAGACTTCTCACGGGTTGCGCACGACTAACCAATAAGTTCGGTAGAACTTCAGATAAAAGCAGAATACTAGAACGAACGCTTAATTGAATTATTTTTCTCTCTTAACGGCAACGAACGAACACCCGAGCGAAGAACAATAATTTCAATTTTACAATAAATGAGTAATTTTTTACTACCTGCTTAAATGTATTGGTATCATCGATTCATATATTTCCATTAAAAATCCTACAATAAGTACTAGATTGTGTCGAAAATAGCTGTAAGAATTTTGAGCAAAATTGAATAATTTTTGACAATTTATTATTATACTGCGGATTTTATGCATTTATAATAATAACGCGTAGGTCTAATTTTTGACCGTAAAAAAATGTTAAGAATTTCAGTATACCACTATATTATGTTCAACATATAAAATATATAAAAAAATTTACGGAAATTGTCGAGTTTTGCAACGTTCACGGAGAATGCTTCCCTAAAGGCTTGATAGGAAACTTGTCACGAGTTGCACACGAGTAATCAATAAGTTCGGTAGAACTTCAGATAAAATCAGAATACTAGAACGAGCGCTTAATTGAATTATTTTTCTCCCTTAACGGCAACGAACGAACACTCGAGCGAAGAACAATAATTTCGATTTTACGAGAGCAATCGGGAAATCACGCGCATGCCTTTTCTACTTGAATGAGATTATTGGGTCGGAAGAAGAGGTGAGGAACTGGTAAGCAGCTAATTTTGCTATATTTCCGCTTCCTTGATTTCTGAACCCTGATTTTCGATAACCGGATTCTCCGGCAGAATCCGTTGTAGAACACTATGGGAGGCGAGAATGCCAGCATTCACGAAATTACCGTTGCCAGGGAAGATATTACATTCCATATATCCATTGTAACAGTTTTAGTTCACCGGCGATAGTTTCGATAAATCGATGCGTGTGTAATATCGACTTCTTCGAATGCGTTTGATGTTGCGTTGAATTTCAAACGGGTTTCACTGATGCACGCTCATTATCATAATTCGCGTAAAGGTGGAAGAATAAATTACTCGGGAGTAAGTCACGCGTAAAAATCTTTCTTTTTTTAAATTTGTAAATTGAACTTACTTAAATAATTTAGTTAGATATTTTTAAAGAACGGTACTCTTTGTTCCACTAATTCTTACGTCAATTTTCGTACCATTTTCATGTATTTCTCTTATAAAAATTGTATCTTAAATCAAAATTGTAGATTTCTACTTTCTTGGATAATTTGATATTTGTAATTTCATTTTCTAGGTACAAAAGTATTGAAATTACGAAGACTATCGATTACAATTTAATATTGGTGCGTGACGTAAGGGTTGAAGATCGATGCATTTAAGTTGTGAGAAAAATCCTAAGCAACGAGTTTGACGAGTCCGAGGAGCGGCTCAAATATTTGCACGTGTCGTTGGATATTTCGCGATAATCACGCGGAAGTGATTCCCGCGGCCGTGTAAAACGTACCGGCTTCTAATTTGCTGCTGTTAATCGAGGCCTGATCGTCGAAATTCACACGGAACTCGAAGGGATGGTTCCGCTCTATAGCATTCATGCCTAACAGGCGATTGAACATCAAAGGTCTTTAACCGTTTGATGTTCCTCATCTTCATTCCAAATTGGTGTTACGACGATTCCCGTTGTAGTTGCAGAGCGCAACCTATCGTGACGGCGGAATTGTTAACCGGAACGGCAGAGATTTTCAAAATGTAACAAAGAAAACGAAACGAAATTACAAACACTTCTGAATTACAATAACTTTTCAAAATCGAAGTACTACTTTACCATTGTTCTTGTGCCATCAACCCCTTGCCGTGCCTTTTCTTTTACAATTACAACGATTACAACGTCTTTATGCATAAAAATGTCGCAGAAGGGTAAAGGAAATGTATATTTTTTGTATGACTACATTTATTTTAATGCTTAAATATTGATTACAAACGAATCAAATTTTATTTCATCTGAAATGAAACGCGTAACATTCGTACTCGTTAGACTTTGTTAAAAACCTTCATCACGAGTCTGGCTCGTGAAAGTACGGCAAGGGGTTAAGAATAACAGTTGATGAGCCTCGACCCTAAAATAAATTGAAGAGGGTGTAATTTTGTTGACGAACACAACAGTCTTGTTGCATTTAGCAACACTGTTTTCTTAGGAACATGAAATAGGTCACAAAGTAGGTAGCCAACAAGCATCTGGCCCAAGGGTCTGCATACCAAGCGGTCCCATTAACTGGTGCACCGTGTCGACAGTTTATGATAGGTTAATCGCTATTAAGTTGGATAACTATCCAACCTGGGGCACCTGGGGATTGACTCGAAAATTAATTTGTCGATAGTTGCGCGCTGTGTACCGCGAAAATTCTGGGAACTTTCCGCGTGGCTGGCACATTTCCGGAATGCAAGCTTTACAAATGTGAAGCTTGAATATAAATTGTCGCAAAACTTCATTATTCGATAAACATCTTCAGCATAGTTAGCTGTTTTCAAATTCTAGAAAGCGAACAGTAACGCACGGAAACATATCGACTCTAACGATCAAGTTCAGTAACAAATTTTGAAATGTTTCTCAGGTCCGAGGGGGTTAAACAACAATTGCCGAGTCAAATCTTTGCAACGCTGTTCAGAGTGGTGATCTCGGCAACGAATTGGAGCGTGGTACCTTTTTGTAAATAATTACCCAAGTTCGTGCCGGTTCGAGGCGAAACGTCGGGCCGGTGGCGGGCATCGAAAAAAGGTTTCATTCTCTGGGAGTTAGGGGACCTTGAAACCGCAAATTTCTGGAAAAGCACTTTGCGGAATATGAGATTCGCTTGAAACGCTAATGAAATCCGAAGGGCAAGGAGCAGTTTCTGAAGGTGGCTTACTGGCCATGGCGTAATCTAACTCGGAGCCAGACTTTGCGCCGCGGGAGTTTCGTGCCGCTGGCTCTCGAGAAAGCCATCTACGAAACTTGTCCAGCTAAACGGGGAAGCATACGTCACCGACAATGGAACTTAGTTCGATGAGAAACCCTGAGGTGTCGATTCTAAAACACGCTGTCTTTTGGCTCCCGTTAAATTTCCAGCGCGTGGAACCCGACGAATTATCTGACAACGTCGAAAGTATTCGACTATTCACAGTACCACGGAATCCT